>CM076658.1:15220319-15287699 GCA_038496675.1 Rachycentron canadum
GGACCTGGGAACCTAATCACAGTAAACGGCATGAAAAAAGAGCAATACATCAAGATTCTCAACAACATCAAGCAGTCTGCAGAGAAACTTGGCCTTGGGCACCAGTGGACATTTCAGCACGACAATGACCCAAAACACACAGCAAGTGTGGTGAAGAAATGGTTAGCGGACAAAAATATTAACGTTTTACAGTGGCCCAGCCAGAGTCCTGACTTGAATCCAATGAGAATCTGTGGAGGGAGCTAAAGATCAGGGTGATGGCAAGGAGACCCTCCAACCTGAAAGAGTTGGAGCTCATCGCTAAAGATGACTGGGCAAAAATACCAGTGGAGACATGCAAAAAGCTGGTCAGCAATTATAGAAAGCGTTTGATTGCTGTAATAGCCAATAAAGGCTTTTCTATAGATTATTGAGAAGGATATGAATAATTTTGGACATGCCACTTTTTGTTCAAATGTAAATAAAAGCTGAGAAATATTTTTTTTTCCCACAATGATGCCTCTTTTCATCGTCTTATTATCTTATGGGAGACGCCTGTGTCATTTCCAAGAAAAAAACTTGCTGGTTGAGTAAAAGTAACTTAAGTCAAAATTTGCCTGGGGTATGAATAATTTCAGGCTTGACTGTGTATATATGTATAAATATATGAATCAGCAGAGATGTTCTGGATATTGTCGGTTATGTTTCATCCATGCCACTCTGAGCAGGGAATATTTCTTTCCTGCTGCACAGTGGACGCCTGCTCAGTGGGAACACCATGATAATAAGTCACAGCCAAGCTAATGTTTGATTTCTCCATTTTTTTTTTTTTAAATAAAGAATTAATCTTAAGCCGTACAGTCATGCCAAAACAAATCTGAAAGGTTAAGTTAGAGAAGTTACTGGGGCATTATATGTGTGCACGTGCGCCAGTCTTGGGGCAATAAATCTATCTGTCTCTAATATTAGGTAAATATCGCTTTTGGCTTTTTTTCCACTATTCCACATCTCTAACCTTTGACCAGGTTGACATGATGTATTATATATGTATTATGTCATTGATCAGTTCTACTGGGTGGCTCTAAATTGATTGCAATGCAATATTTCAATCAGATTCTACTCAATATATTATTAAGCATTTATGATCACTGATAAAACAATATGATAGATAGGTGATCAGACCAACTGTCAGTGGGTGCAGAAAACTGTCTTGGGTTTCAGGGGATTTCAGTTCAACCAATACATGTTCTTTTCCATGATAAAAAGGAAAGGCAAACTGTATATTATGTTGGAAATTTTTTAAATGAAAAATGCAATGTTTATCCATGTTTATCCTAACCTCTTGTTGGGTGATGTCCAGAATGCGTTCCAGGGTCAGCTCTTCAAAATAAAGGCGGTCACACTCATCAAAATCAGTGCTGACTGTCTCAGGGTTGTGGTTTACCACCACTGTCCTCTTGCCCATCTGTCTCAAGGCTCTGATGCTGGACACTGCACACCAGTCAAACTCAACACTGCTCCCTGCGGGTATAGTATACAAAGAATACAACCGTATTACTGTGACATGCAGAGAAACAATTTACTTTCCATGCAAATGAATAATGATTCATTATTTTTTAACTTGCCTTTTTCAGAATTTTGTGTCTACATATTAAAAATTCATATAAAATTATTGTTAGGACTCACCAATGTGGTAAGGCCCACAGCCAAGAACCATAATTCCCTGGTCTTTAAAGTCCAGATCGTGCTCCTGATGAAATGGATAAATTGACCAAACCAGTGTTTATAATAAACTCAGATGTATTTGTCATAGCACACTGAAACTTCAAAAAATGCATCATAATGTCGATACAACGTAGATTTTTTTGATGTTAGCAGGGACACATACCTGACCATGATAGGTACAATACAGGTAATTGGTCATAGCTGGGTACTCTGCTGCCAAGGTGTCAATCTGAGGAGAGGGATCAGAGAAAACAATGGCTTCACATGTAAAGAGTTACTTGATCTGCCAGACCCCACAGAGTAGCTGTAATGAAAAGGTTTAAAATATTCCCGTTACATTTGTCTCAGTTATAAATATGAAGAAACCGACGTGAATATGGGGAGAACATGTAAACTTCACTATCGTCCCAGTTCAGACCCAGGAGTTATTTTTACATGGTTTACACACCAATAGTTTAATACTCTGAAAAAAGCAATTTACTTTTAATTTCAGTAAACATCATGAATTCTGTGGTACATTCATTTTAATAAATGTTTAGATAAAAGACTATCAGTTGTGATGGATAATGTTCCATTGTGTTACACATGTAAGACTGAACCTAAAATCAGTGTGTAACCAAAGTCTGATTTATATACCCTTTTGTACAAATGAAATTTGTTGTAGACTAAAAGAAATATTTTTAGGCATGGCACAGTGATACAGTGGTTAGCACTATTGCCTCACAGCAAGAAGGTTCTGGATTCGATTCCTGGAGTTTGGAGTTTCCATGTTCTCCCTGTGTCTGCGTGGGTTTCCTCCAGTTACTTCGGCTTCCTCCCAGTCTGAAGACATGCACATCTGAGTTAACCAGTGATTCTAAATTGCCTGTGAGCGTGGCCCTGCGATTGTTGGTGACCTGTCCAGGGTCAGCTGGGATTGGCTCAGGCCCCCCCGTGACCCAGATAGATAAGTGGTATAGGTAATGGATGGATGTTTTTAAACATAAAAGTTTGCTTAAAAAATTTAATTAAAATTATTAAAATTAAAATAAGGTTACTATTATATCATATTATATATATAATTTACATAAATACTCCAAATATAGTCAATGCTGGAAACTCAATGACGCTCACCTGTTTGACCCAGGGTCTGATATGATGAGTCAGCCTCAGCTCTCTGGCTGCCCTCTCATTTGAGCCCAGAATCTGACCAACCTGCCGGTCTGAGAAGCCATCCTGCTTGGCCTTAAGCAGCAGCCCCTTGGGTACTGTTCCACTGTAGGAAAAGACAAGTATTGGTAACTATGTGCCGGCGTAGCTAAACATTACAGACTTCATTCTTTTTCCACAGTTTTATTGATAAATTTCTTGCAATTTTTCAGTTAGGTTATATCTTAACGTCTTAGGTGATATGTTCGTAAGTGGAGATTGTCTCTCTTCTGTTCTGGGTATCTAGATCACTGCTAAAATCATTCCAGAGCTTTTGCACTGTAGCAACAGGCCTCTTGCTGTTTTGTGTCAGTCTGTCTGTTTCTTAATCTTCCAGGTTTAGTGGCACAACATGCCTGGCATGAATCAGACATGTTGTGTCAGGAAAAATAAGTGCACTGAAATAGACGAAAGAGAGAGAGAGAGAAGTGGCTTTGTTTTTTTAAGGTTTTCCTGTTTTTTTTTTTCTGTGGTATTTTCAAGTCCACTAAACTAAGAGAGTCAAACCAGCAAGTGGGTCATGACTGGCTTGCCTACCAAGTGGTGTGGGCAGCCCACCTCGGTGCAATCAATAACACATCGACAAACAAGACACCAAGGTGCCAGAGCACCAGGTTGGCAAGTGCAACCATTTAAAACCCATTTTGAATCGATAAAACTTTAATGTGAGCTGTGAGGTTAAACAGAAAAATGGCAAGAGAAGTAAAGTTTAGTATCAGGGGGCAATTCTGAACTGGAACAATAAGAGCAATTTATGAACTTGTGAACTATTTTTCACCTGTACCCTCAGGCACTTCAGGTTGTTCGTGCATTGGTGTGTACACAGTCTATATCGCTTATACTTGCTGGTTACTCTTTTTTATGGTTGACAGGACATGATGGGAGAGGGGATTGTATGGCATCCTAAATTGTGCACAAGAGGGCAGCGAGAAAAAGGAGAATTTAAGGAGAGAAATTAAAAAAATGTTTGAATAAACTTCTTTATTCTTTTGACCTCAGTTAAAGTAAGAGGTTTTAGTTGAAACCAATGTCTATAAAGCTAATTAAGTAAATTTAAAGTAAACACGAGCCCTGGAACATATCACAGAGAATGAGCCAGAAGGAGAAAGTACTGACGAAGAAATCAAAAACAGATATATGCCACTTAAAGTGACCGGTGATGACTCTTATGATTTATTCCTATAAAAACGGGGGGAAACGTGCATCCCTTTTTGTCAGAGCTGCACTTTTGACATCTCTTCAGTGAGAATACATTATGTCTTCATTCATTGCTTTTTACTAAATAAGCAATGACATAGTCTTAAAATAAAAATCCTGCTGAATGTGGCTTTTTGTTGGGAACAGGTGGTGATTATTATTTTACAAGAGCTGTGGCCATTGTTGTTTATAATAAAAAACAAACAAAGAAAACTCAAAACAGCTCCTGGTGGGTAAAGGAATGAAGTTTGATGCTGAACTCACAACATTTCCTCTACACTGGTGAGTAAACAGCCGATAATGCTGATGTTGGCTATGGCAAAACTTACATATAGCTCCTTTAAAAAGTCACCTTTGTGCTTTGAATACTGAGATTTCTCCATTAAATTTTAATCCTAATTTAGCAGAAAGACAAGGTGAAATAGCTACTTTTATCTTTTAAAGTTTTATCTTATTTTCTTTTAAGAAACAACAATACATCCAAAAGTTACTTGGATTTTGATTTGAGGGCCAGAAAGTGACGAATTTGCAACATCACAGTAATGACAGGTCATGAAATAGTTCCAGTACATGAGATATATGTACAGTATATCAAAACCACACTGTTATGTTTTCTATGTAGAAAGAAAGTACATAAATACAGTATATAAATATGACAGCTATGTAGTGCCAGAGTTTGGTTTACTCTCTCCCTTTGACTCCTTTTTTTTTTAGCCAAGTTAAAACTAAACACATGAATGCATGGTGATGAAATTCATATTAATCTTCTCCAACTCCCACTAAGAAAGCAACAAGCGTAATGTCGTAGGTAGAGACGACAGGAAGGAATCCTTATTTTTGCTAAATCACAAGTTACTCTCCCTCCCCCCTATCTGAATTATTTATGACCTTGTAGTGTAACAGTATTGGAAATGTCAAATGTGTTTTAACTCCCACCGCACATGGCTGGGCTGAGAAATAACAAACCCCAGGACTAACAAAAGAGAGAGTAGCAAGATTTCTGAGTAAGAGTCACAGGAAGGAAAAAAATTTGATCTGACAGCTTGGTTGTCTTTAGTGCGATTGGCCCGCCTGGTGAAGCATTTTTAGAGTGGGGAAAAGTATATACAGTGAATATATACCCTCATATGCAAATAAAACTTGAACTACACATTAGTACAATGTGTTGTGTGTGTGTGTGTGTGTAAAAAGAGGAATGGAAAAGGACTGCCTGATCACACGTTATACCTGAGGTTACAAATAACAAGAACCAATTTCTGTGATTCCACACTTTTCATTTTCTTAATTTTTCACGATAGATTTAATTTGAACCTTATTAGAATGACACTTTTTGCGTGCTGCATAATTGCAATCCTTAGTTGTGATTCATGTCATGCGTAGGGCTTTATACCTAATTATCTATGTCCTCATATGCAGGTGTACTGTCACATTTTCATACTGCTTTGTATAATCAAACTTAAGCCTGACATATATCTTGAAGTGGATCCAAGTACTCTTGATATCTGCCATGTCTGGAGTGCACCTGTAATCCAGTATACCACCTCTTTTGGAAGCAAAGCCCTCTTGTGACCATGCCTGGTCATCCTGTATTTTAAAGCATTATGTCAATACAGGATGTGGTACATTTTTAAGATATAATGTTGATGTAGCATGCAAATATGTTTTCTTTACATTCAAACTGGCGTTTGTGTATTTGTGGACCACAGGGCTACACTACATAACTGCCATCCCAAATGCTTTGTCCTAAACCTGACAGTTAGCACAAAAACACAATGAGCAGCACAACGAACATTACCCCATGTTCACAGTGTCATTTAATTGCTCAACAACTGCTTGACCAAAGAGCACTTTTCACATCAACAGCTAATGTTTAAAAGGTGAGGAAAACTAAATGAAAATACAGTCAGTGAAATAGGTCTGTAAGTGTTGAGAGCTTAAGTCAAAGATGTGACTACTTGACTTCATGTCACTTCTGATCTTGACCTACACAATAATCCAAATATTAAAAGTAACTGTTCCACAAATAAAGAAAAATAAATGTTGAATATCCATCGGCTCAAACTTCAGCAATAAAAGAGCCAACACCCGCATGCGCACACACAATGAGTCTGCTGACCAGCAGAGCCTGAAGCCCACCTGTACTCAGCTCTCCGCTCCATCAGTCTGGCAGCAGCCTTTTGTTATGTCCCCATCCCAATGTCCCCTGCTCCATAGGCAAAGGAGACCACAACAGCCCACTGTGCGTCAGCAAGTAGCGGTGGGCACTCACCAGGCAGCCAGCCATTAATTATTAAACAGTGGAGCCAGACGGAAGCAGCAGGTTACCTGTGGCTGAGCCATGAAAATTCACAGCGGCTTTGATTTGAGCTGTCCAGGTAAGAGCCAGAGGGCAGAGAGACAGAGAGGGTGGCAGCTGAGAGGAGGTGAACCACGACAGAGAGAGAGAAAAAGACGTGAAGAGACTGGGGTCGATCTCATTTCTGAGGACCAATATTTCCCAACTGGAAACTCTGTTATTTCTAAGATGAACTTCCCCCAGATGTTATCCTCACAGGTTTGTTTCAAATACACAGTGTCTTGAAGCATGTGAGTGAGAAAAACCTTACAGGGGTGAGTGGGCGCAAGCAGTCCTGCATTGAAGAATATTAAACTTATGCGCATGAAAACAAACAATCATTAAACATCTGTTCATTTCTATAATTAATCAAATCTGGTAGTTTTCTAAGAATTGCTGAAAGCAGTGATTTTAACTTGCATATTGAACAAATATTCATTATGTTGGTTGCTGTGCACTGTATTAGCTGTTAGGATCCTCCTGTGAGCTATCATAATGTTCGTTTCTGAAATGTTTTTGTTTTGTAGGTCTTTTGTAGGGTGCTATCATTTCATGAACAACAAGCTGTTTAAGCTTAATTACATAATGAAGTCAGTTAGAAAAGACAGGAATGTCAGGGATGAGGAAGAGTTTAACCAGTTAAATAATACAAAAGGCAACATTAAGGCATTGGGACTGCGAAATGGCAAATCTTGCATTGCTGCAGGATCTAGGCCAAGCAACATTATGTAAAACGTGTGTTTCCAAGGAGCATGCAGAAGATTTTTTTTTTTTTCTTGCTGAAAGCGACGCTTGGCTTATTAGTAGATTTCATATTTAAAGGCATATTTTATTAGATTTCTGCAATCTCTCTCTCCAATATCAGAAGGGGAGACAAAATGCATCAGTCAACCTAATGTATATCCAGGTTCTCTCCACCCTGGGATTTTTTTAGTAGGAGACTGCGGATCGTTCTGGCATTTCACAACCAACCATGCGCCGAATATTCCTTGCAGTTTTTCATGGCATTATTTCACTGACCCCGCGACGTATGCAGTTTCCATACACTGTTGTGCAACAAGCCAGAGTCAAAAGGAATTTCTATACCATAGCACTATCACCGGGGGCACCCATTAAAAACATGGCTGATCATTTTGCTCACAAACACTTCAAATTAACACGAGGCAAAGTACAACCATGCCAGGGCATGTACAAGAACAACAGTTGAGGCACACCTCAGCCGTGCTAAAAGGGTGTTGGCTGCACTCGTCTTGGACAAGTGGTGCAATGCAAAACCAGCCCAGCAAGGCTTTCCTCAGAAATGATATTGTTCAAATGCTGCTATGTGACTGTAATACAATAGGCAAATTCATTTTAGCTTCACTGTCAAAGCTTGCAATGTGCTACACAACACTGCAATCAAAAATGGCCACTACCCATAGCTCTGGTTCTTAAGGACAAGAATCAGTTTTATGTATCTGCTCCTCCAAATGTCATAATTAAATTAAAAAGGAAAATACATTTGCACTGCACCAGAATTTATTTTCTCACACATTTGACACAATCAACAAGTTCTTTCAGTGTTTGAGATATCTCTCTCAGGGTGTTGAATATATCCTCCTACTGCAGTTTGAGTCCAAGAACTGATGTCTTGTCTCAAGCCTGCACCGGTAAAAAGCCTTTGTACGCTTGAGGATGGCTGAGGAGTGAGGCAATTCACCAACATCTGTGAAGATATCATGTTTTGTTAGCATTAGCATGTGTTATTTATTTATTTTTTGTATTTATTGTTACATTTACACTTATATTAAGATGTGCTCTGTGTTTGAATAGGGTTGCAAAAGTTACTTACCATCAGTTGGTGTGTGGTTTTCCTTCAGGGTCTTCAGTATCAACATCAAATGATTCCAGACAATGACAATCCAATTATGCTGCCAATGCGCTTATAGCAGACAGTGACAAGTCTCTCTGACCACCTCTTGTTTCACTTACATCACTTTTGTCTGTCATCCTTTTTTTTCTTTTTTTGTAAATTTTTTTAATGCATGTTTTTGTTCTGCACTCAGATGAGGCAAAATTTCTTGCAGCTTGAAAATTGAAGCTTTGTGAACAAAAATGGTAATTTGCAACATACGGACAGTGCAACTTAAATGACTGGTGAACAAGCAGGCTAGTTTGCAAATAGCGTACATTAAGCTAATGTTAACATATTCCACCCTTCAGTTTCTACATCCACTCAGCTCTCAGAAGCTCACTTGAGGACTAAGTCTGTAGCATTGAACCACAGAAAGAGTAAAAAATTAATCACTCAACACAAAAATCTACCAGTATACTAGATATGAAAAGTAATCAAAAGTTACTTTGTTTGATCTAGTTGTGTATGTGTGTTACCTCTTGTAGTTTCCTAGGTGTTGCTCCAGCTGTGTTATCCTGTGGAGTTTGTGGAGAAACCACTTGTCTATGGCCGTCAGCTGGTGGATCTGCTCCACACTCATACCACTGTGGAGGGCCTAAAAGACAAATATGCTCATTATATTTATCATTCATCATCTTTATCAGGTTCATCATTCAGGCCTCTGTTTGGAGCATTCTGTAAACAGACATGCGATAGGTTTCAGCAGATTCAGTCAGTTTCTTGTAATTAAAATTATATTACAGATCATTGGAGGGGATTGGTCATTCGGTACAGTCACTGTAAATACTACGGTTTTATCCATCACTCCTTCAAGGACTGAAAGTAAAGTCTATTGCAGGAACAATATATTACTTTACTCAATAAAGCAGCTTGTGAATATGCTTTATTATTTCTATATTCCACATCAGACCTGAGAAATAGTTCCAGGCCACAATTAAGAGGATTTCAGTCAGCGGTCTGTAAAACCTGCAACCAAACTAACCTGCCATAAAAGCTGCCAATCAAGCTGCAAGTGATTACAATGGCTTCCAGTGGAATGTTTTAGTATTGAATATCTTTTCAAATGTAATTTCTAATGCAAACAGACAACTTCTCTGGAAAAAGTACAATCTGTAACAAATGGAAAAGGAGTTTTGAGTGTTTTCTGAGTGTTATAATGGCCTGAGGTGAAAAACCTAAGAATAAAAAACAGCAGTATTAGGTGTTTTTTTTTTCTCCATTAACTTTGCTTCTTAACATATCTTCTGCTCAAATAATTGTTTAGGAGGTTAAGTCTGAATTGTGGCTTTGGCTGGTTTTTTATGCTTTCCTCACCATTACACTAAGAGTTCAGTTTTTCAAATCAAACTAGTGGATCCAGAGAGAAGTGAAGTTAGTTGAGAGTAGATTGTGCTGATCAGTTTATATTATACAGATGTGGATGAAACTATCATTACCCTGCCACTTAAAAAAGGAAAAACACTTTTTTCAGACGTGTTTGATTTCTGACATATTGTAAATAACACAACAAAAACAGTGTGGACTGAATCTATATTTTGTTGGACACCCTTGAGGCAGTCAAGCACTTTTTGTTATTCTTAGAGTTACACTGTCTCTAAGACATCTGCACTTCTCAGCTGGTAGTTCAGCCTACTCTTCCAGGACAAACTGCTCCACTTCTCTCAGATGTGATGGGGTCTTCTGCCAAAAACTCTTCCTATAGATACTCAGTTGGAGTAAGACTCATAGCAGGACACTTAATAACAGTTCAATGATTTCTTCTCACCCATTCCAGGGGCTTTTAGATGTTTTAGGTTAGTCTCCTGTTGGGAGGAGCTATAACCTGAAGCCAAAACAGAGCTCTCTAACACTGGACAGTATGTTTCTCTCCAAAACACCTTCATCATCTTCTCATTTAAATGATCCTGTTCCAAGTGCATCAAAACAACCCCACAACATGAGACTTACCAAAAGGCAAAAGCTATCCTTTTGTTTCATCCAAAAGTCATTATCTGAGAAGCTTTGCATTGCACTGTACATTTTAACAAAATATGTTGTTTTTATGTTTCTCTTTCAAAAGTTAGTTCTTCCTGGTTCCTCTTCCATGACCCCACTTTTATTCAGAGAGAAGCATATAGTGCAAATGGACACTGTTAACTTGATCTTGAAGTTGAGCTCCTATCTATTTTTAAGTTTCCCCTAGGTCTTTTTTGACCATTCAGACTCTCCTTCTGTTCAACAAATGGAGTCTGGGGTCAACCTCTTCACAGCGATTTGGCAGAACAGAGAATCAGTTCAACCTGCAGTCAACGTCTCATCTCGCTGCGCTGCAGGACTGAGCGGTTCAGGAGATCCTTCCCACTGTCATCAGACTTTACACCTCAGTATTTTTATCTATCTATCTCTCTATCTGGGCTCAATCTTCATCATGCAGCAACATTCAGGGAGGTTGGCTACAATCCCATGGAGATGGTCTTGTAGCTTTTACCTTGACCTTGATGCTTGTCAGATTTTCTCTTCTTTATCTCTTCTTTCTGTTCTCTTGTTCATTTTCAGTGTAGTGCAAGCAATACTACCCAACAGCACGAGTGCTTTTCTCCATTTAAATAGGATGAATGACTGATAATTTTTTGAGAAACCTGTATAACAAAAGAGCTTTGAATTGCAACACTTCTCAGGAAAAACGGAACATTGTTTCAGTGTTATGTGAGGGTACCTGCACGCTATGTCTGTATCTTGTGTTTGATTGCCTTGAGATAAGATGTGGGTCATTACTCCCTAATGCTGTAGCCTTCTCCACGACAGTATATTTACGGGAACAGATTTCTCTCTCTCCTGTCAGGACACCAAGCTCACATAGCTGGAGGGTTTGACACTGACAAGACCTCAGTCTTCCCTTCTCTCAGTTGGTGATAAAAGCATATTGAAGTGCTGGACCTGTAGATGTGCTTCACCTTGTAATAGTTCATTTACCATCTCCATATTTGAATGATGGAGCTTGACCCTGTGTCTAGAAGTGCTGTTTTGCCTTATTTGAGTCTGTGAGGATAAAATACATGCCGACTACTGGGAAATCATAAAAGCAAACTTAGCAGAAACACATTACAGATTATTACACACACGTGAACATTTCTGAAAAGGCCACATTGTCAGTTAAACAATACAACACAGTTTATATGCATTCTCCAAGTATTGTGATTAATCTGTATAATTTTTTTAACTAGATCTACATTTCAAGTATTTCCACACAATTAGGCATTCACTATGCATGCAGGAAGGCCAGGGATGATTTTTTTTCTCTGCATTTCATGTTTTTTTCATGATGACTTTTCTGTAACTCTTCAAAATGTGAAAACTGTAGTTGCTGTCATTCATTATTAACGCTATGAAAAATTAGTGTACCTTGGCAAGGGAGAAGATACGGGTGCTGGAGGGCACAGCCAACTCCTGTTGCAGGTCCTGGGTATCAGCCCAGGCTTTCTTGAGTGGCAGCCGGGGCACGAAGCCATCCACCGATGGATGACACATCCTCAGGGCCTTCTGTACGCTCTCCTCAAAGGTCCGGCCAACTGCCATCACCTGAATCCAGACAAGGAGAATACAACCCAGTATAATACGGGTGAGTGAGCATAGTGAATAAACAAGTGAATGAGGGAGGGGCAAGTGGTTATCAGTGAATCCTCCCCCACCTCTCCAACACTTTTCATGGCACTGCCTATTTCACGGGACATGCCCTGAAAGCGGTCCAGGTCCCAGCGGGGGATCTTGGTGACAATGTAGTCTAGACTGGGTTCAAAGCAGGCTGTGGTCTTCTCTGATACAGCATTCTTTATCTCTGGTAGGGGGATTCCCAGAGCCAGTTTAGCAGCTACAAACGCTAAGGGATACCTGTCAGACAAGGACAAAATGGCAGGATGACCAAAATCAAATGTTAATGTTGGACAGGCATTTGCAGAAAATAGTTTTTTTTTTTTTGTTTTTTTTTACACCAACATTGAATCAACATAATGTTGTTGGTAATGCTGTATTAGTAACTTGAAGTTTTTTTTTTTTTTTAGATATTTTGATATATTTTTTTTATACATTTTATATAACATTTAAACATTAATGACTAGACTTTGTGGTTGCTGAGGATTACATTTTAAACAACAAAATGTTACACACAAACATTTTTACAGCTTTTAAAACTACAATAAGGTGCATGGAGAAGCCCAGCTATACTTAGACTTTTCCAACATCCTGCATTTGCCTTGTGTGCCTTTGCGTTCGAATGGATTAATTCTCTCACCCAGTGGCTTTGGATGCCAGAGCTGAGCTTCTGGAGAGTCGGGCATTAACCTCAATGATGCAGTACTCCAAAGATGATGGGTGCAGGGCGTACTGGATGTTGCATTCACCTACAATGCCAAGGTGACGAACCACTTTGATGGCAGTTTCACGGAGCATGTGGTACTCCTCGTTGGACAATGTCTGGCTTGGTGCCACCACTATAGAGTCACCTGAAGAAGAGGAAGAAGGTGTTAGAGGGTGAAGCAGCTTTGAACAATATTAAAACACTCTCTGAACTTGGTTTTGGTTGATGAAAAAGTGCTAGGAAAATTAAGAGATGAGAACGAGAACAGAAAAAAAAGTTTGTTTCCCATTTTGATTTGAAACTGATCCCATGTAAAAGCATTTGACTATACATCTCCACCCTTAAAGGCTATTCCATTTTCTTCCGAACAGTTATCAATACACTATATACCAACAAAAACAAAGCATCAAGATTTGTGACCTCTATTACAATTCTGCATAGTTATTGTAAAGCTTAAAAGCAATGTGCAACAAAATAAGTTTATAACTGGCAACCAGTAAAATCTGTTCTTGAAAGTATACAGCTCTTGGATTCTATATGAGAATCTCTAGGGCCACAAAGTATCACATTTCAGAAACAACACAGCTGTCTGTTTATCCCTTGGATTTTGTAAGGAGCACTCAAACCACCTTTAATCTTAGGTACACCTCAAGTATCTCAGTCTATACAAGCTGTGTTGGCTGTGCTGAGAACTGAACTAAACCCAAGGGCTTAAGTTTTCCGCTCACGTATTGATTTTCAGTGCTTTTCTTGATCTACAGAAACCAAAACCAAGGAATAAGACAAGGACCATAGCTGTCCAAAACATCTATGCAAGGTACGCAGAAAGGTGTGGTCAACGTAAACAACCAGCTTGCACTGAAAACAACAGAATAGAAAAAAAAAAAAAAAACTAATAAAAGCAAATCAAACACATCAGAACAAAACACAGGGTACAAGAATAGTTTGTAGCTCTTTGAAGAACACATTAGTATATAGTGCGCACTGTATGCTTGGTACCTGTGTGAATGCCCAGTGGGTCAAAGTTCTCCATGTTGCAGACAGTGACACAGTTATCAGCCACGTCTCTCACCACCTCATATTCCACCTCCTTCCAGCCCAGTAAGGACTTCTCCACTAGGATCTGACTGCTCATGGCCAGAGCCTACAACATGGGCAGAATATTGGCAGTTTAGATGCTATGTGTCTACATTAAACTTTACATAGTAGGTACAATAAAATGAAGTCCTGAACAATTTAATTCAATACAATAGATCTGCAATGTAAATATGACAATTAGAAAGCTTAAAAATCTGTGGTGAGTGGAGTTTTCCAATTTACTATTTATTTAGTCAACCCTCTGTCAACATGCATTGCAAGTGCATGTAACCATACTGTATGTAAACAATATAACCCCCTACTGACTTTATTTCCAAGAAATGTACCTTGTGTTTTTCATTTACTTATTTATGTAACTTTTAATATCTTAAATTTAAATTTATTGGATTAAACAAAATGTGGTAACCCTTTACAAGGACAGTTTCTAATAAGACATGGATAGAGGTTAGGATGGGCTTTCATTTTGTGTATTTGTCACAGATCACACAAAGACCTTGTGAGCTATACCTCTGTCATTTCATACAAACAAGCTGAACAGTCACTGACCATAACTGGTAGAAAAAGAAAGAAAAATAAGAAAATAAAAAATTGCCATTGGAACATCTGAATGATACAAAAACAAAATAATTTAAAATGTCAGATGCACACTGCATGGCATAAAAAAGGTATGCAGCAATCTAAAACAGTCAAGCACAAACAGTTCATTTTTTCAGCTTGTGATCACAGATTAGAACCAACTGAGCTGTCAGATATAATGCAGGATACTGGACGAGCACAAAAGAATGTTGCTTAGCAACAGCAAACTATGCCTTTCTTAGCAGAGGACCAAAGAAACATATCTAAACTATTTCAGAGCTTTTATCTTTGTGCAGTAATGGTTTATGCTGTAAACACAAGTGAAGGTAAAAAACTAAAAGTTTGCTAGTAAAACTGTGGGTAAAATGCCTCAATTTCCGATTTGACTAGAATGACTGATGAAGTGTCAAATGGAAAAAAAAAAAAAAAAAAAGAAATAGCGTTAAATGATAACAATTGTACCGAGATGCCAACCATCCCTGGCGTGCAAAATTTATTCTGACCTTGTGGGCGGTTTCCTCTAGCTTTTCTTTGTTGGCACACAGACCAGAACCCAGACCTCCCAGGGCATAGGCCGATCGTAACATTACTGGGTAACCAATCTGTTCTGCTGCTTTCAAGGCATCAGACACCTGAAAGAGGCACAAAAATATTATATTTCTCAAAAAAGTAAACAGTCACACATGCCATAACCCATTACAGACCTTACCTTATACATGTAAATGGGGAATGAAGGTATATTTGCAGTACAAACTACAAAATGCTTAGAAATTGACAACGCATGTAGACATTAATTCCCACAACTATGAATGAAGTACACACAGTTTGTTTTTCTGGGACTATTTTTGTATCCTCACCGACTCTACAGCGATGCTGGGTGCGATCTTCTCATTTATTTCCATCAGTTTGTCAGCAAAAAGCTGTCTGTCTTCTGTGGCCATGATGGACTCCACTGGGGTTCCAAGGACCTTCACCCCGTACTTCTCCAGGATGCCACACTGGAATAATTCTACTCCTGAATGACACACAAACATCAATCCACATACAAATGTATGGTTAAAAATCAAGAACTCAAAACTCAAATTCATCAAATGTTACATATGCTGTTTTAGTGACTCCCTTTATCCCAGTGCCATGAAATGAATGCTTTTCCCTTAATGATCTCTACAAAGAATTTAACCACAAAATCAATGATCATATATCCAAGCACACAAGTATATGTCTTACCACAGTTGAGTGCAGTCTGTCCACCCATTGAGAGAAGGATACCATCCGGACGCTCGGCCTTTATGACTTCAGTTACAAATTGTGGTGTGACAGGCAGGAAGTAGACTGAGTCGGCCTGCTTGGTGCCCACCTCGTTGGTCTGAACCGAGGCTATGTTTGGGTTCATGAGCACTGTCTTTAGATTCTCCTCCTACAACATGTCCACTGTGTTAATAATTAGTTCTTTAAAAGAAAACTTATATGTATGACTATGATTAGGTTTGGTGTCACTTTTACAATATTCACGTCTTTCATTTTAGATGTGCTGCTGTGGTTTTTACAACAGACCCTTTTTCACACCAGACATTTGGATTTGTAATAATCCAAAAAGCATGTTACTAATAACATTAAAGATGGCACCATTTGGTCCAGGTGAACCATCCATGCACAAGGCAGCTAACAGGAATTCAACCTCCTGTCTCCTATAAAAGGGGCCTATTTATTCAGGAGAATGGGTGTCACATACAACAAAGAATTCACATTGTTTATGTATGAAAGCTCTTCTGCAGGTTTTGGTCTGTTCTAAATGTTAAAGAATACGGTGAAAAACAATTCTGATTGGTCTTAACTTAGCTAACACATGAAGAACAAACTCATCTATCAGTAAAGTAATTTTCTTAAATGCTGGGCAGAGGAGTTTTAACGCAGTATTACTCAAACAAAGAAAAGTATTTATTGGAACCTATTGCTGCAGCTGCAGATTAGCAGAATTTGTGCATTAACTTGTATTTATTGTGTTTTTATTATTTATTGGGGGAAAAAAATGCATGGTGCAGAGGAATACGATACAGGACAGCTACAATACATCTGATATAACCTACAGTCTATCAGGATAAATGATGCATCTAAATGGTCACTGACCAAAACACTGACAAATTAGGTCATTATGACAAATCATTGGACATGATGTGATGTAATGATGTGAAATCAGTCTTAGTCTTTTCATATTACATAGATGTTGGTTGGCATGCACTTTAACATGAACATATATATAAAAATCATTAGAAGCCCTGATTCACAGCCATGTTTGAGAAGGGTTTGGCACCAGAAAACATGCAAATTTCTGTATCAGGTTGTTTTGTTAACTCTTACCTTCATGGCCTTGATGGCCTGGGATCCCGAGTAGTCAAACTCTCCAGCTTGACCAATGGAAAGACCACCAGAACCCAGTACCAGTACCTTCGACACCTACATTGAATAAACAATAACTACAGTGATTAATTGCATGTGATACAGAAATGTATTTACTTATCAATCATCATTATGGTCTGATGTAGTCTGGTTCCCTTTTTATTACACACTCTATCCTTGGACTTTTCTGTGAAGTGACCTGATAACTGTCTACACTTTCAAGGAGTTCATAAACCACACCTAAAAACAGTTTAAGGTAAACGTGCTGAACCTGTGTGACATGCTGTACCTGTGCTCTGGGAGGTATGTAGGGTTTCTTGGGCATGACAGACACAAGGTTGGCATCCTTTCCTTTCTTGATCAGGGACATGAAGGCATCAAAGAGGAACTGTAGAAACAGAGAAAAATGTAGAATATTAACAGAATTAGGTGCCCTCACTTACAGTTTTTGTTACCTTTATACTCGGTGTTGAACTGAAGTGCTGATTGAAGGAAATTTGTTCATTATAAAAACCACAACTTGTGTTGCTTCTGCTGTGTTTTTAACAGAGGTTTTGGATCAGTTCTGTATTATGTAACAAAGTAAAAATTATATTTGTTCATATTTAACTTGATTTAAAATATGAATCATGTTGAATTATCACTGAACTATATTGGCATTGTATATGTCACCATGCCTAAATATATTTTGGTACATATAAAGCAGATTTATTGGTAGAAACCATAACTGACAATGATTCTTTTTTTAATAGACAAACTTTCACTCAAGTCATGTTGTATAGAAAGTTTAAAAAAAAATAAATAAAAACCAATAGTTTTTTCAATGTCTGAAACAAATGCATTAAAAAAAAAACAAACAAACAAACAAACAATGCACCTCCCTCTAAATCACGGGTATAAAACGTTTGTCACAGGCACTGTGCAAAATTTTTGTGACATCTTCAGGAGTCAAACCCAGGTGGGAGGCAAGAATTCTCCAACCGTGCCGTCAGCTGTATGTTTTTGTATAGAGGACGAGTGTTATTATTCTGCCTTAATATGACAGAGGTTACGACATATACTTTGACCAAGACTTGAACTGCAGTCCTTGCCTGCCACGTGGGAGGCTGCAGCACAGAACCATCAACAAGTTATTGCAGAGAAAAGGACAGGCACTATTAGTGGTCTTCCTAAACACCTGAGCCCTGGTGCAGTCAAACATCAAGGCCTTTAGACAGTTTTATCTGGTTTGTTTAGCTATTTTAGAGAAAGCCTAAAGTTGTTGCTGCACATATTCATATCTTAATAGTAAATAAGGCCTATTTAGTAACTTCACCCTCCGAGATTTAACGATTATTTCTTTTCCAGTTTTTATATCTTTCTTTTTTTTGCCCTCCATCTAAACACTAAATAACGTATCCAGTCTACAAGTCAATAGAAGACATCAACTTTCACCTAACCTGCATCCTGTGATTTTACCTTCACTCAGCTTTAGTATGGTGTTCAGGTACTTTATGCATCACTATCAAAGTCTTTAATTACCTCTGTGTCTGTGGGACCACCTTTAGCCTCCGGGTGGAACTGAGCCGTGAAAACAGGTTTAGTGTTGTGCATGATGCCCTGGAAAATATGCACAGTTGATATAAGGAAACTAAATGAAAAATCAGCAATATTTTGCATTTCTGAATTTAATTTAGTAGCATCTCAGAAACAAGTCACTCTTTCTATAATGTCATTTTGTAAACAACATTTATAGACTCCTTATGGCATCTTTTCACTTGACTGCACTTATTTTATGAGAGAAGCTTGTGCTTTTTCCCCAACATCCATAAACAAAAATATCAATAAGCCATGTTGTCTTAGAAAAAGGCTGAACATCAACTGAGTGAAATCAACCTCATTGGTGCCATCATTGGCATTAATGAAGAGCGGGCTCCATCCTGGGGGCAGGGACTCGCTGTCTATTCCGTAGCCATGGTTCTGCGCTGTAATGAAGGCCTGGCCTGTCATCACATTCAACACTGGCTGGTTCTGGCCTCTGGGGAACCACAGATATGCATAAAACACAGTCTGTTTTATTTTATTTTTTTCTTATGGGAGACAAGGTATCAAAAGTCCCAAAAAATGATAAAAACTTCCTAATAATAATAAACATCATAATAAACCACAACAGTGTTTGTGTCTACAGAGACAAGAGAGAGATCTTTATGAGGATGCTTAAGGACAGTGCATATTGTTAATTATTATTCTGAACTATGCTTTGTTATTCATAAGCTCACCTGTTGCCCATAGGTAATTTATATGACTTAGCTCCTGCAGCCAGAGCAGTGATTTGGTTTCCCATACAGATTCCGAACACTGGCTGGGGACGATCACTTTCAAGCACCTACACACGAAAAAACATAACTAATTATCATTTATGGAATTGATGGTATAAATCATGATAGAAATAGCTGTGATGTCCAAATTAAAAAAAAAAAAAAAACAGACAAGGTCAAAAGCTGGACCACTTATGGTCAGATTTACGTTGTCTGACAAAATCAGCAAACACAAAGTGAAGACAAAGACTGTGCTGTGATTTCAGCTAGGCCTATATTTACTTCAGGGAGGAAGTTAGGAGAGACGGAAGGTAGAAAAGTTATTTTTTCAGGCTTTTACCTTTATTACAGTCACAGTGAGACAGACAAACTGTAAACATCCTGCTAAAAGAAATCTGTTTGCAAACTCTGACTCATTGATGAGGCACTCAGCTGACAAGTGGTGGAAATACGATTAATCAGTCAGTCAGGAACTTTTCCTGGTTATAGGGCTGGCGCCACTGTTGCAGTCCATCCAAAAAAATTATATAAAACTATATATCTTCTACTTTTTATGGCCAAATGTCACAGGTTGCACAACCATGGACTTGAGCTGCAATTCATCTGAAGCTCCAGACATCTAAGAAGCATCATGTCCTACCTTGCGGACATTCTGGATGAGTGTCTTGGCCAAAGAAGGATCTCCCGGTCCATTGGAGATGAACAGGCCATCGTAGTCTAGACTCAACAAGTCTTGGTCCCATGGTACAAGGTGAACCTCTGCACCTCTCTGCACACAGAGAAACACTGTGTAGTCATCTGATATGACTTTTATGATAGTTATGGAAATGTGGAGACAGTCTCAACAATGTAATACTTTTCCATAAATTCAACACTATTTCAGAAATTGTCCCTCTACTTATAAACATAGATGTTACCGGCATTACTTTAAAAGACACTAAATATTACATAACACCCATTAATAAATACTAAAGATGTCACATGCTATCTAGCCAAAATATACATAGTTGGAATGAATGATAATAATGATAATATAATAACGATAATAACGAATGATGGCCATAGTTCATAGAAGTTCTCAGATAGTGACAATGATTATTTGTTATATAATTAAAAGCGTGTATCTCACTTTCTAAAAACACTATAAAAAAGCAAGTTTTCATAATTTCCATTTTATGAGGCAAGAGGTGATAAATCATTACTAATTTTACGTACTTATTAATTTACAAATTATTTGACAAATGAGAATGTTCAGACTGCCAAGCACTGATTAACAAACAAATAAATAGCAAATAAAGGAAGATAAGTTATGTGATCAACAGACTAATGCACTAGAAGTCTGAAGGCAGCGTTTCCTGAGTTACTATTACAACCGACTGCAAGCTAATATCAAATTTATAAAAACATAAAACCATTAACCAGAGCATAAACAAAAAGAGAAACCCAGTATCTGTTACAGCTGGGTGACACAAATTATTCTAATTATTGGAGCTCATTAATATTACTAGGTCAGGCTGAAGAAAACATGTGACAGGTGATGTTATTTCTAAGTGTGTACTATAACAAGGATGCACACTGAAAACCAATGTGTTTTTTTTTTTTTTTTAACTCCCTCTGCATTCATTCTCACCTTAACCAGCAGACGAATTATGTTATGTTTAATACCACAATCAATGGCCACCACTTTGATTGCGTTTCCTTTTCCAAAAACCTTGGTTTCCTGGGAGGTGGGGAGACACACACTAAGAGGTTAGCACTCATCAACACCATTTGTAGACAGACAAAATCAGTTTTACCAGATGTAAAGGGAACAATAACTGTTAAATATAATTGGTAGCAGCTGTTACCTTGGTTGAGACTTCTGCTACTAGGTTTTTCTGGTTAGGATCAGCTATTTCAACAGGCTGCCCATCAAATTCAATCTTCCCCAGAACCGTACCCTGAAACCACAAGTAAACACTGAGTGGTCAAGCTATTCATTTGCAAAAGATGCAACAGATTGCAATTTTGTGTTTACCTTGTCTCTGATGACCTTGGTCAGCATTCTGGTGTCTATCCCAAACAATGCAGGTACCTTTCAAGGGGGAAAGTAAAATTTTTGGGAATTTACCAACAGTCTTCTTCAGTGCTCTGACATTACCCCCGGCACTTTGTAATGTGACTCCTAACCTTTTCTTCTCGTAACCATTGACCCAGAGACTTGACAGAGTTCCAGTGGCTGTACTCATGGCTGTAGTCTTGAACCAGGAGACCAGATATCTAAAGGCATCAAAGCACAATATTATCCTTAAAAAAAAAAAAAAAAAAAAAGGTCAAACTGAAAAAGCATCTAAAATACCTCAGTCCATTAACTGCGCCTGCCCCTAGTATGTAGAGTGTCAAGAGCTTCAACAAAATACTAAAATGTGTATGAGCAATCTAAAACTAAAAACAGAGAAATCCACTTTCTTAGACATGTCGACACAGACTGAAATCTGTGTCACACTGCACTGTTGTCATGTCATATGCAGGGCTGCAACGATCTGCCACCGCTAATCTGCCAATTGCCTTTTTGGTTACCCTATTTAAGTTGTAATTTAAAGATTTCAGTCCGGCAACATCTGTGATTACTGTGGTAACAGCAAGAACAATGCAATAGTATGAACACTCTCTAAGTAGTGACTTCATTATGAATATAAGAACAGACTATCAATCAAACAAACTAAATATGGCTCTAATTACAAATGATCTGTTGAAAAAAAAACAAAAAAAAAAAACATAATGCATTTCCTATGGCTGCTTCACAATAAAAGCCACACCATGTTTTGGTTGTTTTGCTTTATGAATGAAGTATTGGCAGTAGTATATTCAGTTTGCATAAAGACAGTGAAAAGTAAACAGATATAGTGTTTTATATCAAAGAAAAAAAATATCAAAGAATGCAACAGATTACACACAGGCCTTGTTTGCAAATGTTGGCAGTCTGAGTCCAGCACAGGTATGAATGACCTTGCCACTATCAAGGCTCCACAGTTAATGGAAATATAATGGAAAATGCAATATCTGAATCGTTAGAGGTGCAAAAAAAAAAAAAAAAAAAAAAAGGCAATTTATGTTAAAGGTAAAATGTGTTACAAAATTGTTATGTATTATTATTAACCAAGAGTCCAAGTTGTTTTATAGTATTTAAGTATTTTGCTTTTCTAGGTGCAAGTATTCACTTTATGTTTCTGCATTAAAATTTGCTTAAATAATCAGTTTTTTAAAATTCTGTCCAGCAATTTTCTGTTGATTGACTAAGCAATTAATAAACTAACAAAATATTATTTGTTAATAACTGAAATCAGGCAAGAGACTAGGTCAATAACAACATAAAAACAGAACGGTGGGTTAAGAGCATCAAAGCAAGAACCTTGTAGAAATGAAATGAAGGACCAAGGTATCCACGAAAATGGAAACCTGTAAACTGAAGCCAGGTTTCCTACCTGTATGCGCTCTGACTCCACATGCTTTCTCAGCCCGAGCTTATCCAGCTCCCGGGTGTTGGGTACGCCATAGTTCCCTACGATTGGGTAAGTCAGGGTCAGGATCTGCCCTCTGTAGCTGGGGTCAGTCAGGGCCTCAGGATACCTAAAGCAGGGGGATTTTGTGGTAAGGTGATAAAGATCAGAAATGAAGCATACCTTGTGGAGAACTTTATGAAAGCTTGAAGACTAGATGAATACACTGAACACGCTGAAATATATTAATAATAAACTGTTATGTCATATATAATTATGCTATTTTATTTGATTTACTTCTAATCTGATCTGCACTCGTTCAAGTGCACAGTTTTGTCTAAGCCAATGAAATTTGATTGATGTCAGCCTCCTCCTTACCCCACCAGACCAGTATTGAAGACTAGTTCCCCTGCTACTGAGGCATCGTGCCCAAAAGAAAACCCTTTCATCCTAGTGCCATCCTCCAAGACCAGGTGGGCTGTCTGGGCCTGGCAGTTAAAAGAGAGCAGACAGATGTCGAGCAAAATCTCACCCAAGAATAATGCATTCCCTTTTTATGAAGTGAATTTGGAAAGACCAAAGGCAAAACTTGGATGTGTTGTAGACTATGAGTTTAGGTGTGATGGCGGTGATCCTGTGGGACTTCATGCTGAAACTGCAGGCCACTGTGAATTGTGCTGTGAATGCTGAGACAGACAAATTTGTTCTTCTGTTCTCTCTCTGTGTGTGTGTGTGTGTGTGTGTGTGTGTGTGTGTGTGTGTAAAATATGTGAATAGTTGCCCCCTTTGACCTCCTGCTCACAAGAGCAGTGTGACCAATAGTGCACCAATTCTTTCTACTCTGATACATACAGTGTTGATGTAACCAATACATTATGATTATTAAGATATTTTTCATTCTCAAAGGTTGAACAGACATGTAAGCATCAACCATAACTTTGAGTGTGCGTGCGTTCTGGTATGGATGTTGCAATCAGTCTCTATCATGATGCAATTCACACTGTCATTTACCCACATGATGGATACATGTCCAGCAGCTGCAGGCTTACTCAACTCCATAAAAAAAACCCAAACTCTATGACTATAAATGTCGAATTCCTTCTCAAACACTTTAGTGAGCTGACAGACGCAGCCCCAAACTGCATAAAATTTGACAGTTTACTGTGTTTTTGCGAAATGACAAAACCACCCGTTTAATATAAATTATTACACAGGTTTTTTTTTTTTGGTTTTTTTTTTTGGGGGGGGGGGGGGGGGATTGAAGATAGCCAGGTGTCAATCCGGTGTAGTGACAATCTACCAGACAGGCCACTGTTCAACACAATTTGAACGTTTTCAACTGGCTAATGCTGCTGCCCCCCACGTTCACTTTCTGATGCAAGAGCAATAAAACCGTAAATTGTAAACTGCAGCTGAAGTTGAAATACTGCTCAAATATGAACTGTTTGTTGTGCCAAACCTTCGCCGAATAAAAAAAACAGATTGTGTTGTTCTCTTACAAAAAGCAGTAATCATTTTTTACACGTTTGCACATTAATGTAAAAGCAGTTAACACGGACTTCACAGATTTCTCGGTGGCATTTGGCCTGGAGCTCAGACGCATGCCGCTGCGTTAGCGCTCCACTGGCACTGACACTTCTGGGAAAGTCTTGAAAAGGCTCCTTTCCTCCGCTTATCACCGACAACAACAGTTTTCACTCACGCACACGTTTTCTTACCTTCACACTAAAAAGTTTAGTAGTTTGAAGCCTCAGCCAGGCCGAGGTGTTACCCACTCTTCTGCCAACCACACATCCTTGTCTCAGAGATTTAACAACGCTGTGAGCTAACAGGATTTTTGTCATGTTAGCATAAAGTTAACGTCGGAGAAAATAGCTAAATAAGTTGATAATGAGTCGCACGACCCGGTGACGACGCAACTACGAGTAAAATTTGGCAGAAACACAGATGAATGAGTGAGTTGTGGTCTATCCCCTCGTGTCCTCACGCACGGTTCACGCTTGAAAAGTTGACCGCGATTGGCCGCCGGGACGTTGTTTTTCTCAACTTAAGATGCGCACGGTGTTTAGATTGGTCTTCAGGTAAACGCCTCTTTTTTTCTTTTTTTCTTTCTTTTTTCTTTTCTTTTTTTTTTTTTTTTTTTTTTTTTTTTTTTGAGGGACGATCTTGAGATTTAAATCTGTTTAAATACCAAAACACACAGTTTTGTAGGGGCGGATAATGGGACCACATAAACTTTTTTTTTCTCTTTGTTGTGTCATGATTTTAACCCCGTCAAGTTGAGCTGCCATACATCCACATTAACAGTAGCAGTTTCTTTTTTATTTATTTGTGTGAGTTTGAGCACCATATATGCCTGAAACAGCTTTTTTGTACTCAGTCTTTTCTTCATGTTAAACAGTTTTCATTTTTGTTCTTATGTGCTGATGCTATAAAAGAAAAAAGAAAAGAAATGCTGTGGTGACTATTTTTAAAAAAAATAGGGGAAAATATTGATTACATAAACACCCTACATTTTAGGGAATTGAAAAGAAACCAAAGGGAAATGCAGGTCGACTGGGAATGACTGCATCTGCTTACAGCAAACTTTTTTTTGTGTTGCTTTCTGTGCAACAAACTCTTTACAAGCCTTTTCTTTGAGGTCAGTTGCCTGCACAAAAAAAAAAGGCAAACTGGCCACGGACAGGCTCCATGGTGCTGGGATTAGAGGGGTCTGTGTATTTGCTGATCACTGCAAGACTGGTCCTCTGTGGAGAAGGTTGCCTGACTGCCACTCTGCTGGGTTCAGCAGTCTGAACAAAGTGTGTGTGAGTAATGGGACCTGTGCAGATCTGGAAATACCTCCACACTCCAAATGTCTGACTTGGAACAATCCACTATATAAATGTGTCACCTTGCAAAATCTGTGATAACATTTGCAAATCGCCAGCATTAAAAATGCAAAGGGCCAATGAGTCACTGAGTACCTTACATTTAAATTTAAAAGCGTTTAACAGAAACTGAATATACAATTACATATAGATTACAGCCTAACTAATTTGTATATTCTGTCTTTATTCTTAAGTTTAGTTTTATGTTGCTCCTATACGTTCATCCAAACACCCCTCTGCTTCATACAGATCATGTTGCTCTTGTCCAAATTTAGCCACAGCTCCTCTTCTTGATCTGTGGAGCACTGGTGACATCCAGTGGTACTTTCTGTTCAAAAGCTTTAGAGGTATTTTGAGTTGGTAAAGTGTTGTAATGGCACGCTTGATGTGTAGGTGACAGTGCAGCTCTCTATATTTATGAGTTGTATTAACAACTGTGAAGCCTCTTGAATCAACCATCGCAGCTTTACAGGTGATTTAACACCTCCACTGAGGTCTCCGTGTAGACCAAACATGCATATGTATGTTAAGTGGGAAGTGATATGTTAAAGCATATGATCAGGTAAACTGTGTCTTCATTTATTTTTTATTTCAAAACACCATTTGTCCTCCATTTATCTTCTTATTTTCTGTCTGTTTGTCTATTGTCTTTGATGACTCAAGTTCATCTAAAATTCATGATAAAATACTATCAAATCCAGACTGATCATTTGGCTTTAGCTTGACATTTACTGTACATTTTATACCTTCAGGAGACAACAAACATGACGAAAGCCAGCCCAGGAGCTGGCTGAGGTATGCACCAGAGCAGAGACCATTAGAGAGAGGACAGTCGAACACGATGGCACGATGATGTGAACTTCACTCTGCAGGTTAAAGTGGTGCAATTAAAGAGAAAAAAGATGTAGATCAGAATCCTCTAAAAGAGGTCATGAACACATTTAGCTATAGCAGGGGACCCACAAGACACACAAGAGGTGATGTGCAACTAATTCAGCCCCTGTATTTAGACTCTCCTTGCTCTGCTAATTTAGGATAAAGTAACTCTCGCCATCTCTTAATTTGGCATTTAAGAAACTGTCAAAACACAGACCCTAGTCCACACTGGTGTGTCCTCCTGATGTCTCACCTCCATGTATAATGATTCAGCATTTTAGTCAAAGGTGTATTGAGAACTGTCATCATGCAGAAGATGCCTAACCCTGTTAAACATCAGGGTATTATAGAAATTATACAGGCGTGATACCGAGTGTGCAAATATTTTTAGTCAGTGAGAACACGGAGCCATTAAATAGTTAACTAGGCAGTGATTTTGTTACACTGTCACCACCAAAACATAAGGTCTTATTCCCTGCTCTAAAATAAAGCAGAAAAAAAAAAAAAAAGAGAGAGAGACATTCTCTTATATATCATTTCACACAATATTGTCACAAAACGTGGAATAGACTAGTTAAGTTATTTCAGGAAATAATATATTTCTGACTGTCTCTATTCATAAATCTTATGTTATGCCCTCAAAAACGTAGCACTGGCTACTTGCTGTGAATAATGACAGAATCGCATACAATGGAAAATTGCTGGGTGATGATTGGGAGAACATGAGAAGCCTGTGCAATGTACAGCATGGCCCTTTATTGCTGGGGAGGGCTGTGATTAGCCGCCTTCTACATTCCTCCACTGATTGGCTCGGGCGCGGCCTAATGAGCTCCAGTGTCTGTCCTCAGTGGGGGCACCCCCACATTGTCTGCGGTTTCAAGTGTGAGTCTCAGATGGTGACCGAGCTTAAGAGAGGACGCAAATAGACAGGCAGGCTCCCTCACTGCTCTCTTTGCCAGGTTTCCAAGCCTCATTCTTAGTCCTGAGATGAAAGAAAACATAGCTGGTTAATTTTAAGGTTCTACGGTGGTGATCACACTGATTTAAGAGAAGAAACATATTGACATTCTATATATTATTCTGAGGCAAGATTGAAATGGAAGAGCTTTACATAAAACATACTGGAGGGGAAGAGCTACAGTGCTGTGCAAGATATGAAAGAATTTTCCAGATTTGAATTTTTAAAAAGGGAGGTGGTGAAATGAAACGTTTTAAGCCTTGATTTAAAATGACAGAGTTTGAGCAGTCCTCATGTTTTATTAGAAAAGAAAAACTGCACATTGCTTCTCCATGCCTAGTCTTTACTCTTGGGACTAATGAGCTGAGAGGCCTGCACATAATGGAGCAGCAGATCAGAAATGATCCATGTCATTCGGTGCTTGATGTAAACCATCTATAGTAGTCAATTCTTTGACTGACTGGGAAAAAAGTGAAAAAAAGGGACGTGTTCAACTTTAATATTTGCTGGAACCTTATTTTATCCTGAAATAGCACACGCAGGTTTTTTCATACTAATATTACTAGTTTTAGTCATATAGTAGCAGCAGCAGTGATGTTGTAGCTTCACAGATTAGTTGTAAATAATAAATTAATTAGTATGTTATTAAATATGAATTTGCAATATGTAAGTTATTCTTATTCCATTTAATCACCCTCTGTGTGATTTTAATTCATTTCTGGAAGTGTCTGTAATTAGGTCGTGACTCAAGCCTCCATTGCTGTAATGGGGTTTACGTGTATCACCATCTTTAGAATTGTACTTTGCACCCATTCTGGTTCAGTGTTACAGTATGTGCTGTGACGTTAGAAGAAGACCCTTGCTCAGCATCACCATCCTCATTTTGGATGATGACAGTATGATTGTCTTCATTGTGACAGAAACTTCAGCTTCCACGGGTGTTAAAGGGAGATCAAGTCATCAGCTGGAGAAAAAGAAGGAAGAGACCATCACTTTTGGACGCTATCAGGTTCCTTTCTTCTGCAGTGATGTAGTGCCCCCAGTAAAAAGGGCATTAAGTCGCTTTGTTTAGCCTGCCCCCATCTAATCCCTGTGTGGCCAGTGAAGGGTTTTTGAGAGAGCGAGCAAGGGTAAGAGAGCATGCAGGCCGCAGTGGCTGTATCAACCCCTTAAGGAGCCATGGCCCCCGCTCTTAGAAATCCCAAGAAACTTCACACCTCTCTGTAGGGACTATAAATAGGCTCCATCTGTCCCCACAGGCTCAGTTACAGCCTCATTCCTTTTGGCATGGTTGGAGGCAGGGAAGGAAGAACTTGGGGTTTGAAAAAGAGGGGAGGGGAGGGTAGAGTAGGGGAAGGGGGGGGGGGGCTGTTGGACAGAACCGGAGTCCAAAATCTACTCTCTAGTCATTACAGATGGCTGACTGGGTGACCTCTGCTGCATGTTTGGTGGCAAAGGAAGTTCTGTGCTCTTAGTCACTTCCTTCATCACACAACCCTCCAACTCTACACTCCTCTCCACAGAGGCAAAATGCCAGTGACCTGGGAGCCTCCGCCATCTTTGGAATCATACACCACATTGCACTCATCGCACAATTTTTTTTTCTCAAGCTCAGGTTCCTCACTTTTCATTAATCATACTTAACACAGGAGGACTCCAAAGTTAGGACAGACAAAGTGTCTTAAATCAGTGCTTCTGTCTGTTTCACAGAATCTTAATTGCACAGCTTTCAATCTCAGAGTTGATGTTTTCGCCCCAGCTCTTGTAACATTAATGACATTTCTTCTTTTCGGTTGAATTCAAATCGGGATCCATGTTAGAAATATAGGAAGCTTAATGATAAATTTTGAGAGATGCAAAGCAACATGTAGGCATCAGTGCTTCCTGTCATGCCGTTATTGCTCAGAGGAGACTGTTATAGCCGTGTCCTCAAGCAAACCTCTGGGTGATATTATCAAGTGCCCTGCTTGTCCGCCCAAGGACACAGCAAGAAAGTGAGGCAGTGACACAGTAAAGATAGACCCCCCCCACCCCCCACTTCATGCCTCTTTGTTCCTCAGCCTAAAGTGACATAATCCTAAAGAAGCTTCTTTGTCTTTGTTGTGGAAAATCAACTGTGTTCACTAAGGTCTCCGCTTTATTCCATTAACATTTTTTTCATGCCTGTGCGTGAAATCTCGTAGCCTGCAGCTTCCCTCTCTTGGCTGCAATATGACTCCACAATTCTCATGCAGATTGAGTGAAATCATTTCAATAAAATGAAGTAATAGCATTCTGTTTAAATGCACCCCATTTGTTCTTTTCCACTTTGTGCTCCACTTTGGTCGTTGTCTCCCATTACTGTTTCCTGATGCCTAAACATCCCAATCTCTGAATTGTGATCACAGTTCAGATACTGTTTGTATCTGATCTTATTCACATTAAGCTCTATATAATATTCACAATAAAGCGTGAAACATGTTTAATAGAAGCAGTCTAACTTAAAACCTTTTCATAGGAAATACTGGTGTCATTACGTAGACACTACTATAATCTTTTATAGGCCATGTGGACTTTTTGCACACAGTTTTTCTAAAAAGAAAAAAGGTGATTGTCTGAAGAGAGAGAAAGAACTACACTTTTAGAGCGTGCCAAAGAAGAAATACAGGTCAAATATCAGTAATTTTGACAGCTGTCATTCAGAGTTTAGCTAGGATAAGCTTTTATAGATGAGTATTGTTTGAGATTGGGAGAAGACAGCCTGCAGTGGCCTGTTTTAGGTAGGCTTGATCATGTTTGCACAATGATTCTTCAGGTGGTTGAGTTGGTGTGTTGGACTGTGGGTCAGTTGGTGGGTCCAAGCACTTTGGTTAACACTGAAATATCTCAAAACTGTTGGATTGCTAGAAAAGTTTGTACAGATATTTACTCTTATCCTGTGAAATATCTGAACATCTTCTGGATGATTGGGCAAAAAGGTTTGTGGCTCCCAGATGATGCAACTTTTTGACTTGGGTGATTTGCTGACTTTTCCTCTAGTGCCACATTGACATTTCTCGTTGTCTGTGAAATATCTTAACAATTGGATACACACTTATCTAACCCTCCAGATGAACGTAAATATCTCAAATAATGAGAGTAGTTGTGTAGGCTACAATTTGTAGCTATTTTGCTGAGTAGGGCCAGAGATGGATGCATGGATTTAATACAATGTCACTGACTAAATTGAATGAGATACCTATATAGGGAAAGCTGAGCACACAAAGCAAGATTCTCCTTTTTTTATAATTTTCAGTCTTTTTTTTAATAACGTGTTTGAGTAACCTTACTAAAATGCCATCCATTTGCTAAAAGCATCTATTTGAGAACAGCATATCCTCAGAGCTGTAGATATATGTTTCCCTAAATTACCCGTTCGACTGGACTAACGCCGATACCACCAACTCAAGATCTTCAGGAGGCAGGAGCAAAGTCTGAATCTCTGTGTCCTCTTTCCTCATTCTACCAGATTCATGTACGTCAGTGGTGTTCACCAAGGATTGGTGGTTGAAACCGATCTTCCGTTGAAGTGTGTCACTGCTGTGCCCTTTACTGTACAGCTGAGGGACCCCCACCCCCACAACCCTCTTTAGAAGGTCTGACCTTACCCTCCAGAATGCCTTTTTCCCAAAGGAGTTGGGCACTGATGATAAATAAGTAAACGGTTACATGTTTAGTGAGAAGAAGGAGATCGTTAATCATTACTAATGTGATACCTAGAGTAACAGTACACTAAAACAGATTTAGAAACCTGTTTGTTCAGTCTGTTGCAGTAAACATTACCCACAGAGAACAAACGCACTTTTTCAAAAGTGTTTTTTTTTTTTTTAATTTGTTATATGACATGAAAACTGGGAATTGGCACTGGAATTACTTTATCAGAAATGTAACACCTTCAGTGTGTTGACATTAATCACACAAACTGTGTTGTAACTCAGACTTGACTTGAAAAATAAAAAAAACGCACACAACTTAAATTCCTAAATGTCTGCAACAGAGTACTTGAGCTCATGTGTAACTTAGCGCTGTATATGATTCACACAACAAAACTTGGTTCACGTATCACTTCCAAATAAACCTGATATTTCTTTTTTCCTCACTCAAGCTGAACCTGCCATCACATCTTAATAAAGCCTGGCTCCTCCGTGCTGCTGAATCCATTAAGATTCTATAGTGGAGCTCAGATTGGACTGCAGCACAGGTGCAAGGACCGAGGCAGAGTTTCTATCATGGGAGGGAGTGAAGGGAAGTCAGACTTGGAGAAGGTGCAGTGGGGTGCTGTGGGTGAGCCCAGATGACAGCTGAGGGACTGAGGCTTTCTCTGGATTGGCCCCGTGGAGATAGGGTCAGTGAAAGCAAATGGGCGGGGGGAGGGAAGGGCCTTCAGAGTGGAGGAATTTATGCAGCTCCGTCATCACCAGGCCCTGCCATGGTGGTGGGGGCGGTGCTGCACCGCTGGCACTGGGAGACAGATATAGACAAGAATTAAGAAGACAGAATTTGCACTCTTAGCCTTGTCTGGGTTACTGGCATCAGCAGCTGAAGTTCTCCGGCAGTCTGTGCTTTTATGTCACATCCTCCCCCGGCAGAGGAGGTGACCGCTCACCAACACAAGTCAAAGAGTCAAAAACTGAACACAGGTGCTGCTCTACCCAACACATATTGTCAGTGACTAGAAATAAACAATGGCTCCTTATTAGACCTCTTCCACCATCTGAACACTTTTAGCCTGCACCTTGGACAATATCTCAAAAACTAATTCATATGAGTTTGACCAGTTACTTTTTTCTTCCATTTAGCATTTATTTCTTTTTCGGTTTACCACACTGTTTGACAGAAACTCATATATATTCTAAATGGCTTGGTCTCAGCACTTCACTGAAGCCTTGATGATGCTCATACTGAATAACATATTCAACTAAATATGCCATGTTTTTATGGCAGCAACATTACATCAAACGTAGACAGCCTAAGCGTATTGTGCATCATTTTACACATTTTATGTATATTTTTACTCCACATTCAGCCTGATGATGTAGGCTGATTGTGTTTCTGGGAATTTAAAATAAAGTACAGTGCAATGCTTGACTGCGCAGCATTAGATGGAGCCTCTGATGAGTCCAGCAGTATTGCAGTCAGAGCTGAGTTATACTCACATCAGAGATGTAGCGGTAAACAGATGCCAGTATAAAAAAATTGATAATGATAAACACATGTTGATGTCCTGACATAACCTCCAACCATAAACACCCTTAATGTGAGACTTAGCTCCAGAATATCAGACTCAAAGGATAAGGGAGATAAGGTCATCGAACTAAAATATGAGTGAAAAGTGTTGAGGCTAAATCACCATGAACCTCATCCCACATCTACTCTGTCAGTGCTCTGGGCATATGACCCTGCACGGCTTCCTCTTTTCTGGGAAACCCTCCTTGTCTTATTTCCAGTGTCTTATTTCTGGCCATTCACTGAAACATTATTTTGTACCTGACAGAAGCTGATGTTTACCAGAGTGAATGAGATGTTATGCAATTCCACATTTGATGTGCTCCTCACTTTACAGTGTAAAGTGAGGAGCACTCCCTTATTCTCAGGGCTCCATTCAGGCTTTAATAATGGGTTTATGTATTCGTTAGATTTTACAAACAGCAAAACATGCTCAACATTACCTGTTTTTTTTGTTTGTTTGTTTGTTTAAAAAAAAAAAAAAAAAAAAGCGATAAATCATCCTCAAACAGACGAGAATGGGTCCAGGTTGTGCGTAATGGCGCGCATATGACTGTGCGTAAAACGGTTCACTTGTGGTCCACAGGAAATCGTATGGCCCCGGAGATATGTAACCTTTCACATCGTTTCCAATGTTTTCGTTTTTGATTATCGATATAAGGCATAAATAAACACTTTCTGGCCCGCAGCCTTATACTCCATGTTTAGAGAGGACCCCCACCACCACCACAACCACACGCATACACCCCTCCCATCAGCTATCCAATCCTTAGACAGGGGCAGCGTCGACGGGGGTCAAGAGGAAAAATAGCCTCATATATATACGCCCAGATGGTGATTTCTTGCTCCGAGTCCCCTCCACTCTGTGCTACACTCCTTGTGTTGTCACCCGAACCGGGAATTGTCTGTGCTTTAGGAACAAAGTAGCTCTCCTACCTGCTGAAATGGCACCCAAGAAGGACCCTAAGGCCCCCGCCAAGAAGGCCGAACCTGCACCAGCACCCGCACCCGCACCTGCACCCGCGCCAGCCCCTGCCGCAGCTCCCGCCGTCGACCTGTCCGCCGTCAAGGTACAAATGACCGATCTGGTCCTCTGTGGGGAGGGATGGAGATAGGATGACCGCTCCTCAGGAAGAGCTGGGATTTGATTTTAACTTTGAGAGTTGCATAACAGAATTAGTTTTATACTTTTTCTTTTATAAGAAAAAGAATATATATATATATTTTTAGTTCATATTTCATTCATTTGAAGGAAAAGAGAGGGACATCTGTCACCACTTTGATGACAGGAGTCAAGTTGTGTACAGGGCAGACACAGCATAGGTTCACATACACCACATTCAAGAAGGTGATAGAGGAGGAAGAGGACAATACCTCGTTTAATTAAGGATCTTTTTTTGTTTGTTTGTTTGCTTAAGTCAGAACTATCTTCATATTTAGTGGACATATTTCTCCAGACATTTGTGAGTGGGTGCACAATTAATAGCAGTTAGTTAAAGCAGCCTCAGGTTTAAAAGAGCACAGTCAGAGAGGACTGAGGAGACTGACCAGAACCATGGATAGCTCACCATGGGTCAGACCACGCCCCCAGCCCTCTGGATTGGACCAACAGAGAGTGTGAAGGCAATGCAGGGTGACACCAAATGTGGACATGTTAATGTAGCTAAAGATGGACCTCTACAGATCAGGTGCCACCATGTGAAGCTAATTTTGGCAAAGAGACAAATTTAATCCCAGTTTAGCCCCGATTGATGAGTCTAGATTAAATGGTTGTTTTATTGTTTATATTGGTCTTTTGAAGAAGACAATAAATGATTGTGTTGCATATGTATGTTTTATTCTAACATGGCTGCTTTCCATTGGATTGTAGGTGGAATTCAGTGCAGACCAGATTGAGGGTAAGTAAAATTTTACCTTTGCAATCACATGTCACTCATAAAATCCAGAATTTTATCTCATAAACCAGAAACTAATACATAGTAAATCTATGAAGAGAACTGTGGACCTCCTTCAAAGATGAACGTCAATGCAATAGGTCTTAAAGTGTCTATGACAGATGGTCACCTCTGTAATTTTTCTTTTATTTTTATTTTTTATTTTTTTTGTGTTTTTTTGTGTTTGTGTATGTTTGTTTGTTTTGGCATTTCCCGAGAATACCAGGTGGCTCGTGAAATCTGATAATGGCTGCATGAAGCTAAGGACCCATTCAAACAATCCGAGAATTTTAGTAAACTAAAATGCCATGATAAATAATAACTTTTAAGCAGCATGGCTCAGTCAAATAAAAACACTGCATCAAAAAGACAACATCTACAACATGGTGGCCTTTGAAACAAAATCATTATTAATTGGTTGTTTGCATCACTAAGTAACTATCTGATTCAAAATAAACAGAAAAATATGCATAACACATTGTCATCAGCTCTTGTAAATGCAACATTTCGGAAGTGGTAGTCTGGGCTGACTGTACTGATTGTCACTTTTAACTAGCAGGTAAAACAAATACACTAGATTAGCCCATTTATGAGTTTCAAGTCACTGATGGCTGGTGGACAGATCAGTTCATCCAATCCCTATGTCCTAATGTTAACTTGACTGATTACGATAATTTTTTGGCAGTTTGCTGGTGACATTAGACTCTCTGTCACTAGAGCAGTGATACCAAACCATGTGCCAAGAGACAAAATTTTTACAAAATTTTTGGCCACCTTTGTGCTCTTGGTACCTTCTAACCCGGGGTTGGACACCATCGGGCCAGTGCTGTTGTCTGGTCGGCCGTGAGTTACGCTGCAGTCAGCATTCCCTACTTTTACTCAGCTCACCCACAGGGGGCCTTGCCTTTAAAAGGAGGGGGCTCATATTCTCAGCTATGTTTATCAATTCCAAGGTGGTCTTTTAAAAGAGCCCACAGCCCTGCTGAGAGAGAGAGAAGGGAAGTGAGGGAGAGAGAGCGAGAGAAGGAGACAGTTGAGATAGAAATAGTACGAAGGTTGATGGCGCTTGGCAGGAGTCTGTCTGCTCAGCCTGTCACACCAGAACCTATAGAGATGTTATAGACAAGTTTGCCTTGTCAGGTTTGAGGGCAGCTGCCTCCACCTGCTGGCAGACATACAACAGCTACAGCAACACTTGGTGGTATGCAAACCACTCCAAATGTTGGAAAATGCATAGCTATATAGTAACCAGTAACTCCACTGATTATTACACTGTAGCTTAATAAACTTGAAAAATGGTGACTTTGCGAATCACAGACAGATATGACTGCACAGGAAGGTAAAAAAAAAATGAAATATGAAAAAACAACCAAAAAAACTGCATCAAAGTTCACAATGCTTCACAACTGAGTACTAGATTCACTGTTAGCTCCATTGTTGCATCTAAATAGACTCTGATACAGTACATTAAGATAATAAATGAAATAAAATGAATTCTAAAAACAAATATAGATGTAATTCCGGAATATCATCTATGGCACAACTATTAATTGGAAGGAAATATCATTTTCCACAGGAATCAGAACAGTTTCAAGGCATTAAATGAATATAATAGAAATATGAGAGGAAGGTTTCACAATGTATATCTTAGTCTATATAAACTCACTGTTGAGAATCTCTAACACTCACAAATGACAATTGGAGCCATCAGGATGATTAGATCCTTTTTTCCTTCCTCTCTGCAGACTACAGGGAGGCCTTCGGTCTGTTCGACAGGGTGGGTGACAACAAGGTGGCTTACAACCAGATCGCTGACATCATGCGCGCTCTGGGACAGAACCCCACCAACAAGGAGGTGAACAAGCTGCTGGGAAACCCCTCTGCTGATGGTGAGAGAAATTCTGAGTCTATGTCGTTGGATTAATCTGGCAATGGTTATGGTTCTGGTAGATTGAAAGCCTTTGTGTGATGATTTGATGCAAAATTCTTCTTCAGACTATTTTCCAACAAGCTTTATTCTCTTGGCTTTGAAATGCTACGGCAGACTGGACAAGACACAGTCCTACCACTGGGACTTAACATAATGATTTTTGTATTGGTATCACAACATCTGCAGTGTAGCAGTGATTTCTAGCAGCACTTTAAAGGGAACATCAGTACAGCCGATCAGTTGTAGAGAGGACTAATTTGTCAGAGGTGATGCATAGAGTGTGTGTGGTAACCAGTAATGCATGGCTCTCCTTCTCTTTCATCCATTACTGGTGTTCATGGTGTAATCAATACATTATGACATTTGGATTTGTAAAGAAGGAATGATCAATAACTGCCTTTGTGGTTGGAATCAGTTAGGTTGAATCATATCAGCTGAAAAAAATGAGATCAGATATCTATCAGACATCTATCACTAAATTGTCACAGAAATGAACTAAGATCTCCACATTTATATATTTAGACTAAATATAACAGGCTGAAAACTTTGCATTTGCTGCCAGCTAGTGGTTAAACTCCGCCGTGGAGCACAGCACTACTGTAAGCTCCGTGCATTATGCAATTCAACACTGCAGCTGAGTGTGATCACAAAGGTCCAGAGCTGTCCACATCCTGCTGTGTTCAGACGTGCAACAGATTTGCAACCTTTAACCTGTAAAGGTCAGTGTAACACAGCTTTCCCCCCATTTCAACATTTAGCCTGGGGCTACTCTTTATACTGTACATGCTCACTAATTTTTCAAAAACAAATATTAAAGCGCTTAAGATCTGGTCAGCACTGACAGGTGACAGGAATAAACCTTTATCTCATTACCACACTACTACACAAACATCATATCAGATGATATATGTCTAAATAAAAAACATTTTCTCTGTCTTAAAATGTATTTACAAAACGCCCCACTGTAAACCTTCAGACCCTGGACAAAGTAGAACCTGTAGTAGAGAGGTGAAAAAATATTGCTGAAATGTGGATTTTGTTCAAGTGGTACTCGTTGTCTGAGATCTTGTTCACCTCTAAATGCCTGACTGTCATTTCTGTTGCACCTCACACAGACATGGCTCACAAGAGAGTAGAGTTTGAGGGTTTCCTGCCCATGCTCCAGACCATCATCAACAGCCCAAACAAGGCAGGATACGAGGACTACGTTGAGGGTCTGCGCGTCTTTGACAAGGAGGGCAACGGCACAGTGATGGGTGCTGAGCTGCGCATTGTCCTGTCAACACTGGGTGAGTCGGGCTACATCCCTGATGTGTCTCTGTGCGTAGCACTGTATCGTTGTTTGTTATTAATACTGGGTGTTCGCTGCGTGTCCCTACAGGAGAGAAGATGACTGAGGCTGAGATTGATGCTCTCATGGCAGGACAGGAGGATGAGAACGGTGGTGTCAACTACGAGGGTGAGCCACGTTACAATATTATGACATAACAAATGCTAATGAAATATCGTTTATCAAAAAATGTGTTTGTATGAATGTTTTTATATAATTTTAAATTGGTGCTCCTCCAAATTTACACCTCAAGATTAGTTTACTTGAAGAGCACTACTACCCCCGATTATGCCATCATAAGTAAATATGCTATCCAGCTGCATTATGGGAAATGTAGACTTGAGCATATCTGAAAATTGGCCCATACTAGGATAGAAAGATATTTTTTGCAGCTTTGATTGTGACACTAAATGGTGGAGTGAGCTTTTAAATGCATAATTAACCCAGAAACTGAGGTGTTCATACATTTTCTAAATAAGTGAATATACAGTAGTATTTTATGTGGTGTGTAAAGCAAGACATAGATATTTAATTGCATTGTGATCAGTATCAATATGCTTTCTGTCGTTTATTTTTCTGTATTTGAACTTTCAAGTCTAGTAAATCTTTTCTGTTATTTAATTATTAGTTTTTACTTATTTATTTATTCTCCTCACTCACTCATTTCCCCTTTCCTCTGTGTGTTGTCCTGGTCTCCATCCACAGCCTTTGTCAAGCACATCATGTCTGTGTAAGGACCCTGCCACTGCGGTGGTGACCATCGTATATGTGCAGACCCCATGGTGTCACGACATCCACTCACTGTTTCCTGAGGAAGCAGGGGGGAACAAAGGACTATGAGATGTCATTTTCTGAAACCTTTTATTTTGTTCTAAACTTTTTCTTTTTTTTTTCTCTCTCTAATGTCCAACTGGTGCTTCCTTTTTTTTTCTCCTCCTAATCCTCCTGCTGTTCAGGAAGCCATCCCGGTTTTCCACGAGATATTTCTTTTCTCATCTTCACTCTAGTCCTCCTGTCTCATTGGGTTTTTTTTTCTTTAACATCGTCACTGGTTTTCACAGTGGAACAGTGATGGAGGGGATGGTGGGATAATGATGATCCCCTCCTGTCGCTTTACTGTCTGGCTGGCTCTCTATCTGCCAGTGAAGTGACTGGTTTGGCCCAGGACTGGCCATCAAAATGAATCCACTCCTCACCCAACCCATCCCTAAGTCTTAACTTATTGTATCCTCTGCCATTTCACAATAAAATTTTCACAAACACTCATTCTATTCCTGAATTTCTGACTCTATTTATTTGCATCTCATTCAGCCTAAAGCATTTTGAAGGAATAGACAGACATTTAGAAAAAATAGCTTATTTGTTTCATGGTCAACCTAAACGGGAATATGAACACAGCTCTCATCTGAAGTGAATTTTGTAACCTCTAGACAGAGCCAGGCCATTTAACTCTTTATGCTAAGGTAGGTTAACTGGTTACATATTTACATTACAGATATGAGAGTGTTGTCAAGTACTAAAACAACAAATGTCTGTTTGTGAAAAAAGACAGCACCCCAACATCAGTTTTTGTCCTTTTTATTGTCATTAAGTATTGTAATTGGTGTCATATCAACAAGAGAAAAACTGCGTACATCTACTTGACCTTTTAAATACATTTACAGTTGCTGTAGGGTGGAGGCAGGGAGGGGGCACACGGAGATGGGGAATGCAGAAGAAACACGGAAGCAAACGAACAGTCGCAGGTGAGGGCAGTAATTAGGCAGGAGGCAAGATATACCACAGATGTCTGAAAAAAGAAACTAGATCGACCAAACACGTTCCTAACAGATGTAAAAGGAGTTGACCGAGTTCCTTCGGTCATTTTATTTTTCTTCATCAAGTGTCTTTTTAATAGATCCCCCCCAAAAAAAAAAAAAATTCCTATTTCTTCTCCCGCATATTGCAACATAACATCCAGATACGGTAGCATCCGTGGTAAAACAACATGGGCTCTGCACCAAACGCGCGCGCACACGCACACACACACACACACACGGACAAATTTCAGAGTAGCTGCTCCTCTGCTAAATCTCAGGTTGCAAACTGTAGTGTCTTCCTCTGTGGTGCGGACAGCAGACACTCCCGATGAGTGCAACATCAGTCTGTTAGCGGAGAAACGTCTGTACTGTTCAATCATGAAAGTGGATAATCTGCAGCTGGAAAGACAATACACTTTTAGCTGTTTCCTTTTTGGATGGACATTTGTGGAATGAACTCCAGTTTTGTTTTAATATTGTTCTGAAGTATAAACAGGCTTCTATATTGAACTACTGAGCAGGTACAAGTGTATGATGCTCGTCAACAGGACTGAGATGCATTCCTTAGCAACACCAAATCAGCTGTCTGACACTGTCACCAAGCATTACACTGTAAACAACTAATAACTACAAAACATGAACTGTTTCATTTTTATCCAATAATTGAGGAAATAACTTACTAAAATCCTTTTTTTAATTACAAAATAGCCTCTTTTAATATTTGAATCAATACATGCTTGTCATAACATAGACCTAGTTGTTGCAGTAATTCAATTTTACAGGTATATTTTATAGCCATATTGTCACTTCCTTTTAAAATGTTTTGAGGACATTTAGATGGCAAAGAACTTGTATTTTTATACATGTTTCTATATATATTTGTTTAATATATCATACTATATATTTGATGACAAGAATGACTTGCAGTAAAGATGCTTGTTTTGTTAGGTGGTTTGGCGTCCATGCACGTTTACTGAGCAAGAACAACACGTGCTGCATGGTGTGCTGGCCACATTACTTCTTATTTAATGTAGAAAAAGGTAGTAGCTTCTTCAAAACACTGATCCAGGGCCAGTCAAGCCAATATCTGGTCCTCACTTATTTAATCTTATCTATGACCAGTGCTCAGGCTGAACTATTCTATGCAACATCATTCAAATAGAGGCCAAGGAAATCCAGGTTTAAAATAAAGAGGACCAAAGTACTGTAGCTCCTAATTTGAGTCCCTACTTAGAGTTGACAGATGGATCTTGGAGATGTGGAGATGCTCAGAGGCTGTGGTTTAGCTGAAGTTGGCCTCTGGGTGGCAGGAGTGGGCAGAAAAGTTTGAGGGACTCAGGCTCAGGATGTCTGGGGTGCAGAGGATGAACCCACAGATCCAGTGTTCACAAACCCTGCTTAGCCAGAGCCGCAGTGACATCCTCGGCCAGGGTTGCTAACTGCGGTGACTCCATCATGTTGAGGCTGCCAGAGGAGGAGAGGTGGCTGTCCCGGTGGCGGTGGGGAGACACAGAGCCGGACTGGCCTGGCGACTGGGTGATGATCTCAGCTCCGTGGTCCACTCGGGCCTTGGCGTGGTCGCGGAATGTCAGCCTGTGGCTCTCAATCTATTAAATTCAGGTGGTGTGATGGAAGAAGTATGTGGGGAAGACGAAATGCATCATTTAAATATACATAAAATATAGATACACAGTATATAGATATATCCTTGTGAGTCAGCTTTCAAACAGTTAAAAATAATGTACAATTGAGGACATCTACTTCTTTAATGATACTGATGTATACTTACTATACCTTCACTGATAACCCTCAAAGGCAGATAAAGGAAAACAAGTTTTTGAAAGATTGGCCATATATATATATATATCACATATATCATATATAAATATCACACACACACATATATATGTGTATGTGTGTGTGTGTGTGTGTATGTATAACAAATATTACGTAATACACAATTACATAACTTTACTCTTTGACTTATTTTTTTCTATTCCTGGGCTAGTGACCTTTCTCTATATTCTTTTAACTTTATAGGTTATTTTAAAAAATGGTGTCAGGACTCCATGACTTCTAGTGAAAATATTATTTACTATGCATTTGCATTCAAAAAAGTGTGGGTGTATAGCCCTACACTGACTAATAAGACAATCTCTCAAAAACTTGATGTTTTCCTTTAAATCATGGATTGAGGGCATGAAGCTGACACTCACCAGGACGTGGCCTCCACCAGGAATGTGGTGAGCATTATCCAGGGAACCCACCTTGGCTTGGGCTTTGTCTTTGAAGTCCAACTTCACACTCTCTATACGCACGTTACCACCCCCTGGGAAGAAATAGAGGAAGCATAAAAACTCTACAGAAATATCAATTCAGATTTATATTGTGGCTGATTAAAGTAAAAAGTCTGTGTGGTCGGAGAGTTTTCTTCCTGAGTGTTCTTCTGTTAAGAGAGGCTTCACTGGGATAATGAAGGTGCAATGTTGTGCTGAAAGAGCAATATGTTTTCGGTACTCCTTCAATAAATAAAGGTTTTTGGATACAGGCTCAAACAGTAATGGGCCAGCAGATGGAGCCACAGGACCCAAGGAAGTCATCACAAAGTCATGTGGGAGGGGAAAAGGTGTTTTCACACTTCACAGCACAACAGCAAGTACTCTAGCAACCTGGCTTAAATGACATACTAACAATCACTATCTGAAATATCTTCACTAACAATCAACATCTGAAAATATTTTCAGATTGTGTATTAAAAATTGGCCTGCAGTGTTTTTGGTGAACAGAAACTTCATTGCACCAATGACTTAAAGCACCAGTATCTGCCACTGTGACTTACCACTGACATACATTGATTTTCAGTGATTTGAGTGCTGTCACTTCTAGTTTTTACCGTGCAGAAAGTCCTGAATCATAAACTCAGACTGAGGAAACACTGTCATCAGACCTTCCGGGCCTGATGAAGGTCTGAGGGCTGAAGCAAGCCATCGATAGTGCACACAATTTTTTTGTTCCTTCACATTGAGAAAAACAAAAATTAAAAATGGGCCTATGCCATCCTGTTGATCAACACCATGCTCCACATTCACACATTCAGGTTAGAAACACAGAACATGCCAAAAAACCACAACACCTCCCACATTTGGCCACCTGTGGGCAGATCCATTAAGCTGTCAATCCAAATGCAGTTCACTTGCGTCTTGTAATTTTGTCAGTTCACCACGATCAGTCTTGATCTGGTAATGACAGCTGATCCATCAACGCAAATGCAAGTGAATTCAATAGCATTTTGAGACTGAAGAGCAACTACTACAACTACAGTGTGATTTTGCCAGGCACCTTCAGTTAGCAAGAAAAATTGGAGTTAGGTGACTTGTTAAGTTTCTGGGCTGATGATGCAAATGGGGCCCTTGAGTAGGATCTCATGTTAGGCTGACAGATGGATGTTAAGTGTGACTGGTTACCGAACTGTGATTTCCTCCTCGATACAGGTCGTACTGTAGATCATGTAGGTGCTTTCCACACCACTTGCCTGCCCCTGGCGTTTGACCTCCTGTGCTTCTTGACAAGGATTCACTGCTTTTTTGCATTCTGTGTTTTTCAGAACCTTTAAACATTAAGCTGCAGCACTGTAACCTCAGTCTGAAATGATGGGTACCTTCCTCTAAGCAGTGCTTGAGAGAGCTGAACATCCCCCACATGAATTCATATTGTAAGGTAAAACATTGCAGCTGTGACCTTCTTGTCAAAAGCGGGCTTCTCCGTCCTTTGGCGTTACCCCCCAAGTTCCCCCTGAACGAGTGCAGGCTGGAGATTACCTGGCCGATGATGGATGTTATCTAGAGAGCCACACTTGGAGGTCACATGGCTCAAGTCAATCTTCTTATTCTGTATCTGCACCTGAAAGAAGCAAAGTCAGGAAAAGACAAGGTCAGAGCTCACAGTTCACAAAGACAATAATAAAGTGCATTTGATGTACACTAGATGTTTAAAGAAAATTATTGGATATCAAGTGCAGTATTCTGTTCTGAGACAGTGATATCTAATTGCATATAATTATTACAAAACACAAGCAAGACAGTGCAAGAGCAGAATACCAGTGACTATTATATGACAGTCCCTTGTGTTCTGCTGTGTGGAGAACTGCCAGTGTCTGTTAAACCAACTGAACCGGGAATGAATACAAGCTATGTGAGTGCTGGAACTGTGTTTTGAGCTAAAAATGTTTTGTCACATTAAGAAAACATGTCAAATACTGTATACTATACACCACAACAGTGACAATTCAGTATGAGACAGTAAAAAAAAAAAAAAAAAAAACACGACTGCACAATTGAAAGTGGCCACAGGCGGGGAGTAGATTGGGAAATAGGGAAATGCCCTTACGTGACACACCCTGGGGATCTGAGGAGAAAACCACAGAGAGATATTTAAGAAGTGAACCAATGAGACAGTGAACAGAGCGGAGCTATAAAGCTTTAGACACAGCACAATGAACAAGAAGAGATACACCACATCCCGAGATGAATCACTGGGTCACGCCTGTGGTCAGCAATCACTTTGCCAAGTCACTGATTTAGCTGATATGTCTCTTGTAACCAATGATTTGGTGTTCTATATTTTCTCCTCTCTTAAATAGTGTGAGAGGGAAAAAAACAAAAACAAAAACAAAAAAAAAAAAACCCAGCAGGAACAGTGAGACAATGATGAGCCACGACGATCATGACCACCCATAACACCATGAGTGCAAAGTGCACTCAGCCTGTTCACCTGCCGGGTGTCCCTCACACATGCAAAACACTAGCAAAGATATACAGCATGAGTTTACAGACAGAGATCATATGTGGTTTGTGTCAGCGTGGGTGAGCTTCAGGCAGCAGCTTGGCTTGTCACTCCAGCAATGATATTTTTGTGAAGTAAAATAAACACTATTTAAAAGGAAAACATTACATTTGATTAGTTCTAGCTCTTCTTTCGTTATCTATATGAAATAATATAGCATTAGTTTTGGTTTTGCAGGTCGACAAAATGCGTAACAAATATAGATCTACATTACAAAATATTAAAATTCAGCTACACTTGGGAAATTTACACCTAGGTAAACAATCATGGCCAGGCTCCTTTGTCCTTGTAATGTCCTAACTTTATATGTTTATGCTACAATTTGGTAAAAGGGCAGCGAGTAAAGGCCATTTTGCTTGGGAAAAAAAAAAGAAAAAATCACATGAGGTGGTGACACTGAGACATACTAAATCCACAGAAGTTCAAGTTCTCTTTGGACAACCTATCTGCCACATCAAATACTGATTTTTTATTTTTCTGCTTCGTGTCATTATTTTTGAAAGCACCCTCACTTTAATTTTAAACTAAAAGTTTTGTGCAGTAACACATATACGTATAAAACATCCAAATTATAAATGCCAACTGCCCCAAATATTAGGGCCTTTGTCTGTACAATTCTCTTTCCCCTCTACCGTCTGAGTGAAAAGTGTATTATGTTATTCTGTCTCCAAATTTCTGAAGCTGTGGAGATTCTGGCCGGTGACTAGTTTATTCAACAACTCAGCCACCTACAGCGTGGCCTTGAGCTCCCCTTGTTACTTGTTACCCATTTCACCAGTGCCCTCAATTCTGTCATGTGCTTTCTATAAAAAGCTGCAAGAACTGTCAGTTGTACAGCTGTGATTTAAAATGACCAATGGCCTATGTGTCATTTTTCACTCACTTGACATAAGATATTTGTCTAGCTGCTCTGAGGCAGGCGATTTCATATTTGGCTTTGATATTTGAACACTGTGCAATTTTGTGTTTCTCTATTTATCCTTAAACACATATTATGTCACTATATAGTTGAACAGAAAAAAAGGTGGTTACATCATCTTTTTTTTGACCCCATACAATAGTAGTCTGGGAAAAACTTGGAAGAAAACGGTTTTCTATGGCTGCACAATACATTTTTTCGAGTCACACTACAATATAACGGATGGAGTTACATGAACAGCCAATAATCTGTGGCAATTATAAATGTGCTACTTGTGGCAACACAGTTGTTAGAAAGAAGACGTTGCGGGCAGATGTTACCCCGAGCAACCCCGGATTTGTCAGACGCAAATAAAAAAGAGGTTTTGTGAGAACAGACTATTCTAGGAAGTGGTATGAAGTCAAGGGAGAAGTTTTAATTGTCTCATTATTACTGGGCTTGCATAACTGTGCTTTGATAATGTGCATCACAGAAATGAGAGGCTGCAGATGAAACACACACTGTACCTGCTGCCTTCAAATGGCTGTAATCGAAGTTAATCAGCTAAGAGGGAAGTGCTTCATGCTGCGTGCTACCTGTGGAGGATGAGGCATGCTGGCAAGAGTCTTGCTAGTAATAATTTGAAAAATTGAAAATTTTTTTTGTGGTATTTTTTTTCTGTGCATTTACATTTCTACACATACTGCTACACATACACGACTGCTGCTACAGTCCTCAATGTTGTCAAGTGCTGGAGGAGGAGACATTCAGCCTTTTGTATGAAAATTATCTGCAAGACACAAACCACTATTGGACAATGTTGTGTAGATGAAGAGCAATTGGGTAAAGATCACCCGCACTGCTGCCTTCGTGGATGAGTGACTTGACAATAAATTGGGAAATTGGAAAGCGTGGTGGAAAAAGGAAAAGGCAACACTGAAAAACACAACACAGCAATGACACTGACATGAACACTGAGACAATGGACTTGTGGCACAAGACTCACGTTTCCACCTCCTGCTGAGTAGCCCCGCCTGTCCAAGGACCCACACCTAGACTGAACATGGCTATAGTCCAGCTTAACACTGGGGATGAGAACCTGCAGGGGTGGAGGTCAGGAATGAGGTGGGAAAAGGCTCGGGCTTTGTGGCATGGCACTTCATTTTAAACATCTCTTAAACACTTTGTATCCTCCCACTGTTTAACTATTCCGTCCTGCACATCGGAGTTTGTTTGGCGCTGATAACTGACTCAGTGGTTCCCATGTTACTTCCCACGTACCATTTAGTGGATATAATCACTCTTGACCTAAAAGGCAAGACGAATTCATCTCATTACGTGTCTCACAGCATGAGCTTTGACCCTATATGTGCTACATCTGGTGACATACTCAGTGGATACTCTCTGATCAACATATCTTCTGAAGAAATAGCAAAGATCCCCTGCAAAAAAATGGTGCTAAGCCGTCCGGCTGAAACCAAAGCTAGTTAATGTGCCTTTCAGCCTCATCTATGGGTAGTAAAAGGCTTTGGTAAAGAATAACAAAGTACTTGAGTGAGGTGTTAACTCGTCCTTTATGTTTTTGCATTTGTGCTGTTCAGATTCAAAATACAAGTCAGTTCAAACTTGAGACCGTTATGATAAAAAAATGTGGCCGTGCAGAGATTGTGAACAGCTCTCTGTAGCTGCAAGGAGAGAAAGCAGGAGTGAGATGCAGACACAGCAGAGTTGGTACGTAAACACTTCATACAGGTTTTCCTTGCAGTACAGCAAAAGCAATGGTAACTGCACTGGAATGAAAATAAGACACACAGTACATACATATCCCAAACATTTTGTGCATGGGGAGAGGAGTGAGGAGAGGAGAGGAGATGAGAGGAGGGGAGAGGAGGAGGCGGCCTTGAACTGTTCTGTATTTTCTTCAGCATAACTTGATCAGACCAAATCGATGCTTTGTCACACCCAGTAAACAAGAGTGTTACTCAGCAGGCCAACAGGAGAGACACTAACTAGCAAAAAGGACCTCGTTGGTTGTAAACCAAGTTTGTGTCCAGTTCCCAATTAACACAGTTTTCTGCTGTTGCTTTCCCTTAGTACATGGTCCATGAAATGTCTGACGGACAGTAAGTGTCTTTCTGAAAACAAATGCATGTAATAATTAAATAATCATAATTAAAATGAAAAAGGACATTACCATAAGAATTATCCCCAAAGCCAGTAATGCATTAGTAATTAGATATAAAAATTGTGCCGGACCATTCTTTCATTCTCAAATAAAACACTCGTCATTTCTTCAACAATTTATTAGGACTGATGTTTCTGTGCAAAATTAGACTAATATATATGCTTCAGGTTTTTCTTTATTTTGATCACAACCTGTTAAAATGAAAAAAACTATATATACTTATTGACTTTTATATAGTAAAATTTAAAAATCAAATGCAGGGGCACGAAGTAGAAGAAGAGGATTTTGTTCGCTTGCTGTACGGGAGGAAAAATGAGAAAGCAAGAAATTTTACTTTGTCTCTGAATTTGCTTTCATTACTTTTCATCTGGGCAACAGAGTCAAACATTTTATATGAAACAAACTTACACCAATGCTAAAAATGGGAATCAGAGCAATTTCTAGGGTAAGAAAGAACAAAATTAACTGGCAGACCCACTGCTAGTCTCTGGGACAATCTAAAACATCGGTCATAATGACAATGTAAAATAACTACCAGATACCAGACCTAAGATGTGCAGGATTACACAACATAATTTAATGGGAAACTAACCTGAGCTGAGCTATTACACAACATTTCATTCTTACTAATGGGAAGTGTCTTATTCAAGTACTTGAGCACAGCCGTTCGCCAACATATGGCTTTGGTCATCTAGCTCTTTCTAACCATGAGGCTCCCTCTGTGCCAGATAGTTGAGTTATTCATGGCACCGCTCTCACAGCAACAAGGTGGAAAAAATCAGAAGCTGAAATACCAGTTGTCTATGTTGTTACTGGCTGCTTATGGGTAAAATATAATATAAAAGGTAAAATTTGTGCAGTTTTGAAAGTGGCCTTTGTCACAGATGAACTGAAGGTAGAAAATTCAGACAATGAATCACATCTAAGTTTCAAGCACGAGAGTCAAAAATAAAGTGGGAAAGTAGGATTTGAAGGTAAAATACAAACTAAAGTACAACAATACTAGACCACTAAGATAGCTATGTACACAGCCTTGCACAGCACAACAGGAAGTAGCTTGCTGCATGTTACATAACTGGACTTTAACCAATCTCTACAGTGGGAATTCTGCCATCACCCATCTCCTCAATCGAGGAGGGTAAAGGTGGAAGGGTACATACATTGCCTTCACGGGGCGCATGCTTCAGATTATCCTTGGAGCTGCACTTTGATAGTATGTGACGGAAGTCCACCTTCTTGTTTAAAATATGGTTCTATGGAGAAATACACAGATGGCATGGACCTCTTACATGGTGGATGGGATTCGATACTTGTTATAAGACGAGTGGAGGACAGTGTTGAACAAAGTATTTAAAAATGTCTGGTAATTTATGTACAGTGCATCACATTGTCCTTACTATCAAATAAGTGTTAAAGAGTAAGTGTGCATGGAAGATCCTGATTATGAGCACCATTTCTTCAGTTAATGTGACATTGTCATTTAATGTGTAAAACATAGAAAGTATTTGGGAGGTTGCCGGATCAATCCTCTATCAGCCCCTCTGACTTCTCAGTAGTAAAACTTCAGTGCTCAAATTGATAAATACCATGAACCGAATGTAGTTAATGTAGAGATACGTAGGTTTGAAACGATTTCAACTAAGCAGGAACACATTTATTTACTTTCCACTGAGGGAAAAGGAAAAAAAAAAACTTCTTTCAACTTCTTTAAAACTGTACATTATCACGGAGGATATTTTCTATAAATTTGTCCCAGACCCTTTACTGCTCTGTTTCAACAAGTGCTCAGTTTCTTTACTGCATTTTCTTAATTTCAGTGCCCTGTGGCCACTGGAATAAAAGAAAATCTCCCATTTACACTTCAATTATTGTTGCATTCACATCAGGTTTAAATTCATAAACCATAAATTTTTGAAAGGTACTACTGAAATAAATATGGGTTTTGCATCATTATTTTTTTAAATATTGATATTACAATCACAGTGGATACATTTATAGTTACTCAATACATTGGTCATTTTAAAAAGTTACTATGAAGTAATTGATTTCTATTGCAATGATGAACGATCAAACTGATTCGGAAGGCACTTTCTGCCGATCCATTTATTTATGCATCGCATTTCATTTTCCTCTGTCAACATTTGCAGTTTCCATTGGATGATCTTTTTTTTTAAAGACTAAGCACTTGAATTTATTGTTGTGTGCTGATGTGTACCAGCAGGCCTTGTGTCCAGGTCACACTCTGTGCCGCTGACAGACACAGAGTAACGGAGATCAGGCGCAGCACTGACTTCCAGATCCAAGAAGTCCTGTGTTTGGCCTCTGTTGGTGTATTTTGGTCCTTGTGATTCTATGAGGACAACCAATGGACAGGTCAGGGGCTGGGGGAGGCTCACTACAGGAGCTGCTTGGTAATGGGAACTACTCTGACCTGTGCGGGACTACCAGAGGTAAGTAAATTACTTTCATATGAAATCAGTTACTTTACTTCACGTGTCACTAAAATACTACACATCAAATGCATATCGAAAGGATTTTATCATCTGAACTGAAATCCAACTGAAAAACTATTGGGAACTGAAATAGCCCTCTTTATATTATAAATTTTCTCTACTGCCTGAGCTGGAAATTAAAGTCTTATTTGTTGGCTGTTGCATACCCATCTCACACTGCATTTTCAAAATAGAGAGCTGTAGGCGAAGAAAAATGGAAAAGCACAGAGATGGGAAAGTGAATCTTGTTCATTTAAAGAACCCACTATCCTCAACTGATCAAATAGCAACAGTGCAAAATCCTGTCATTACTGTTAAATTGGTATTGGTATTTTTGGTATTTCGTAATTGGTATATAGTATTTTAGAAATATATATGAAAAAAGCTTTACTTAATGTTTCTGTTAAACATTCATTTTGGAATAAATTGTTATACTTTTATACTATTTGTATGGTAAACACTCATGCTGTTCATATTGCAGTTATTTAACACTTTTTAATGTTGGCTGAGTTGATGTCTTATTCATTTTGAGAGCAACTTTTTTTTTTTTTTTTAGCACAATCCACTGTGTACATCTTGCATCTGTTTGCTATTACTAAAGCACACAACTCTTTCCTGGCTGAGCTGCATTTGGACCTAATTAATTATATTAACATGACATAAGTATCATATAAACACAAGACATTATGAAATAAATAATGGATCATTTTGCAGGACTGTTTCACTGTGTTACAGCTATCAGATGTGTTAAGTGGACAGAATTATAACTCATGGACCAACCGCTTGCACAGCCACAAGACTACAGGTAAAATCCCTTCCAAAGCAGCACGTAATGGGGGGTACTGGATTACCTATGCTGTCAAGACAACCTCTGACAAACACTCACTGCATAAGGTGACGTTTAGCTGTATGATCCTCCAAAAAACATCACACCCAAAGTAAAAGCTGGGAATAAAGGTTTGTAAGATTCCTGACACAAGTTGTCACCTGTCTAAATCTGTCACAGTTCTAACCCAAGAGGGATTTGCATGAAGAGCACAACACTGCCAGCTTAAACATTGTCACTGATTATGACCCCGCATGCATGCTTGCACACACAAACACATGCAAACATGCACAGAAACTCCACTCAGGCCATTTCTCCTGTAGATGACAGGGAGGCGTGTGGAACATGATCCGTCCCTATTTTGTGGCTGGCTGCACAGAGCTGCGCAAAGACCTGGCAAGTCGTAAAGATGTCAGCCAAGCGCATAGATTCCTAATCAGGTCATCAGTGAAGGCTTGTAAGAGCTGATGGCTACAGACACATTGCTGTTTTCATTCCTATGCTTCCTGTTGCAGTGCTGACTTTGTGTTCCAAGAGCAAGATATTTGTCAAACTGCAGGATATACGCTCCCAAACACCCTGTTTATGCAGATTCTGTGCAACAACATGATTTGAAATGTAGATTTCTGTTGGCTCAGGAGCTGCCTTCACTTCAGAGCCAGAGGGGGGGGAAACGGAAGGGACAAATATGGCTCACAGTTCTGACATTCAATGCAATGTCAAAGTCAGGTCACTTATCTGTTTATTAAGATTTGAGGCCTAAGAATCGGTAAATTTAGGGGGGAAAAGGAAAAAAAGTACATCATAGAGGCCAGATATTTACTTTTTGTTAGTATAAAAATTATGTTAAATTTGTTCAGCAGTGAACGAAAGACTATATCAAATTCAGGACAACAGAACCTTGATATACTATAAAGCATCCATGCCTAATTTATGCGCTTGCTTGTGTTACACATTTAAAGCAATGTGGACACCCCTTTGTAAGTCCTCTGGCATATTATTTGACAAATGTAAGCCTGATGTTTTGATTTTATCAACCTGTAGTATTGCTTTGGTTCATCCTGGTTTGCTGTTAAATGCTCAACTCACTGACGCCTTTGGTCTGGCTCTCTAACATTTCACACATGCAGGAAACATGTAAGCGTGGGTGCATGTGTTTACATGCTACAAATGGCTGCTTATAGTTTTGTATAGAGGAACCAGTGGGAGTTAACCACACTGACTGGCAAATCAAACAATGCGGGTAGTGTGTGAGTGGGTGGGTGAAAAGCAAAGCACAGCAATGCTGGGTATTGGTTATCATTGTTGTTATTTAAATCAACATTAATATCAGGATTATGGCTTTAAATAGATTCTATGCTAGTCTGTCCCTTCAACTTACAAGGATTTTGTGTTCAATTAAGGGTTGTGACAGTTGAATCACAATCATTTCCTTCCACAGAAAATCATTATTTCTTAACTCATTGGTCTTTTATACTGGTGAGTCAGCAGGATGACTGGGGGGCTAACAGTAGAAAGCAGTGGCAAAGAGACTAGAAAGACTATGACAGTGACACAGGACAGAGGAGCCACAGCAAACAAGCATATCAAAGCAGAAGAAAAAGCAAGAAGATGTTACACAAAAATACACTTTACAAATTCAGGAAAATCAGGACTGTTATTGCTGGCCTCGCTCGGGCCCACTGATCTACACGTGCACCGGTCAGCCACAACATTAAAACCAGCTTTAATATAGTGACTGATCAGTGTATATGGAAACTGCTGCATATTACCTGTCCTAACAGAAAGAAACTTGTCAATGTCAGTATCTAGTGTAGTAAGTGTAGTATGAAGAGACACATGAAAAGTGTATAAATAAGAATGCAACAAGGCAGTGGTGACAACAAACACAGTTAGTCAGAAGCTACAGGATTTGGAGGGGAAGTGTGAGAGAAGGGTGTCACCTGTCCTCCTTTGGGCTGGTACTTGATATTCTCCGTGGAGCCGATCTTGGACTTGACATTCTTGAAGTCAGGCAGTGGCTGGTTAATGATGCGAAGCTGCTTGGGTGTAGTTGCAGGCGACTTGGGTGGGGTGCGGACTACTGCCACCTTCCTTTCCTGGGAAATCAAGCTGAGGGAGCGAGGGGTTCCAGGGGTCCTTGAGGATGATGAGTAGCTGGGAGGGGTCCCTGGGGTGATGGCTGTGGAGCCAGGTGTGCGGGGGGTAGAGTGGCCGCTGCGAGCCGAACGGGAGCGCACCGATTCTGTTACTGGTTGCAAGAAGTTAAAGGGTTAAATTTGGAGCTGAATGTAAAGAGGTGCTGTATTATAAAGAAGAAACTTTCAAATCTGTGTGTATTTTGTTAAACTGAGCAGCATTACAATAATCCTGTAGAAATTATTTATGCTATCACACTGGCAGAGGTATAGAAAATCCCTTCTACCTGTCATACTAGGGGCTCGTCCTGTCCTATGCTCTGCCCTCATCTCGGTGCGAAACGCTACAGAAGGCAAAAGAAGAAAGGTTTAAGATTTAGCTACAAGAACAAAGAAGAAGAAAAAAAACAAACAAAAAAAACAGAGATTTACAAGCAGTCAAATCCCATATGCCTTCACCAGAATCTGTCCTAGAGCAAGTTATGTTCTGATAAAACATCAAAAACAGTGAGACATACTGTTACGTTGAGATGGTCAAGAGAAAGACACAAGTTTATCTGATTAGTACAGAGTGAATGTAGCTAAATAGACCAAGAAGCAAGATACACTAACTATTGATTTAGTCCAAACAAAGATCAAACAGTGGCTATTTTATTAAACTACGCACATCTCTCCTTTGGCACACTAAAGCTCGGGCTGGTTAAAATAATAAAGATATCTCTTTAGAGTGTGCCTTAATTTTGTCTTCAAGATCTTTATAAACATTTCTATTTCTTTCTACAACTATTTCTCATATGTGGTCAAATATTTCCGTTTGAAAAATTATAGGGATGGATTAAGTTTTGTTTTGACTCACACCTGAAGATGTTGGATTTAGCCACCTGAATACTGACACTACTGTAAAATGACTCGGTTAGAGCTGCAGCCTACATGTGGGTCTGCGTGGAGCAGTGGAGCCGGAGCTGGTGATGGAGGTGGAACTCTCCTCCTGGTCAGGATACCCACGGCGACTCAGAATGGAGCCGTGCCGTGGCAGAGAGGACCTCTTGTCAGGGCTCCGTGATCCACCGTCCTGTTGGTACGCACCAGGGACAAGACAAGAGCCTTAGGCTTGTGCAGCTATGATTTATTTTGAATAAGACATGAAACGGGTTCAGTTGCACAATATTACAAAATGAAAGGAAAATTTTTAAAGAAGTTATGGTTATTTTCTTTTCAGAACTCCAGAACTGCAGCTACAGTCTCACTCTACCAACCACCTACCTTAGCTATGAGTCTCTGTAATACTGGGGAGCCTAGAGGCTCCGCTGAGGATGGGCGAGGTCTATCTAATGAGGCAGTCACTCTGGATATGGAGGTGGGGATCTTTGTTAGTGGCAAACGATGGGCATGGCACTGAGATGGTACAATGATGGCGCCCGGTGGGTGAGTGGCATGGCACCATAATACAGGACACAGGGTGACAAAAAAGTGGTGAAAATAACAGTGTTTCAACATGCATTATTAGTGCAAAAGATCTGATGTACGCTTTGTAGGATGAGGAATGAGATAATACCACCAGATTTTGTGTCGTACATACCATTTAATCAATCTTCATAAAAATACGCCGTTCATGCACATTCCTTTTGAGCACGTCAGAAATGTAAAAACTAGGTTCATCCATTAAAATGCCAAACAAAAAACAAAGAATCTGCAGAACAGTGTTCACCATGCCCATGCAAGATTTCAAGCTACTCTGCAGACCACAGTAACAGATGTATTTGTAGACTGTAAATAGAGAGAGTGAATCAAAAGTGGAATATAATGTGGGCTCAAAGTGACAGAATACACTTACAGTATGCTATAACGACATGACATTTAAGAAATGCAGAAACTGTGTTGTTTTATACACAATAACTGTCATTACCATGGTGGAGGAGTAAAATGGAGTCACGACCACAGCCGCTGGAGAAATGTCACAGGGTGTTTCAACACCCACTCAGTAAAAAAAAAAAAAAAAAAACACTCTAAATGGATCTGTCTTATCTACTTGTGCAAAAACCCATTAAACAAGGCAACAATAGCAAACAAGAAGGCCATGGAAACCAACATAAATAGTTTTTTTCATTTTGAAAATAAAGGAAAAACTGCGTCAACGTAGATTGTAATGTACTGTTTCTCATGCAGCAATTAGGACGCAGAAAGAAGGGAGACGGTACTTGTTTCAACTGTATGCGGTGTGTTTATCTGAATAGATGATTAAGTTGCTATGTACCAGCTTTTTAATGAATCTTAATTCCTGAGATAATTATTTTGCCTAATTAATGTGGTATTGTTTCAGTTTATGCACTAATGATGGACAACTTGCGTATTAGCAGTTCAATACTGACAGCGAGAGGTAACGGTTTGAAATCTGTCACTTCAAAAACAGTGCAAGAAACAAAGGATTGAATGTTGACAACCACAGTTTTCTTTCTCTGGTTAGTACTGTTCAGGAGAAATTTACAGTTCTCTCACCAATGTCACATGATTTATTTAATTAATGGCTATAACACAAACCCAACTGGTGATTAAGGTTCTTTGCCAGTAAAGATATGATGTGGTGTTTTTTGTTTTTTTTTTTTTATGTCTGAGAGGTTTTGCAGTGTGCGGTTATGCCATTGTTGGGCTGGTGGTGTATACTCACCGATGCTCTGTCACGAGACTGTCTTGCAACGCTGAGAGGCTGACGACTGTCTGGTAGGGCCTCTGAGGGACAGAGAGAGAACCAGAATTTCAGGGAAATCAAAGTAATCAGACACAACATATGTTTTCACTTCCATACATTGGGGGAGAAGCGGTGTGAGCCTTTGACATGTCCCACTCTGAGTGATTATCACCATATTTTTATCCTTGTGAGGATATTTGGTTTGCATTAGAACAGAAATATACAAATTTAAATATCAAACTTTGTAATCTAGAGTTTGGCATTGTAAGCAATATGACAAATCATATGTTGGAGCGGGTTGCTGCTCCCTTGAGAGCTCTGTTCTGCAAAGATTTGGCAAGATATCACACAGAATGGGGGATATTGTATTATGTAAGGCAACACTGGAAAATAACCTAATTGGGGCAATGCAGCAGTATACTTAGCTTTCATCATCACTGACACAGAATTCAGTCTGTCAGGGGAAAATGAAGTGCAAACTGCCTCTGGGACAGAGCAGCAGAGTCTTTTATAGTATAAGGTCCATAGAACAAAACCATGGATTACTAGTTGCCAGGCAACCATAGGTTGAAATAAGCTTGTGGTAGAGTGGAAAAAAAACAAAAAAAAACTGAAAGAAATCTTTTCTTTTTTCTTGGTTTTTAAGACCAAACAATGTGATCAGCTGTGAAACCTTTCAAATATTTTTAAGCAGCTATATAGATGAGTAGCATATTAATATGATAAATCAGCACACCCCCACCAGTTCGAGCACATACAACAAACACACATAGAGAGTTTGCTGCAAAAGGTAAATGAAGGATGCATTTAGAGAGTAAATTAACACTAGCTGAAAATTCTTAGCTGTGTCCAAAATCACTCCTTATGTACTCCTTGTATAGTGCAGTAATTTTACTATCCGCCATTTCATTTGATGTTCTGAATTCTAAAGGGGAACATACAGCCACAATATAGTTCCCTGAAAAAGTACAGTACATGGGATGTGCACTATTTTCTACTATGCAAAGCAAAATCACTGTTAAATGGCTTGACAGTGAAGACACAAAATGGCGATTGGTATTAATGCATACATTGAAGTTGAGGGTGACTTCAGACACAGTTTTTGTTTTTTGTCTTTGCTGCAGCGACGTGGAAGACCCCAAAATCTGTTTGTGGTGTGGTTACATATACATGAAGCACACATATAAGTGAGCAAGCAATCAGGCAGAGAGTGTCAGTGAAACAGTGCTTCGCAGTTTGATACTTATCTTGGAGAGGGACACAGTGAAAGAGGGACAAAAAAAAAAAAAAAAACAAGTGCAAAAAAACAGCATAAAACAAACAAAAAAAAGGATAAATGAAGCCAAATGAAACAAGTATGGCAGTCAGTTTTTTATTATGTTCAAATACAAAGAGACTCACATGACAAAAACAAACCACTAAAATAAAATGGATGCCAGAACCAAATGGAAGCTGAGAGTGGAGGTCAAATGTGATGAGAACTGGTCTCCTGGTGACTGTCCTGCAGAAAGCACCAGTTGTATGACAGACCAAGGCAATGTGTCACCTGTGGTTCTCCTCCTAGGGCAGGAGTGGTGCTGGGTGGAGCGGACTGCTGGTTTCATGACGCTTCGCTTGGATGGGGATTGAGTTTGAGTCTCCATTTTTTTGGTAAGCTCAGTCTTCTTTATCACAGCTACATTATCAGAGGAAACAGGGTCAACGACAGAAGCAGAGAGACACAACAATAAGCAGAAACTGATGCTGAATCGTGTTAAAAGTATGAATTGTTGCTGCAAAGAACATCGCCAACCCCCCTTCTTTTAGTTCTACTGTATTTCTTGAACTATACTAAAAACAGCTGACTCAGAGCACCGTGCTAGTGAGCTATTCAGACTACAAAGTTTTTGATGGACAGATGTATAGGTGGGAAATAAAGCAAAAGGAAGACAAAATAACAAAAACCTTTTTTCTTCTTGACATCCTCTCTGGGTATGTAGACGGGATCTTTGCGGACAGGTTTGCGTTCTGGGGTGGAGATTCGACCTCTAGCCCGCCCTCCTTTGGCCTTTGGTTTGATTGGCTTCTCCTGTTTCTCTGGCTTCTTCTGTTGTGTCTGCTTGTTCTGAACCATACCTGGCTTTTTAACCGGACTGGGCACCTTGGGCAAAGGCTCAATGTGCTCTGTTAACATACTCTTATCGTCATCTGCAATGTGGAAAAAGAGGAAATGAAAAACATGAAGCAGGATTCAATTTGTTTTGTGTTTTTTTTTTTTAAATCAGGAGGAGGAAGAAAAAGAAAAGACCAAACCACCACAGAGACCTCACCTTGTGTGTCAATCCAGGAGCTGTCCAGGATGGAATCGTCCATTGTGGTCTCGTCTCTATCATAGCTTTCTGTCGGTTCTTCTGTTTCCATGGTTTGAGCCTCCTTCTCAGGGGAGGCAGGGGTCTCGGGAACATCACCCACCTCCTCTAGACTGGCAGCCTCCACATCCGCTTCTTGGGCCAACTCCACAGATTCCTCCTCTTCCTCTTCTTCCTCCTTCCGGGCAGTGACACCAAGGGCTTCAGCCTCAGGTGGAGCGGAGAAACGAACGCTGTGTCCCGGCTCCTCTGCTTCGTCAATGGTCTGGACCACGGTGATGAAATCGTCTTCAACTGTCACCACTGATTCGATGGCAGTGCGAGTCTCTGAGATCTCTTTTACTACGGCTACCCCGGCTCCTGCCGCTGCTTTCTCTATGTTGTCCTCACCTCCCTCTTCCTCCCACTCGGCCTCCACAGCTTCAGCTTCTTTTTCAGGAGGTGTCAAGGCTGCTTTTTCCTCCGATTGTCTTGCTATCTCTTGAGGTTTGTCTGCAGCCTCTTCCTTCTCTTTCCTTTCCTTCTCTTTTTGTTCTCTCTCTAGCTTTTCTTTCTCCTCCTTCTCATTTAGTTCCCTCTCTAGCTTTTCTTTCTCCTCCTTCTCTTTTAGTTTCCTCTCTAGCTTTTCTTTCTCTTCTTTCTCTTTTAGTTCCCTCTCTAGCTTTTCTTTCTCTTCTTTCTCTTTTAGTTCCCTCTCTAGCTTTTCTTTCTCCTCCTTCTGTTTTAGTTCCCTCTCTAACTTTTCTTTCTCTTCCTTTTCTTTTAGTTCCTTCTCTAACTTTTCTTTCTCTTCCTTTTCTTTTAGTTCCCTCTCTAACTTTTCTTTCTCTTCCTTTTCTTTTAGTTCCTTCTCTTTCTTTTCTTTCTCTTCCTTCTCTTTTAGTTCCCTCTCTTTCTTTTCTTTCTCTTTGAGTTCCTTCTCTAACTTTTCTCTCTCTTCCTTTTCTTTTAGTTCATTCTCTTTCTTTTCTTTCTCTTCCTTCTCTTTTAGTTCCCTCTCTTTCTTTTCTTTCTCTTTGAGTTCCTTCTCTAGCTTTTCTTTCTCTTCCTTTTCTTTTAGTTCCATCTCTTTCTTTTCTTTCTCTTCCTTCTCTTTTAGTTCCCTCTCTTTCTTTTCTCTCTCTTCTTTCTCTTTCAGTTCCCTCGCTAATTTTTCTTTATCTTCCTTTTCCTTTAGCTCTTTCTCTTTTCTTTCTTTTTCCTCTCTTTCCAACTTTTCTCTCTGCTCTTGCTCCATCCTTTCCCTTTCTTCTCTTTCTTTCTTCTCCCTCTCATCTTTGTCTAATTTCTCTTTCATCTCCTGCTCTTTCTTCTCTTTTTCCTTCTGTTCTTTTTCCTCCCTCAGTTTCCTCTCTGCCTCTTCTTTCTCTTTCTTTTCCTTCTGTTCTTTCTCTTTCATTTCCCTTTCTTTCTTCTCTGCCTCTTCTTTCATTTTCTTCTCAGATGCTTCCCTATCTTGCTCTTCTTTAATCTTTCTTTCCAATTCCTCTTTCACTTTCTCCTCTTTGTTTATCCCTAACACTGGTGAGGCTGTTCTTTTTGGGGAGCCATAAACCTCTCTTTGTTTAAGCTTGGAGGGTGAGAGTACTGGGGAGAGCAGCTTGTCATCATCAATGTTGCTCTCCACAGATGAAGCAGGTGAAGTTTTGACAGGCCTTGCAATTCGGTCCTTGGCCACTCCAGTCAGCTGGTACACATCTTCAGCATCCACTTCCTCATAGGCCTCCTGGTGGACCAGTTTCACCTTCTCCCGGAGCTCCTGTAGTTCTCGTTCCTCCTCCAAACTGAGAGGCCTGTCCTCCATCTCTAATTTGCGGATCTGCCTCTCGTAGTCAGCAATCTCAGTTTCGGATGCTGAACCTTCGCCACTGGCTTGTCGTTCAGTCTCGCTCGCAGACCTCCCACCTTCTTCTAGGGTCACAGTAACCGTTGGTGTCACAAAGGACTCACTTGGCTGAGCTCCTGGCTTCTCCTGTTCACCTGCAGATTTAGGCAGCTGACTATCTGCTACGCCTTTTTCTTCAACAGAACCTTTTCTCTCTACCTGCTTCTGATCTTTATCTTCAGTGACTTCAGCAGCTCCCGATGGCTGGCTCTTGTCCTCCACAGATGTGTCTCTGACGGCTAATTTCCTTGCCTGCTCAGCCACTTTCTCCTCCAAAACAGAGGGGGTAAAGACCTGTGCAGGAGTGTCTGTAGGGCTAAACACATCAGCAGGGGATGGCATGGGCCCTGAATATTCACTGAACACACAATAGCCCATCTCCTCTAGCTGGCTCTCACTTTTTCTGGCCCCAGGACTCTGTTCCCCTGAAACTAGGCTAGCCAGTGGGTCATCAGCGAACGCAGGGGTATCAGCTTGAATTGACTTTCTCCGGGTAATTTCTGGGTCAGTGTTTTCTGATGCTAGTCTGGAACGGGTACCCGCAAGGTCCAGCATCTCAGGCAAGTCCTGTGCCATCACTGCACCATTTTTATAGGCGTTTTTGATGGGCTGCGGTGATTCTGGCGACTCAGGTTCAGGGCTGGTCTTTGAAACAGGTTCAGTGGTCCTTGGAGGAGATGAGGAATCTGAAGTTATAGAAGCTGCAGTCTCCAGGATCAGGGGAGGGAAGGAGGGAGGCTTATCCACAGAAGGTGTGGTAACTGGAAGGTAGTCTGCTGACTCATCTAGACTTCCACTAGTGTATGACATGATATCTGTGGCCAGTGGAGAGAAGTTCCTAGGTCTACCTTGGCCACTCTGATCCAATGCCCCAATGGTGATGTTCAAGGAGTAACTCCTTTGCTCTAAAGCCAACTTACCAGGGGAAAGTCGACATTCATTACTCCTATCAGGAAGTGTGACCATTCCAGCGTCTTCTGCTTTACTTTTTTTAGTTTCGGGTTTATCCTGGGCTTCAGCTAGTGTGCTGTAACTGATCTCCTGAGACCTGGAATCAGTTGTACTCTTCTCTTCACCAGCTCTGCTTAGTTCATAATAACCCTCACCCTTACATTGTGGGGCCTCTTCGGCCTCCATAGTTGATGTTTCAAAATATGCTGACATGCCAGATCTGTCTCTTGTTGAGTCTCCTCCTTGAACTTTGACTCCCATTGAAGAGAAGTCAGAAGGTGCACCAATGCTGCTGAACTCCACCACCTCCACAGACGGCTGCTTCTCAGATACAGTGATTGGCTCACCATATGTGGGTTGAAGCATGAGTGAGCTGGCAGATTCTTTGGCTTGGCTTTGAACATTCTGAGGAACAAAGGACGGCATATCCATGGTGGGGCTCTCTGGTACGACTCGTTCACCAGCAAAGAACCCTTGGATCTGGGGCTCAAAAAACTCCTCTGGGCGTTTCTCTGATCCAATGCTGTCTGGACTCATGGACCCACTCCCCTGCTTGTCTGAGTCCATCTTCAAAGCTGAAAGGACATCTGTAAGTTGGCTGTATTGATCAACATAGAAGAGTATTGCTTTGGCATGCTGCGAGTGAGATAAAACATTAGGCAGGGACCTGGAAAGCAGATTATTACAGAAACAGGCAAAGCTGTCCTCAGAAACTTACAGCACAATGATACGGCCATCACTGAAGAAGTAAGGCGGGATTATGGGGTCCACCAAGTCACAGATGGATGAGAATATGGCATGGTATATGACGGAACCGGCATGAGGAAACTGTGATGCTGATTTATGGGAAACAAGCAATAACAGATGGGATGGATATCCATGCGGCTCTTCAAAACATCAGATACAAAAAAAAAATAGCATTTCTGTCATTCTTTGTAAGTCCAATAAAAGGTTTTTTTTTCTGTGATTTTTTTCTAATTAAAAGTTTGTCAATGTTGGTCTAGTTTTGTTAAATTAATTTAGGGTCTTAATAATGACTTATAAATGACATTAAATAACATAATTGAAAGAATATTAGCACAATACAGAAGAACCCTGCTGGTGATGACAGAGAAATGCTGCATGCTGTGACCAGCTAACAGTGATATAACAAATGTCACAAATGATTTTGAATTTTTCTGACTAATGAGTTTGATGTGGCATGGTTCTACCAACATCTGTAACACACTCAACATGAGACAGCCAACACAAAATCCCCTGCAAATTCAATACACAGAATTATGATAACAATGAGTGATCCACGTTTAATAAGTATGATTCATAATAAAGAGTAGCACTGAGTAGAACTGGCATACCAGCACCCAGCCATATGTAGATATAATGAGAAACCTGTAAGCTTATAGCAGCAACAAAAAGCACTACCACGTTGAGCCATACCAATCATACCAATATGAAACGCCCCAAAGACCACAGCAGGAAAAAGAAAAAGGCAAGCGCAAATATAACACACAATAAAACCAGGTTAGGTTAAAAGAATGTGATCTTTTCACCAACAAGCCTGTGTTGCCTTGCAGCCGCAGCAGAGCGCAGAAAGGATTACTTGCCATTCCATCTGAATTGTAATTCTTATGTTATATGCTTATGGGTTCCCTTTGACACATCTGGTGTTCTTATACAGTGGACAATGCAGTAACATGCAGGCAGGGAGAGCAGAGGGCAGGACACACCTGTCTCAGGGCTCTCCTCACCCTCTGCTTCCTCCTCCTCTCTGTCCATAGAGCTTTCTGCAGCAGCACTAACTGCTTCGACCAGCTCCAGGTCTAGGTCCTGAGCCTCGTCTATGGCCTCTGCCTGCTCTAAGGGCTCAGCTTGGGGGCTGTCCAGCTCAGGCTCTTCCCCACTCCATTGCTGCTCATCAAGAGCTGCCTCGGACTCTGCTGCCTCTGCACTCTCCTCCTCCTCCTCTTCCACCTCCTCCTCGTATTCAGCTGTAAGAGCCTCCATGGTCTCTTCTTCTCAAAAACAGGGTGAGAGGGGGACACATTAAGACTACAGGCAACACAGACTTGGGTTATGTGAGAACACAACTTATGATGGGACAATATCAGCTCTTGGAAAAGATGACCCAAAGTGCTTGTCTGCTCACACATATAGATACATTACACATACAGTACAGAGTGTCATATGTGAGTGGTTTTTCTACTTTAGGCACTTAGAGTATAGTGAATGCAAGGAATCTATAATTATATATAGCACCAATATTCCTTTTTTTAAAAATCATTTATCAATCTTATTTTTACGATCACTATTTACTGTATAATCTAGATTATACAAATACAATTTACATTTCTCTACCTCACTTCCCTTCACCATGCCTACAACCCAGACTGGCCGAACGTAAACGCTGACTGAGGTTGTTTACAGAAGATGGAATGATAAAATTACACTTCAAGAGAACTTCTGTTCAGAGCACCTCTGAAATCTCTGGCTTTTGAGACTATGAACAGCTGCAGTCCAGTGCAGTGAAAAGCAGAATGCGTCAGATTCCTGCCAAAGCACGTAACCAGATTTTTAACTGTGTAATGGTCAATGTGGGGGGCATGCAGATTTGCTCTTCAGAAGCTGTGGCTGTATAATGTTGCGTAGGTTAAAGAAATTCTGTTCAGCAGCTTCGCAGCCCATAGCGGCAGTGGGGTTGGGGGAGACAGGGTGGGCAAGCCACCACCCAAAATCATCCTGCATAAAGACTATTTAGGCATTATTCAGTTTCATACACAAAGACATATTATTTACATCCACTTTGTCATGTGGTTAATAAATGAATAGATACATTTTAAAGGGATTGATACATCAATCCATTTTGATTTATTCTGCTATGGAGAGAAGTATTGGAGGAGCGAAGGTCTATCATCATCTATCATCTGGGAGAAAGAAGTGGTATAAATTAAGTTCTTGTCTGCCCATAAAGCTGTCCGTGCATCAGATTTATTTTGATAGTAACAGGCTGAGAGTGGCTAACAACAGGACTGAGAGAAGAGGCCATGTTGTATACTTGTTCAGCCTTTGTGAGAACACACTTTCAAGGCACGGTCTATATGTTTGGGCCAACAATTTTGAAAGGTACCATCCAGTATCATTTTATTATTTACAAGAATAAGATAACAAAATCTATAGTAATAGTTAGGAAGGTTGTTTGTGAGTGGATGTGGTTGTGAGAGTGTGGAGCTGAAAGTCTTAGTAGTTAGGATAGTTAGGGATGAGTATAGAGGAACTGACACGATACAGCATAATTAAAATCTCTGGGATCATCTGGGAGATGATTTGTCGAGAGAGAGTTGAGTACAGAGGTCATCAGTCATGCACAGTATCTCTGAGGTGTTCATAAGAGCCATTTTGGACCTTAACTCATGTCTCAAAAGTCAACCCTGTGGTTTTACTGATGAGAACTGTAGTGTATTGTGTTCATTGACTGAATCACAATAAAACATTGTCCTGCTTTAGAGACATCACTGTGATGTGTTGGACCTAATGGCATGGCAACCACGTATAGCAATAGCTTTGGGTGAAATAAATAAAGAAATAAAAAAATAAATAAAAATATGACTGTTAAACAAATATGAAATTGCTCCGATTTTGAGCGAACAAACATCACAAGGACGCACAAACACACACAAAGACGGACGAAGAGACGAACTGACGGACGGAGAGACGGAAGGAGGGAGGGATGAAGGGAGGAGGTCAAATCACAGAAGAGGAAATTGGTGTTAAAAAGAGAAAGGAGAGAAAGAAAGAGAGCGGAGATGGAGGGGGAAATGGCAAAGAGGAACCATGCGTGGTTCACCTTCAATCTGTCTAAAGGCCACGGCCTGCCCTGTGGGGCGAGAGCCCGAGTGCGTCCACTCTGGGCTGAACAATGGGTGCTCATAGTACTCCTCGTCGGAGTGGTAGGGGTCGTCCTCGGGCACGGAAACTGAGATGGAGGGGGCGAGGAACTTGCACCTCTCCCGAGAATTTTGGAAGCGGCGGAGAGGGCCCGCCTCCTCCTCATCCCCTACATCTACAAACAAGACAGACACAAGGAGAAGAACTGCAGGGAAATCTGGACACACAGACTGAAAGAGAAAGAGTGAAGAGGAGGAAAAAGATAAAGGAAATGAAAGAAGAAAACAATAAAGAAAATGGAGAGCACGGCAAAGAATGTCCACTTTAAAGCTGAATTAACATAATATTGAGCCTTTGAAAACATTAAGGGATAGCCGTTTAAGCAGGGTTTTTGAAATTTTGATGAAAACATTTTCTTTGGTAAATGCATTTTTCATTTATTTTTAATTTTTAATCTTTTATATACCTTAGAATCAAAAACAGCTTTTAAACACAGGGCACTCAATCATCAGTCATTTTCACAATTATTTAGTTTGCTTTGTGTATAAAGTTTTTTTTTTATTTTATTTTTTAAATAGCTTCCATTAAAAAATAAAAATAAAATGCTGTGTCAGAGAAGTATTTTTACTTATTTTATTTTGGCCATGCTCCTCATTCCTCATCTGAGATCTGTAGCTTTGTAGACTTGTATGATAAGACATTGTGCTTAAAATACTTTTATTAATCAATAGTTCTCGTGGAGCTCGCTGTGGTCCTTAAATTTTTAGGAAAATGTAAAAGATTGCCTTTTTTTTAACTTTATAAATCATTCAATGACATTTTAAGATGGACATTTTTTGCAGTGAAAAGGGAGATAAAGCTTGAAGAGGAAAAAAACAAACAAAAAGAAGCCAAATTTAAAATACGCAACAAAAGTAAAGATAGTCACTGGAGAGGGGAATGCAAGAAGAAGAAGATGAGGTTTGATTGAGAGCAAGAGAAACACAGGACGTGGACAAGAAGACAATGACAGGCAACTCAAAGGTGACCAAGCTTTGAGGGCCAGCCAGACTATAAGACCAGCAAAGTCCATATATTGCTTCATCTGATAGATGTCAAGACAAAAGCTTCACATTTATATAATTACACCTTAATAAAAAAGTAATTAAACACAACACTTAAAATACTGATACATCAGTAGCTGCCATCATAACAAAATAAGTAACGCATTTCGTTTCCATTGCTGTTACACAAACAACCCTCGACACCTAAAAAAGCTTCTCAATCCAGTCAAACAAGAACACCATCACCCGAGTATGCAGGAGTTAACTTCTATCATCTGAACTTTACCAGTGACAAAACATCTGTATTTAATGCATGGCTGGCCCTACAAACCCTACAAACTCTCCTCATCATTACAGCCCAGCTGCTGCAGACTAAACACACGTAAACAGAAAGACAAAGCATAAAGCAGACTTTTAGTTGCAATGTGCAACACAAATTACTGCAGAGCTTAAAGCTAAAAGTTCAAATTTAGAGGTGAAGGTGAATAAACTGTGACACAGCGCTAAAAGACAAGATGAAAGCGGATGAAGTATTTCCAGCCATCTATGAGCATTGCATCCCTAATATTGTAACATCAGAAGGCAAGCAAACATGCCTTACCTCAGTAAACCTATAATGTATCTCTACAGTATGCAGTGGCTTTATTATATTAGCTGATTTACTTTTGTTATTAGGCTTGTCTTGGCCAGAAAATCCATTAGCTTAAACTTGATCTGTAGCAACACCCAAATGCATACAAAAAGACTGACAGTGGACAATGACAATAAAACACAACATTATGATAAGACACACCAAACACAAGACATAATTCAACTGAAAAAGACAAACAACAAGAAGTTGAAGGGTTACCTAAATTGGCTGTCATATTAGTGTGTGGGAAGACAGCAAGGAGTGGAGGTTAGAAAAGGAAATGAAAGAAGAGGATGAAAAAAAGAGTGCACTTGATGTAACAAAGTGGCCATGCATGTGAGCCTTTCTTTCTTTAAGAGATAAGTGGTGATGACGATGAAGATACAAACTGTATCTGGAGGAAGCAGGATTTTAGAATAAATGGATGTCTGAAAAATGGAAAAGGTGTTTCTGCTTTTAGCAACTCTGGTGTGTAGAAGGTTTTTCTTGAAGGGGTATCAATGTGTGGTTTGCCCCTTAGAGGCAGAGCGTGTCCTGAGACAGGGGACTGAAGAGTAGCCAGAGAGCCAACCCACATTAGTGCCTCAATGTGTTGGCGATCACAAACCTCCAGAAGTTATAGTCATGGAAAAGAAGGAAACCACACTCTTCTCCACAAGAGAAATACTCTCATTGACTCGCACATTGGCCCTACCTTGTTCCAGAGGACCAAAGTGCTCTGCAGCAGGTGAGGGGGGAGGAGAGGGAGGCAAATTGGTGGTGTCTTCAACTGCGAATAGACAGAAGGAAAGAAGAGGAAAGCATATAGTCAGATAAAGCACATACTCTAAATGCGCTCCATCCATACTCCACGTGCTCTTAATTAAAAATTAAAAAACGCTATACTGCCACTTCACTGCTGCACTGTATGACTCCCTGTAGCCATGGCTGTAGTTTTAGGTTCACATGGGGATTTTGATGATCTCTGTGTGTCTCTGCTGTAATTAGTTTAATGTATGCTTGGGACGACTGATTACTTTGCAAATATATATATATATATATGTGTGTGTGTATATATATATGTATGTATGTATATATACATATATATGTGTTTATATATATATATATATATATATATATATATATATATATATA
>CM076658.1:15301634-15457520 GCA_038496675.1 Rachycentron canadum
CACACACACACACACACACACACACACACACACACACACACACACACACACACACACACACACACACACACACTCACTCACCATCACATAACATAATAACAGCAATAAATGCCTTTTTAGCACCATCTCTTGTACATCATCCTTGTGCCAGCACGTCAGGACATTAAAACGACTTAAACAGAATGGATTCAACTAAACTTTGACCTTTGCTTTGCACCTTGGTTGTCAATATCTCAAAAGTGCTTCTGATGTTATTCATCCTCATGAATTTCTTATTGAATCACACATTGCCCCAGATGTCACCTTCACTTCATTTCTAGCTTTACATCTTCTGACAGCATAAATCATAATATGTTTTCCAGTATGGCAATCCATTGGGTGCCAAGCCGTTTTTGCATTTGCATGTTTTACCTGCTTGATTCAAACACTTACGATAACACTGTACATTTACAGGTCTATGTTTGCCTAAATATGTTGGATATTTTGTCTTTTGCTGATGCACTGTAGTTAAATATAGTTTTGAACACCCCTAAAGATAACTCATACAAGTTATATACAATAACATACATGAAAGTCCTTTTGCCCTCTACTTCCATTTGTGAATAATTTCTTCATAAATTTGCAAAATTACACCACTTCTACTAGGGATACAGAGGGTGCCCCGGTGATTTGGCTGGGCATTTAACCTAAAAAGCATTGAACCCGACATTTGGAACCTCAGACCTGGTTTTGCTCATGTCAGTTCATTTGTTTAATACTTCTCCTAATGCATGTGTACATGAACTCTCCCCTTAAAAAAATACCACCTTCTCAACCAAATAACATGTCCACATTCACACAGAAAAGCGGGCAAAATGGATGACATGAGCACGGACACTGAGCCTCAACCCAAGCAGATTACACCTAAAAGAAATGCCATGTATATTGTGTGAGCACATTTTGGCTCCAGTGAAGATGACATCACACAAAAAGAAGTGCAAACACAATCACGCTGTCGAATCCGAGGAGCGCATAGCTCAAAAAAAAGAGCCAGACAGATAGACACCCTTTATTGTCAACTCATCCGTGTAGATATAAAATCCCCCTAACACTGATTTTGTAAGTCAAAATTATCAGATGCTTTGACATAATTCTGCCCACATCAAAATTATGTTATGTAATAATTTTGTTTTTTCTTTCCTTGATAAAAAAGGCTTCTGCAGACCTCTCTGAAATCTTGAAATCTAGTTTAATTGACAGGAAATCTCATTTTTTTAAAGCAGCCTTTCCCTACTATGTTTGTGCCAACTCACTCTTACTCCTTTTGTTAAACGATTACAAATGTAATGCAAGTAGATTCCAAGTGACCCTCTGACAGAAAAATTACACAGACATCTTACCTGCAGTTATAGCGTGGGCGCCAGTAAGCTCCCCATTGAAGCCATTTTCCCTGGCAGAGTAGGAGGCTGTGGCCATGTGGGCCCCGCCAGGCTGGCACGTCCTGCATGCTGAGGCAGAGTAGCCATTGGCTCCGTGGTTGCCTGCAGGCTCCTGTCCTCCCGATGGATCCCACTGGGGGGCACCGTCTTCTGGCTGTCGACTGTCTGCCATGCTGGTGCTAGCTAGCAGCAGGGGAAAGTGGGCAAGGGATAGGGTCTCTCCTGTAAGACGGGAATAAATAGAGAAGTCAAGGAATGGTCAAAACTCAGCATGAGAGCTGACTGTAATTGAAGCACTGTTTCACAGAGGAGAATGAACAATGTGCAGACTAGAGGAGGCTTTGGGGCACGCTGCATTAGTCACATTCACAAATCTGTTTTCGTCAGTCATCGTCCCTGCTGCAGCTCTACTGAGCTTCACTGTCAACAATTCTGAAAGTGCGTCTGTGCTTGTGTGAGTTTGTGTGTAGGTGGTTGTGTGAAATACTGCCCTTGGATGTTGGCAAGCAGGTGACAGCTACTGGATGAAACCCCATTGATTTGTGTGTGTGTGTGTGTGTGTGTGTGTGTGTGTGTGTGTGTGTGTGTGTGTGTGTGTGTGTGTGTGTGTGATGACTCATATAGCCAGTGGCCCAGGTGAAAATCACAACTGGATGAAAATGAACAAAGCGGACCTTGGATTTATGTGGCTTGTAGTTGTGGGGATACAAGGTGGCCTCTGATCACTTTGGCATGATCCAGTGTGAGACACATAGTTGGAATCAGGTAGACATTGTGGCATGCTGACTAATACTATCTGATAATCCACCTCCAAAAACAAAAATGCTACGTTTCAAGCAGTTAGAGCTGGGGAGGGGCACTGTAGGGCTTACATGTGTATGAAACCCCACGCTGAGTAGATCTGACTAAACAGAATAATGCAGAGAGGAAATCGAGCAGACGCAATGGAGGTAAAATATTGATCAGCTCACATGATCACCTGAGGTAAGGAATGCAGCAAGATTCAATTATCTCTCAGCCGATATTGGGTGGAAGGTGGGGGGGTTGAGACGAATGGGTGTGATGTAGACTTAAGTCAATACACAAGGTTGTGTATGTTAGGTCTTTAAGTCAGGCTCCCTTTCTGTGGATACTGACCTAGTGAAAGAGTCTATTGGCCATTTTGATATCTTATTTCTATATTTTATTAATTGTGTGTCATTCCACTTTCCTCTAAGTAATGATATTGATATCAGCACATCATGCTTTTTGAGGCATTTTCAGTTTTACAGTAACCAGTACCAGCACCTGTATTGGCCTTCAAACACTAAAACTATTGTGGTCTCAGAGTAAAAGGGCGCAATGTGAGATAAACAAAGTGTTGAGAAAGAAAAAGACAATTGCGAGCCCAGATAAACACACACTGAAGGAAATACTCTGAACGTGATTTCTTGATTTCTGCAGGAGGGTTGTAGCTGGTGCTACTTCAAGTATTTGCCAAGCAGACTGTGTAGTTGTGCATAAGGGGATAAGTGAAGGAGCAATTTGTCATTTAGCTCTGCAGTCCGCAGAGACCCAGAGATTAAAGCAAAGTCTGCTGGAGAAAACAGGAGTCAATAACTGCAGCCTGAGACCAAGGTACTGCTACAGTGAGCACTAGTCACTGCATTCACAACACATTCAATAGTACTGCTCCCTCTCTGCACACTGAGGGGGGCAGAATAGAGTGGAACAGAATATAATAAAATAGAAAAGATAAGAATAGTGATTTCCAACTTTGCAGTTGCCAGAGGGGAATGTGGGAAGATTAAAAGAAAATATATCCACATTACATAATTAATGAAAGGCTTATTTTTTTGTCAGAATAACCAATTAACTGCCTATAATGACACAAGGCAAGCTCCCCATTTACTTGAGTCACACTAGAGAAATAGATAGGTGAAAGTAATGGAGAAATGGTTGAAACATCTAACTACTGCCACTGATGTATCCACAGTAAAATAGTAAACAGAAAAACAGACCAATCCTAAACGATGACAGTGTTTCAGTAGTCATACAACATGTCTGCACGATTGTATTCAAGTGTAGCGTTGACCGTGTTCGCCATCTTAGTTTAGTGTGTTTAGTTAATTAGCACAAAATTCACAGCTGAGGTTTGTAGCAATACCGTTAGTTTTGCAGGCACTTACATTAAAACACTTACCCAAGCTGAATTTCACAACGATATATCAAATAGTAACTGGAACATTTAACTCAAAACCACAAATTACGGTGGAAATAGAGGAAAAGCGAGTCATCAAGCCAACAGAACCAAAGTGATGGACAGACCCACTTACAGTCTTGTCCCAGAGACAGTGTGGCCAAAAACAGACACAGCCTAAACATTGACTATTCCAGGATTGACTGTATTTGCATAGAAAAAAAAAAGAATAATATTGACCTTAATATGATTAATAGTATTCAATAAAAAAGCTTAAAATCCATTTAACCAAAATATTTGGAATACTTTATGGGTACTTTAGCTCAACTGACATGCTGTGTATGTTTTGTGTGCCACAAAAAAGGTTTAAAAAAACCCCACTAGAATAAGGATAGAGCACAGAGGAGCAGAGGTATATTAACAGACAGAACAGAGTACTGTGTAGAATATGAGGTGGCTGTAAGCCCTTGCAGCTTAAATGAATCAAAGAAAGGAGTCAATTGAGCTTTGCATGACTCAGCTCTGAACGAAACATCATTGTGAATGAAGCCTCTACAGAGACTCACAAATCACAAAACACGGTACGGCCTCCTCCCTAAATCCTCTCTCTATCTCTGTCCAATAGCATTGGCAGTGTGTTTTAGATCGTCCCTACAATGTAACGGTCTCTTCTCACTTATTTCCCCCGCTCAGGTCTCCATCGAAGAGCACTCTCAATATAAAAAGTCATAAAATACAGAGTGCTGCCCTGATGCTACGTCCCAGTGCTGTCTGTCTGGTGATGAAGGTCACTTTGAGTTCTCTGGCTGATATCCAGGCCCGACAAGATCATCCTGACCGGCAGCCAGGCTCAGGGTGTCAGGGGTGGTGCATGAGGAGGGAAGGCATTGTGGCCTGACTTCCTGGAAGCCTGATGATCTGTTGATGACGATGTTGAGTGTATAGTCTGCATGTTTGTGAGCGAGGGTGTGCTGCATGCGTGAATGAAACAGCACCACCTGCTGGGTCAAAGCCTGAGAGAATAAAATGGCGCTTTCAAACCATTATAACCTGGGTTTTAAGATTAAGGAGGCATTGAGAAACCATCATGTGTAAATGTATCTCTTTCATCAGCATAAAATACAAACTGCAGCTAGCATGAAGTACAGTATCTCACTGCTACTTATCAAGATGCCACTTATTAAGTGTACCTCTGTATACTGTATGATGTGAAAACTCGATGAAAACTCAAATATGATGAGCAGTCGGTAGCAAATAGAAAAGTATAGAGGGTTAATAAGAGAGAACAGAGGAAAGCAAAAAAAAGACGGGTCTTGTTGCAGTATATGTGGTTGATATATGATTAATATACTGTCCTCCAGGCATTGTGGACAGTGGGCGTGAGACTGAGTGAGATGGTGATATGTTAGAGTTATACATTAGGTGTCTCAGCAGACAGCAGGTCTCTCGCACTTGGCAAAGAGCCTGTGGCACTTTGCCAGATACCATGGTTGATGCCGATACTCCCCGTCTCCCTGCGCCAGCAAAGAATGGACCCATGCTGCTGCCGCTACTGGACATTTTATTGTGGAAAATCTGTTGTGTTCTGGTACTGAAGTCCCAGACCACTGGACCACAATTCTTAGATGTTTTAGCAAGGTTCAAATCAGCTCAAGGAAAAAAAGTTCTCATTGGTGTCCAAAAATTATCAGGAGTCAGAGTACAGGGCAACAAAGGACTTTAATGCTGGCATCAAAGGAGAACAGTTCAAAGTGTATACAGGTTACACCAGAAGGACTCTAAGTCACTCTGGGGTGTGCCTCTTCTCTTATACTCTTGGGATTGGTGGTTTCATGCCTACTGACCATCCTCTTTTGATATAGATGTTATTACACCATTATGTCTGTTCTTGCACCTGCTGGTGCTGGGCTTCTAGATACTTTGCAGATCTCCAGAGCCTCTCTACATGTCCATACATGCTTAGTCATGTCTTATTTTTAAAATGCCATTATTTTCATAATTCCTTTCATCCCCTTAAAAAAGTTATACCCTTATTTCTCAACTTTCTCTCATGGTTATTTTTTAAAAAATAATAAGGTTTATACAGTACAAGCACACTTTCCATCAAATCAATATAGAGTGCAATGAGTGTGATTATCTTTAACTCAATATGTGCATCAAATCATATATAATGTTGTGAGGTTTACATAAGACATGATTGAAATAATGCTTTAAAACTAGTTTAACATATTCCTGCTTAATACCTTTCACATAACATAGCGCATCATAATCATCATTAGGCATTGCATTTTTGTCTTCTTCAGCTCATCACAAGTCTCCAGCAAAAAATTACACCACAGTTTATCTTTTGGATTTAACTTTTTCTTTTTTTTTAATGCTGTTTTCATTAGTAATCAATTGTAATGGCAAGTTTGTTGACACTCACCGAGCACTTTATTAATAGCACCTGTGAACCACTGCTTATTGATGTAATTATCCAGTCAGTCATGTGGCAGCAGAGCAGTGCATAAAATCAAGGCGATACAGGTCAGGAGCTTCAGTTAATGTTCGCATCAAACATCAGAGTGTGGGGAAAAAAAGTGAGATCTAAGTAAACACTTGACACTTGAGTCAATAGACCTTTAAAGATAGAACTGTACAAAAGCATAACCACAAACATAAATATACTTTAGGGATGAAAATATATCGGTTTTATAATACATTGTTACATTAAACACATTTCTTTAAAGGCATTCAGAGTGTCTTCTGAAAAAGGATGATGTGAAATACCACTTCTCCAAAGCCTCAGCACTTGAGTTTCCTGACCTGCTTTTAAATGCATGTTCTGCATCAATTGTGGACTTTAAATGTGAAATGTGAAACATCCAAGATCCAAAGGAAGAGAGATGGATACATGATGTCATGGTATCAATGAAATATTCAAAATTAGTCTGATTAGGTTACATTCTTGTTTCTTGTTGTTGACACATAGAGGCTGCAGGTAAAATATTTGCATGAATATTGGTAAGTTATGATATTTATATGTAAACAACTACACATTAATTTCTTTTCAGTTCTTTCCGTCTGACTTTTAAATTTTCTACTAATACTGGATACTAATTAAGTTTCTATTTAAAACAGCTGGTTTAAGATAACACTGATAGAAAGGCAAGAGAAATCTATGTTGTTGCAGTAGTTGTCTAATTAACATGACCATTACTACAAGACTACAAGGACTTTCAAACAGCTAAGAAGTAAGAATTATTCACAGTATAATGAAATAAAAATAACTATATGTTTCTACAAGGCAATGTATTTTCAAAGCAGCAAAACAATACCATATTAAATAAGGAATCCAACAAACAATAAGAAAATTGTATAGCTTTGTAGCTAAGAAAACAGACTGTATGATATACAGTATTTAAAATCAGTCTAAATGTAATAATCTGATTATATGTTTTTCCAATGCATTTTCAACATTAGCTAATCAAACTAGTTACTAAACAAGGTATGAACATGAACTGTAACCACTGTTTGGCATTTGGATTTTTTTTCATCATCAATCATTCAATCATTCATGTTTACTTGAGTATTACCACGTCTGCTGCCACGCACTGCAGCCCGAAACTGTTGCACCCCGTAAGTGTTACAACTGCACAGAAGGGTCAGCTCAACAGGTTCAATATCCAAATCCTCTGCTCCTTTCAGTGACGACCCTTCATGCCAGCAAACTGATCTTTTTCCATGAATGAATCAGTGTGAGAACATTTTTCCCAACACAAAAATAGATATAATGTAAATGATACAGTGAATATATTGCAAGGGTTGAGTCAGCCGGTAAGTAGCATTACTAGTGTTGTTTTCAGAAAACCTAAAATCATTCTACAGATGCTGTAGGGGGCACTTTTCCTCACTATGTCCTCAGAATAGCCCACTCAGGGTACTTCTCCTCCCTCAACTGTCTGACTGAAAACTGTGGCTCAGAATATAGGTTATTTTAGAGAAAATAAAATGAATGAACCATGTCAGTTGGTTTGTTTGGTTTTTGAGTTGAGATTAATAATTTCATTTTTTTTTTTTTTTTGACAAGAAATAGAATCCACACATAGGCAAAAAGTACAAGAATACAAGAACAATACAAGAAGCATTTTACAATGCAAGTTTCAGGAAGGAAACCACCTCTATTCCACATGTTTAATTTGTGCTGCCACAAAGTAAACGCTGTATTAATAATTAATAAAACTGTATTATATTGACATTTACTGAGCTGCAGCAATTGGGAGTTTAGTATCTTGACAAATGGATGGAAAGGCAGGACTTTTACCTTTTCTAACTGCATTTTCTTTGTGGGGAACAAGCCATATAAATGACTGATCTACAGTCAATAGAACAAACATGCACTGTCAAGGACACACTATTATTTTGTCAAGACACACACGCGTGCATTCACACACACACACACACACACACACACACACACACACACACACACACACACACACACACACACACACACACACACACACACACACACACGCACACACACATTGCTCCACATAGGTATTCCCATGGCCTTAAATAGCAGCTGGGCTGTCTGGCTAAAATATAAATATAGTCCATTATGAAAGAGAGAAAAAGAGAGAAAAATTTAAATTTCATTTTGCACTTAAATGCAGTTGCTGCGCGTCACATAGCAAGAAGAGCTGGGTAAAGTGGCATTGTATGTTTTTTAGAGGCTATTTCTCCTTTTAGAGGCTGTTCCTCCACTGCTGCTGTCAGGCCACTATCAAACACTAACAAAAAATCTGAGGTTAAAATTTAAAACGTTTGAAGCCAGGTCTGAAGTTGTCATACCTTGAATTTTTAGCATTCATTGTACACCTGTATAATGCAACTCACTTACAAAAGATATTGTTTTTTTGTTAATTGTGTTGTAGTGATCACTGTTTTGTATCAAAAGAGACTCTCAAAAAAGACTGATAAACTGTCTGTGAATGCATCAGCCATAAGAATTCTGCCCAGACCCAAGCTAATTAAGTTGTCCATTTGTCATTTACATGGTCGTTATCAGCTTCTTCATATTCTTTTGTCTGATTTCTAAGCATCCTTTCACCTCTAAATCTTCCTCCCACCTGTTATATCTTCTTCCCTTTTCACCTTCCTCCACCTCTTCCCGTCACTGTTTTTCCTCCTACTCAATTCTCCTCCTCCACCTCTCAACAGGCTTCATCCTTCCCTTCACAATGCTTTCTCTCTCTCCCCATCTCCCTCCTACGATCTGTGCGCTTTCACATGCCACCACCTCAGTGTGTGTGTGTGTGTGTGTGTGTGAGTCACACAGATGCTGCATTGCAGGGCTCTCCATTCAGGGCTGTCTCACTGCAGGAGCCAGAGAGCAGGAGAGAAGCATAAGGATGCAATATCTAGCTCTTGAGCATGTGAGTGTGTGCATGTGTGTGCGTTTGTGTGTGTATGTGTCATGCATATGTGTAAGGCTTCGTATGCAAGTTTAATATTTTGGCAAATAAGCTTATTATTAAATGAGAATTAACATTACTCTCATTTGTATGAGGAAAAAAGCTTACATAGGTGACCAGATTTCTGAAATGAATCGTTATTTTATCTACTAAATAAAACAGGATGCAGTCATAGTGATGTACTGTAATAAAATGCAAAAAAGCAAATGCTCCTGTTCTCCCTCAGCCTAACTATCATGTTATGTTCCACTACTCGAACAGAGAATGGGTTTCTCATTGTGGTCCACACCAATACATCCTGGTCAATCATTTTGTTGTTACTATTTATCTACATGAAGCTTAAAAAGATTAAAAAAATAATAATAATACACCTGTAGCATTTGAGCTAGTTTAAAGCAACCACATAAAGATACAAATACTTAAATATTTTTGTCAATATTGACATGCTGAATATTGTTAGCTCACAAAAGTAGAATTAAACCAAATTTACCAATGTAAAAAACCAGAAATGTTGAATCTCTACCTTTAAAGAGGTCGTAAAGTCTGATTGTATGTCTTCTCGATTATTTATTTTATTTTACAAAATAACCAAAAATGTTTGTCACACAGTATTCTAGGTTGTGAATATTAGATATTCATGGCAAACAATCAGGCAACTGCTTCTTCTTCTCAATTTCTTTCGACATGAAAAGAGTTCATGAGTTCAAGTTAAATAATTGAGGGGCTTTGGGTTTGTTTGTATTCATTAGTTTGCTGTTGAACGCCTAACCAATTAAAGCCAGGAAAGCTGTTCTCTGCCTAGAGACAAAAAAATCAGATTTGACATTTTGAGGGTTTAAGTTTTTATTTCTGAAGCTGCTATAGCAAGCAGTCAGCTCCCTCTGTTGGCCAAAGCAAGAAGCACCACTTGTGGTCTGCCTGTCTGGTCTGCTGCCCATCTTTCAGTAGATTCCTGGAGTCTGAGTTGGTTGCCTGGAAACTGCTCCAGGCCAACAAATGAGGAATTGTAATTTTGTATGGATTTAACAAATAACATAATTCATTTATCTAAACTTGTGAGCTTTAGATGTGCTGGTAAGTATATTTGTTACTGGTGGACACAGCCAGAGTAGCTGGCAAAAGCTATGTATTTATCTATCTTAACATGAGAGTGCTAGGCAATTTTCTGTGATTATGCATGTGTTAGTCCCAAGGGTGATTTTACTAGAGTAGGAGAAAGTGAAGTTTTGCAGTTTTAGCCTGCCTGTACCAAACTAGGCCAAGGAGTCCAGTGGTCTCGTAATTTTATCCACAAAATCACCTCATGTCTGCTTAAAGATGCTGTTAAAAAACACCTTATTAGAGCAGCTTTAAGTGGAGAGTTGACATGAAGGTCCCTGCAAATGTGGCTTCAAAGGCTTTTCAACTAAGAAAAAATGCCCACCACCATTTTCTGGCTGACAGCAAAAAGAGGTTGAACAGCATAAAATAATGCATTTTAGCAGCTTCAATCCAGGAAGTATGCTATTAGCACCTTTAAAAACGTATAACAAAGCACTGATAAAAAGGACAGGTCTATTTACAAGTGAACTCTTGAGGTAATGTGAAATGACTGACTGACTGTTCTGCTTGTGAACATCAAATTTAAAACCAGACTCTTCAAATATGATGGCGCATCTGCCCATGTGACTATGAAGTTGTTTCACCTCGTTGCTATGTGATTATGTCATGGATCAGATGACACTATTTATGGACGCGATGAGATGAAACACATTGTCATTGTCAACCAGACAAGAATGTCCTGACAAACACAATGAACATTTCTCGATAACAGTGCAATAAAAGTAATTATATAATTATATTGTTATAACAGAAACTCTATCAATCATTTGTAATGACTGCCAACGACTTCAAACTGGAGCAACCCTCTTTAATGATACTGAATTGATTCTGTTTTACTTTCATTGTTCATTAGTCTTTTGTTTTATTATCCCTACAAATAACTTTTCTCATTCTACATACTTGCTGTCACACACACACTGTCCATTACATACAGGCTTTTGGATTCTCACTAAATTTGGTGTCATGTTGCAGTGCATAATTTTTGTATCTTAGTTGGTCTCAATCCAATTTTGTTCACGTTATTTACACAAAATATGTATAAATCAGATCATGGCACAAACTATTACACAATCAAATTGTTCATTAATAAAACTTTCACTAGCTATTTCAGTTGTCAGACTTGCCAGTAACCTGTTTTTGTGTTACATGCTATAACCTTAACGTGCTGTCCAGTTTATCCTGTTTTTATCCAGTATTATAACTAGATACACAATGATTTTGTGTGAAAACAATAATCGGTGAGAACCAAATACTGACTCTCATACATACATGCATAACGAGATGATGGCAGGCAGGCACAGAAAAACTCATCTTGACCGCCCATAACCAACCTCACTACCTGGAACTCTGTCTTTGTACAAGTGCGGACAACAAAGAGAAGCCATGAAAGCGTGACTGCCTTTCAGCGGGCCTTGGTGCTGATTGTCTCACTAAAGCTGCTCTTCTCTTCCTACTCAATACCCACTTCCCACTCACAGCTCCTAGCAGCCTGCACTCACATGTACATCCACCCACACAGCTATTTCATCTGTGGAGGTACTTTCAGTCTCTCTCTGTCTCTTGTTGAAAATGTTTCTTTTTCTCTTTCTGACAGGTATCCACCATGTCTGAAATGTTTAGGATAAATGAATGTGGCACTGATACTGTATGAGGTTTTGGCTGCTTTTGGCATCATTTATTCGGGCACGGTGAGCGGCCACATCAATCCTGTTGCACAGTAATGCTTTACCTCGCATCGCCATTGCCAACAATGAATCTGATGCTCCCATAGTAAAAGCAGAAACCCTGCCAGAGCTACAGTCATGTCTTTCCCACCCATGCAGGTTTTAAGATCAGAGGATTACTTCACATTCAGAGATGTGTAGGTAACAAGGTTGCAGTAGTCCAGGGATAAACAGTATTTAGTATAAGTTTAAGTGTAATTATCTGAAAACGTATTAGTGTATGTGCTTCAGGTTAATTGCTTACCTGGTCAGTTGGCCTGGGACTTTGGATGACAAGTCCAGATGGATCCTCTCTTGAAATCTCACAGAGTTGACGTGAAGATTGTCAGAGGAATACGAAAATCCAAGAGGAGCAGCCTTGTAGTTGCACCTGTTAATTATCAAAAACAAAGACCAATACTTTTTTTTGGACTTTCTTCTCTGGGGCATAACTGGTTAGCAAAGCAGTAGCACATCACACAGTCAACAGTTTTTGAAATTCTTTGGAAATCTCAGAAATGTTTTGGTGAGCTATTCCACACAGAAGAGGCAGGAAAGATGAAGTATTACCTACACATCTCTTTTGAAGCTTTAAAGACCATGAAATATGCTAGTGATGATTAATATGTAGGGGTGTAACGATTCACCGACTACATCGATGCATACAATACAACTACATCAATAAGCGCACAGCAAGTTGTCCTTCATGGGGGATGTGTATTTACTCTCCCTGTGTGTGACGTCATCGGCATGGACCAGCAGCAGCACAGAGACAACAAAACAAGTGAGTGAGTTTTTTTAAGCTGCATTAGTGTCCCAGTGCATGGAAACATTGGCTTTTGCAAAACAGGAGATGTAAGGGAATCATAAATAATAAATTAATATATAATAATAATAATGTGTAATTTAAATACATTATTAATAAAAAATAATTGTTAATTGATGTATTATTAATTTTCATGTATACTATTCATTTATTATTACTATCATTGTTATTATTATTACTATAATATTTGTATTATTTATTATACCATTATTACAACAAAAAGTTGTAGGAATCCTCACCTGCACTGTCAAGTATCCAGGTGTTTTCACAGTCACACTGGTTGAATTTTTTGGGAAAAAGTTACAGTATCGATTTCAAGTCATTGAATTGTATTGTTTCGTATCGTTCTAAATTAGCGAGATTTCGTTCCTGAATCAAATCGCAACTATGGAAAAAGATACATATTGTATCTTTGTAAAAACGTATTGTTACACCCCTATTAATATGTATATTTGTATTTTACATAAGAGCTGTTTTATTAGACTGCATCAGTTCCAGTAAGGTGTATATAATAGACTAGCAACTAAGTAAATGTTATAATCGCCCATCATCTGTTGTAGAGATCATTTGCATATAAACTCCTACGATTTGATAGTCATTTGTTGTTTGTTCACTGAACCCAGATGGATGCACAGCGATGTGGTGGAATTGTTAATCAGAAAGATGGGCATACACGAATGACCAGAGGAAAAATCATGGAAAAACATGACTTAAACGTACTTAAATTGCACAGCTTTAAATAATCGTGCTTGAGTTTACTAGGAACCTTAGTGACATACTTAAGGATCTTATAAATTTCAAAAGGCAGTGCTACAGCCACTCATAACCTACTTTTGGTTATGGGGTCCATCTTTCCGTAATCCAAACAAAAAGGCATTTGAATGTTTGAAGGGGTATTTTATGACTGTTGAGCCCAGATGAAGGTTATTATGAGGAGCACATGCAGGCACAAAATGCGTGAATTTCGTGAGGGGAACCACTGTTCTGTTCTACTACTAATGTAGTAAAAGTTGCTTAGGGGCCAGAGAAATGCAAAGCTCTGTTCAGCAAAGTATATTTTCCCTCAAGCAAGACTGGTGGCTGCAAGTGGACCAGAACATTATTTTTAAGTTGAAACCATTTGATTGCATAGCAGATGAATATGTCACTTGCCAATATGTTAAATAAAATAGAAATAAAATAGAACCATATGCAATAAATATGAGAAGAGTTTTTTCAAAAGAATTAGTTTCCAACGTCTTAATATCCCAGTTTTTGTGTGTTGTGTTCATGAGTGTTTCTTTACTATAATTTTTCTGTCGCTTTTTGTTTATGATTTGGAGTTGTGCCCAAAAAGTCTCCTCCTTATGTTTAATTTTGCCAAGCCTATAATTTGAAGGGGCCAACAAGAAGCTACTTCAGTCTGTATAAATACTGGAATTCCTCGTCATTACCACTGTACCTTATCCAAAGTAATCAGCTAATGCATGGACACAAAGTTCAGACAGTGAGTGCAGAGCCTGCACCGTAGGAAAAGTCCCGTCTGAGTAAAACAATAGTAATCAATAATTCGTGATAACAAACAGTCTATGTAAAGACACTTGTCAAAGCAAACTGAATAATGTTGCCAAAAATCTAGATATTAACAACAAAGTTAAAGTGATGAATCAACATTTCTGGATGAATGTTTTTTTGTTGTTGAGGAGAGCTAAATGATGGAAGCCTTATGTTCGTCGAAGAGGCAAGAGAATGGCGTCAGTGGTACATTATCTTAGTTCGGCATAGAGATCAGTAGCAGAGGAAAAAAAGCTAGCCCGAATCTGGATAAAGTTAGAAAAATAAACTGAGTACCAGTATCTCTAAAGTTTATTGTCTTCAATTAATAATGTCATATTAAATCACACATAACACATCTTCAGCAGAGTCTAAATGCTCATCGGATCTCCTGCTTTTCCAAAGAATCAAAGCTGAGTGAGTCAGCAGCACCACAAGTCTTTTCTTTACCACATAAAAACTGACTTATATTCTTATGTCCCAATGAATAAAAGGGAAGTGGGAGTTCTGAAGGTGAAAAGTACAAAAAGCATCCAGGTTTGACATGGTAACTGTCTTTTTTTTAAAAAAAACAGCCACACATAAATGTAAAAAAAATATATATATACTGAATTGAGATGAATGAACAGCTACGCTTGAAACAAATGCAACAATGTAAGAATGTTATTACACATTTCTCTATTATCAAGAACTATCTGGTCCATTCTGGTATTGTTACATTACAAGGAGGGTGGACTGAAATTAATGCCAGCCTTTGGCTAAGAGAGCCAAAACCTCAGAGCTTTGAAACCAACAGAATTTGTCAGCAAAACACTCACAAGTGAGACATTCATCAGACAAAGACCTTGGACAAGCATGTGTGTTTTCTGTGTAAATGCAGGTTTATAGACAATGCATTACACCTCATTTCACTACAACTCATTTCAGGCACAAGGCAAATCTATTTACCTTTTTCTATCTTTTATCTTCCATGCAATGGTGCTACCACAATTGCCCTTTCTTCCATTAAAAAAATTAAAATAATAAAAAGGAATAATAACAATTAATCATCCTGTGATTAAAGTATACCCCAAAAAAAGCTTAAAAAAATGAAGCTCATTGTGAGACATATGACTGCCCTACATGCTCAACCCATGTAACTTCAATTATGTATGACCAAGGGTTTCCAATAAAAATGCAAATGAAATGCTTTGAAGCATAATGACTCACAATGAGTTTGAGTTTTGGTGGAAGCCTTTAGTGAAACCAAATTTGAACTGTGGTGACACAGAGACAGAAACCAGAAGTAGGTCTGGTGAAGCCCTGTAGCCAAGTCTGCCAGTCTCTGGCAGCCACACTCACCAATTTGTCCAGTATCTTTGCAAAGCCTTTGCAAAGCATCACAGATCTAAATTATAACAACCATTAAGACCACCACGGTTGTTCTTTTTACTTTTACACCAATCATCTGGAGTGGATCTGTAGCTGCCCAGGACGTGCTGTATGACAAGTTTCTAGGAAGCCAACCATCAAAACAGAAAACAGATAAATTAAACTTGTTTCTTCTTTATTAATGATTACAAAAATAAACACAAGGCCAGAATTGTCTGTGTGACCATGGAAAGGGCTTTGTAATCTTTGTAATTTTGAGTGTAAAATAATTATTATACTAAATTGTGACTGTATTTTATTATATTGTTTTTCAAATTAGTTAGTTAGAGTGTAACTTCATCTATTATCAATTAGCAGCACTGAAAATCATTTTGTATATTATTGTGAATAATGATGTGCTGCACTGGGTTTGTTTAGGATTCTTTGTAACACACAGTTATATTAAATTGTTGTTGACTGACCATAGTGAGAAGATGAATTATGTGATCTATGTGCAGAAAACCTAAATTTATCTAAAGTAAAGAAATCAGTTCCTTCCATTGAAGCAAAGGAGTCGATGCTCATGGAGACAAGCTTCAATTCTGGCATAAAATGTCGGTTCTCCGCCCAAAATGCAAGCTTAGACCTGGTGGGTGACAAAAACAGCTGACTGCTCTGTGTTCCTCAGCACTTTTGGCACATTAACCTTTTCATATTTGTTTCTTGTGCTTTATTTTTGCTTGTTCTCAGTTTTTTTTTTTCCTTTTTGTCCTTCAAGATTTTCTTTTAAGTGATCACAAGCCTTCTTTCTCTCGCATTTTACCTCCTGCAATATTTTTTTCTCTTTGTTCAGCCATGTGCATTTTTGAAGGTGCTGTAAATGAGATTTTAATTAATAATATAATAAATAATAATAAATAAACAGCTATTTTCTATATAAAGATATGACATAATAATGGTGTCCTGAGTCCTCCCATTTAAACTGTTGGCCTTGCCTATACGCAGGCACTGCCCACATGCGAGCTGACACAGTGTAGTATGTAGAACTCAGTATGTAGGTCAGAGTGACCTGCCAGAATTTCCTCCACTGGAAAAAAAAAACACTATTTCATCTAAAAAAGTAGGTGTCTCCAGGACCATATTTAGCTACGCTGCACACAATACCAGACCCATTACTTTCGCAGCTGAGAGTACAGCCATTGGCAGCTTTCTTACAGAAGAAGTACAACCTTGATAGAAAATGTTACAATGACAAAATTCTCTGGATAAAATTGTTTAATGCTGATATCAGTAACTTTTCATCATCTCCCATATAGTGTGGTCTTACAAAGCAGGTGTTTTGGTAGTAATGCAAGCTTCAATGACTCATTCACTAATTTCTATTCTTTCATCCACATCTTGAATAACAGACTTTGCTGTCTTATTCAACAGCAACAGGCAGAAACTCATAGCCCTCTGTTATACAATAACTGTGTATCACTAAGCTACAATCTGTTAAATTTAAGTCTAAGGATGATATTTTCCATCTAGCCAAGCATATAATTTTGATGTTTCCCATATTGAAAATAAACCTTTTTCTAACCTAACTTAGTGACAACCACTAACAAAATGATAAGATATTATCAAAGTGTGACTGTGCAAAACGGTGTGTCCATTCATTGTATTGTCAAAAAATCCTATGGCTTTGGTCAAACAATGCCTATGTCCCATAGTTTGTATTGCATTAATGAATTTCCTTACGATTTTAGCCCGTTTATTCCACTACAAGTTGTGAACACAACACAAAAAGAGGCTTTGATTTGTGTAGTACTTCTGGTACAGCAGATTCGTCTTCACTTGTCTCTCCACTGCAATCTGCAGGGTTTTTTTTTTTTCCAGCAGGCCACAGTCAGTGGTGTTACAAAAGACGTGATACTATGACAACTGCTGTACAAAAAACAGTATGAGTGATAACCAAACCCTATGAGAACACATACAAATACACAAACTATTCACAAACACACAGACTGCAGGGGATTTTTGGACACATGATCATGAAGGTCCTCTCTGCTCAATCGTTAACCAGTACTTCACACACACACACACACAAGCACACACACACACATACAGACACGCACAATGAAAGTGCTTTGTTTTTTTCTCCTGGGACTGCACATCCAGAAGCCACCTGTCAAGCCATATTTAATGTAGTCTGCAAGGGGCTATGTGTGTGTGTGTGTGTGTGTGTGTGTGTGCGCGCACGTGTATGTATGTGCATGCCTGTGCATGTTTGTCTGCAGGTGACAGAGCTTTTTAGTGCTTTGAAAATGCAGAGAACTCATGTATTTGCAATGTGACTGGACCTTTATGGGGAGTTAAAATATATGTGCTAATTCCTCAGGTCCCTTCAAGAAAAAAGTTCGAAGCTTTGGATTATTCAGCAATACAGTTACTGTAAATGGTTTCAGAGATGGATTGAATCTTAATCATATGGTTATGTAAAGCATTCATTTTTAATGCATTCTCTGCAAGTTAAGGCCTTTACCTCTGCCTGTATGAGTCCGCAATATGACTCACATAATGCACTGTAGGTACAGACAAGAGTGTAAACTATTTTGGTTTTAAGATGACAAAAGAAATGGCATGAAAGGAGATCTGAGGTAACCTCAGAGCAAAGAGATTAGATTTACCCACAAGTCATTATTGCATGCAACTAGGTTCAACAGATAGTAAAACGCCCATTTCAAGCAGATCCTCAATGTATCTATGTGGCAGCCTGCAAAAACTATGTAATTGATACCTACAATGAAATCTGGGCTATTCGATTAAATTTTCACAGAGTTTAAGCAGGATGAAGTTATTATTCTTCTCTATTAGTATCTCATTTATCATTCCAGTCCTCATTAACCTGCTATCCCTAAGAGTTACTGTGATCTGCCTGTCTCTGTGTCTGTGAAAGGGACATACACACAATCATTAAAAAATTAAGCAAAGATGACAACAGAAACATCCAAACACTGCCAACAGGCTTAAACATACATCAGAACAAGACACCAAAAGACAAAACATTCTGGAGAAACCATTATTTTAATGAGAACATTGGGGCGAATGCAAGACCAATTTCTAAAGTTAGTTTTATGTTCAAGATCCAAATACAATAGTGTTTGGAGAGAGTAGCTCCTTCTTGATTGTATTGTTGTATTTGTTGAAATGTTTTGAGGGATGGCAGAACACACTCCTCCAGTGTTGCACATTATGGCTTCTGGCTTAAATCCTGTGTAATCAATGAAATCAGAATAACTGCCAACATGCTAAATTGCAGGAAATAAGGTCACAATCTCCTCTTCTACAGCGTTGAATAATTGCAGAACATTATGACGTCACAGTGAATCCCTGCCAGTCTACAAGGATTTAAAACCAAGAAATGGCTTCTCTATGGAATTTGGGTATAAATCTTGCTTTCTAGCTTTTTGAAAAAGGTGCTGCACCCTAAACTGCATCCTATGTTGACAGTAACATTCTGGTGGGCATACCTATAAAGCTCTTGAATGAGATAAAGACACATATCTGCAGATCTTGTATGCAGAATAAATATTGTTTTATGGGTGTATTTCAAAACAATTCTTGTTAATATGTATGAGCGCCCTGACAACAAAAGAAAGAGGGAGAAAGACGAAGAAGAGAGTGAAGGGCAATAAATGGCAGTCGGGGAGCTGGGTGAGAAACAAGGGACAAAGGGGGGAGAGGTGATCAAGCAGAGAGAGAGAGAGAGAGAGAGAGAGAGAAATCAAGAAAATGAAAGAGTCTCGCCTGGGGAGTGGGGGGAGTCTGGGCCATTACATCACTGCTGCAGTGGCTGACAATATGAACTTCTACCTCTCTCTCTCTCTCTCTCTCTCTCTCTCTCTCTCTGTCTCTCTCTCTCTGTCTGTAGAGACTACCATTAAAAGACGATGAGGTTCTGACTATCTCACTCTATTTGCTTCATTATTATTCAAAAATACAAGCTGTATTAAATTGTTTTAATCTAACATTCAAACAGCATAGTGGATGGAAGTCATATGGGATGAAACTTAAGTAGGACGTCATAACGAAATATATCTTAATTACTGCTCCAAAACTTTTCCCTTGTTGCTGTAGGAATACTTTTGCAATTCATTAAGAATTATATAAATGAAAGTAAAATAAAGCTATTACAGCATAGCTTTAAATAAAGCTAAAAGTAAAGCTATTACAAGTAGTAAATAGTAAAGCTATTACAGCATAGTCCTTATAGGAATATTAAAAGACTGCTATGATAAATGAGGGGATTGTTTTTTATTTATTTTTAATAATTTAAGCAGTAAAGCAGAAACAGATGGTTTCATGGCGCATAAAAATAATCAATGACTCATTTAGCCCCATCTTTTAAGTCTCTTACCAGATACCATGACTGGTCAATCACATACCACCATGCCACAGAGTCATGAAATCACAGGTGATCGACTGCACTCATTTTCACTGAGTTGATCTAATTTGATAGCGAATACCATCAAAGTGATTTAAAAGATTCATCAAATGTACAAAACTTTGTGTCTCTAATGCCACAACTATGAAGGATCCCCTTCATGGTTAATATTGACTGGCAGGTGTCAGGACACAAGTTGGGCTTTAGGTCACATGCTTTGTGAACCATCCACCCAGACCTCCTCCCTAGGATTTTCTGCAGTGGGATAAAATAATGCTATAGTTATTATATGAATGTCGACAGACCACTTAAAAAAAAAAAGGCATTCACACAGTCCATTTTAAGTGACTTAAACAAATTATACAGCTGCAACTTTTTCAAGTGAGGCAAGTCTTTAATGAAAACAAGCAGGTATTCAGTATCTGGAATAAGATAAAATGAAGTTATTTAGTCAATAGTTTATTTACTTATATAATAACAGGACAAACTTTATGTTTTAGACTTTTTATAAAGTGAATTGTGTTATCTCTGTTAGTTGTGGTTTTTCATTTGTAATAGATGCAATGATTAGTATTACACATTATGGATTAAAAGCTAAGATGTAAACAAAGTGAAATGTGACCAGGTCAGGATCAGCTGCCTCTCCGGTTGAGCCATAAGCTTTCGTGATGGAGCAGTGAGGAGGAAAGGAGAAAGGAGAGGCCAAACAAACAGAAGAAGGTCAAACACACCTGCTGGGAAATGCCACAAATGCTTTCCCTCACAAAGACAGCGGGGGACAGAGATGGAGGGAAGTCTTGCATGTTTTCACATCAGATGGTTTTACTGCGTTTGAATGTACAAGTTGTTGAAAACCTACAAATGGCGCCCTGCTATGTCATGCTGAATACCTGTGTGTGTCAAACAGGCAGGCGGCGAGTCCAAAAGAGTCATGAGAGTGAGGAGAATCAAAGTGTACAGAGGAGCTGAATGATCAATATTGATTGTTGAGTTATGAATATTTGAGCAACAACTGTATGAAAAAGTGCCAGTGAATACTGTCACTAATAGTTAGTTAGGACCATCTCAAAAGTTAATTAAATATGAGGAGAGGCTCATTGAAGTGCTGTCGTTGATGAGGAAGCTGCTTAGAGCAGAGGCTGCCAACCTTTTTTCCACAGAGGACAGGTTTTGTATTGACAATATTGTTTTGGAGTCCAGTGTTGGCAGATGTGGGATGATGTGGGGCTTAACCACCAAACTAAGTGAAGTCAGTCGTTGCTATTTTATAAAAACACACTCCATTTCTATCTGTAGGAAACTGTTCATTTCTATCTTGTTTATTTGTTTTCACTAAATTCACACTACATACAGGAACACAGTACACACAGACTGAAATACTGATGGCCGATGACATCTGAAAGTTCGCAATTACGATCTCTCGGTTGTCAGCTGACAGGAAGTGATGAGCAAAGATGCTACACACAGAGACGTTGCCAAGTTAAAATTGAAGTCAGTATTGGTTTTTTTTCCCTGCAAACACATATTTTTGAAACCGATGGTTTCCAATATTTATAATTCGGTTCAGTTAACTCTGAAAAAGGATTTTCAAATCTGAATTTTTAAAACGTCAGTGACCACCAACATAACAACAGATAACCTGACGTGGGACCATTTTGATCAACTGTTGTCAGCTGGTTGCTATGTTTTGCACTATAAAAGCAGAATTTCAAAAATGTGAAAGCCTAAAAATGGGACCGCCCCTGTACTCTGGCTATCACCATGCTTGTCATCAAAGTTTCATATGCAGCCATAAGAGAGCAGCTAGCTTGTTAGCTCCTGTGGCTGCTGACTGTGAACTGGTTGGATTTTTGAGTATAATCAGAACTATTAGCATCGCTTTCAAATAACACTGCATCACATGTATTAATAATTAAATGAGTTGAGCACAGGCATAAGGCTTGAAAACCAAACCAATCTGCTCTTCCCAATCTTCATTTTCCCTGCACCACTCTGCCCAGGCCATCACCTACGTCTTAGTCACTCGCTTCACCCAATGTTTAGCCACAGCGACATCCTCCAGCAGCTAATGAGTAGTAGACCAGAAGCAGGTCAAGTCGTGAGCTCCCAGCCCTGACTTTGGCCTTCTCTGATTGGTTAGAAGGGTGAAACTGACTGAAAAACATAAGGGGATATCTCTGTGATGCTGTCTGGCTCCTCAGTGAGTCTGGGTCAAAGAAAAGTTTGACAGCATGTCTACATTTAGGAGCATATTTCTATTATTTAAAAATATTCTGTAGCTTCAATAGCCATAAGCACTGTTTTTTGACAAATGTGACAACAGTGACCAATAAGCATTTCAGCTATGGTTCGGCCCAACTGCTGTGAGAAATGTTTTTAGCTCTTTGTCTTCAAACAGCCACTCATTAGCGTTTGTCTTCTCGCCATTTTGTGCCAGGCAGAATGCAATTAGCTTGTGTGAGCTGATGACCTGGAAGCAGAGGCCAGTGGTTTTATAAGGGGGGATTTGATGACATCCATAGCCACTCAACCGTAAGGACCAGCAAACCAAAAAAAAAAAGAAAAAAAGAAAAAAAAAAAACATAAAAGGCTGAAAGCTGCATAGTTTTGTGGGATGGGCTGGCAGCTCTTTCTCATTACAGGGATCCATTTGTTTCGCTATGATTATAAAATATATTGCCTAATTGAGATTTGACAAATGACTTATTCAAATTTTAATACATGCATTATTTCATAATTATGAATGTCATATATCAAGATAAAACAGAGGCTGATTACAGACTGACACAAACATCACAGCAACTAGTATCCTCGAAGAGACATATTTAGGTTATTCAAATGATTCACGTTTGATGTTGATGTGTACTGGTACTGACTTCAAGGAAAAAGAGCACCATTTTGAGTGTAAAATGCAACCATCAGGTTCAAACGCCTGAGGTTAAGTCGGTAAAGTGCACATATTCTTTATTAGCCAACCGGACCGGTTTGCACTGCTTACAACAAAAGGATGACGAGGCAAAATACTTGAGACTGTTGAGCCCGTCTTTCTCTGGACGGGGTGCTAGACAATTTGCACTTCACCCTTTCGATTTGTCACTACCAATTGGCAGAGACTTGACCAGATCTGACACCAGAAATTAATGTGGACAAACAGATTGAAACTACAATGTCTCCATCAGTGGGAATAATGTGCCTTTCCACTCTTCACTTGAACTATGTGAAAGCCAAAAGAATGACTGTCTGGCAGTGTCTAGACATGTCCCTGCAGACACACACACACACTCACAAACCACTAACATAATAATGGACATACATTCATCATCGATTACTGGAGTAATGTGAAATGCAAATGATTCTATATGTCTGAACTCTTGAATTCTTCATTAAATAACATAACATACAAAATACATTGATGAGTTCAGTTACACAACAGACAGATACAAACAGGTGGGACAAAAGAGCAATACATGTTTTTTTCTGCTATAGTCTGTTTCTGCTACTTCTGTCTTATGGTGAAATTACAATAGTGTCTATATGAAACCGGCACAGTGACGCAGCATCTTTGCAGCCATATGCAGCGAAGAGAATGAGAGAGAGAGAGAAAGAGAGAGAGAGAGAGAAAGACACAAAAAGCAAGGGAGGGGGTGACAAAATTGAGAGAGAGTAAGAGGAAGAGACTGAGAGACTCACCTGTCTAGATGGGAAGTTGCCTGTGGCTCAGAAGAAAGGATAACATCCGAGACCTGAAAGGGTGAGAAAGGATAAGGGGAAAGAACAGTAGAGGGGGGGAGAGGGAGAAAGAGAGAGAGGGAGAGAGATTAGATTCGGCTGCCAGTGCATTGGGAGTGCAGTGGCAGGTGGCACCTCAGTTAGCGCACACACAAACACACACTCCGTCAGTATATCGTCTGAACAGATGGAAAACAAGGGGTAGAGGCAGAGGTGATAAAGTAGTAAGAAATGGCTGAGATGGGAGTGTACGGCTGATATTGGTTTCCAATCAATTGTGGATCTAAAGGAAGCCCTGCGCTATCACCCGGCTGGGAATAGCAGAGAGTACACAGGAAAGAAAGAGATAGTGAAACCGAGAAAGAGAGTGCTTATATGTGTCTGTGCGTGTGTGTGTGTTTCATTTAACGTCACATGTGCTGTGGTCATTTGACAGCAGCCACAAAGACCTAGACACACCTCCGCTTCTCTTCTCCTGTCTCTGTCGCTCTCTACAGATACAGCACCATTTATCAGATACAAAGTCACACACAAGACACACTGACACACACTAAGTGGCCTCAGTCCAACAGCCACAGTCTGAACAGACTGACAGATGCAGAGACTGGAGGCCACTGTGGGTATCACAGCAAGAGGTTAATGAGTTCTTATGAATGTTAATGACTCTGACAAAAAGCAACTCAACGACCTAAATCATCAATTACAAAACACTTTCCAATAATCAATCAATTTATATTATCAATTTGGATTGGAAATTTACAAAGATAAAAAGTCAGGGGCGCTTTACCAATTCACGTCCCTTAAACTAATGTCCTTAATCTATGCATATGCCATATTCAGTACAATAACAAGGTGAGTAGAGAAAGGTGCACAGATGTCATTTTGTGTCTTTACCTAATCCTGAGTGAGGGATCGATCATAAACATTTAGACATGAAGTCGCTCTAACATCTTCTGAAGCTCCTGTAGAGTCACAGCAAAACACCTTAAAAGGCACCCTTCCAAAACTGACACAAGCTCACTGTGGACGAGCACGACATCAAGCTCAAACAGCATCAATGATTCGGACCAATAGACAAGAAAAAAACCTAATCTTGAACGCTTGCAAATCCCATGTCGACAGTCAAGTGAAGGTGTGTCCTTATCCTTTTCTTATCTACAGTATTCTCCCCTGCCAAGAGGTTGAGTATTTGCACCAAACTTATTTCAGGTACCGCTCTACAAAGGCCCTGTCATTGAACTTGACACCCTCGAGAAAGCAGTGAGGATATTCACCTCAGGAAAAACCTCATCTTGAATGTTCGCTATCAAATTCTTCAAGTCAATAAACAAAGCTCGTGACCATCAGGACAAACAGTCCTTGTACTTATTTGCGGCCATTTTACACAAGAGACTGCTCTTAGGAACTGAGTGCACATGAATTACCTGAACTCCTTCACCTCTTCCATAATAAAAATAAAAATCTGAAATTAAATTAATGATACATATGATGGTTCATAGGGTTCAAGGCTCAATGTACAATAAATACAGAAGGTTGTCATGACATGCCATAGGTGGAGATGCCATCCCCATAACTTAACTGGATCCTCTGCAGACAACTGCTGTGCCACAATATTCCATCCATACAAAGGAGCAGCATAATTCAAGTGGCTTGGTGGACATGAATTGACCAGCTGAGCAGCTTTCAGAATAAAGCCTGGGACGTCACATTCCTGCACCACAACAAAAAACCTCAGCTTTTGCATACGGCACAACTAAGAGAAGTCCTACATGAAATACCAATCGTCTCTGAGAGGGTAAAACGCTGGTCTACTCCTCCAGGAGAGGATGCAGAACCTGGATTTCTTCTTATAAAACTTTAACAATCTGCCGTGATCCCTCTCCAAACAGATTCTGGCATGAATGTTGCCAGACGAGCTGAGGGTGTGATTCTACAATCGCTGAACCTCTCCACCTCGGTTCGTGAGTCTATGGCCGGCTGCTCACAAAGTAAGACGAAATCACTGAAGTCATTTTTTTTTTTTTTTTTTTTTAAACAAAAAACAAATAAATAAATAAAGCACTGTTTCATTTAAAGCCACTATTAAACAGAAATCAGTGTTTTCTTTATAGATCACAACTGTAGCTGATTAAATGAATCTATGCATTTGCATTTCATTATTAATTTTCAACAAAATCCAAGAATGCTGGGTGGCTTTCAAATATCTGAATATCAGATTTCAGTGTGAGGTCCTATAAGCTACACTCAGTCCCAACTACAGTGCCACCATTTCTCCCAGCGACCACACCTTTTTTGTGCCCAGTGCACCCTCTCACAACTTTGACAAGCCCACATACTCAAACAACCCTTCCCCAGAACACACACAATATATTCAAACGCACACCTATACACAAATGCACACAGACATGTTTGCTTGTCGTTTGTTCCAACTTCATTTGAAGATTAAACTTAAAAGGTAGAATTCTCTGCATTATTGATCAGGACCGTGGATGGCATTACTACTGCTGTAGGGCTGAAAATTAAGTCATATTGTCATTTTTTTTTTTTATTACAATTTTAGTGGAAATGGTCTTTTTTTTTTTGCCATTAAAAAATATAATGAGAATATGATGATTTCTAGTTCACACAGCGTACCTTTGTCAAAAAAACAAAAAGGACCATAAACTGTTGTGCACTGTTTTCAGAAGTCTTTAGACTACACTCAGACTGCCTACCTGTGGCTACATGCCCACACAAACACGTTCCCCTCGAGTGTGTGTGCTTTTTTTTTTTTTTTTTTTTTTTTTTTTAAACACACTGCTATTTATAGTCTGCACACAACATGTTGTCTACTAGTCCAATTAGGCTAAACTGGGTATCCCTGAGGGAAAAAGACAATGGGATTGTAAGGAATGTCACATATAGGACAAGCGGGGGGGCACCCACAGCCGAAAGGACACTTTGGGTTACAGTTATACACGTAAAGCACATAGCCCTTATATTGCTGGTGTAAACATCTGAGTGGCCAGAAATACTTTATGGAATAGGAAACTAAAAGTTAAGTCTAATACATGTTCTCTATACACCGTTCTTGTTAACATTACCAGTTTGTAGGTAGACATGGTATGGCATCTTGCCAATTTAACTCCATTTGCAATGCCAACTTCTCAATGCACAGTCAACTAGTAAGGTTGTCTGCCAATCAGTCATTCATTCAGCTCCTGTGCTTGTTTTATGGTTTCATCAGACTAATGTCACTCTGCATCTGATCACAATGAAGGCTCAACAGACAGCTATTGGGGAACAAAACGCTTCCCGGGGCTTCACACTATTGTCTGTCTGAATTTCCATCATTATTTAAGGTCTTGAGATCAGTCACTCATGGAGAAATTTGCATTGCTTAACTTTTTCTCCTCCACCAAACACATTTTCTCAGTAATGGAGTTGCTAAGATTTTTCTCATCTTCAAGCTTCATTTGAAAAATCTAACTAATATAATAGCGTGAGTTCACTGTCTTTCTGTTGTAATGTTGTTAATATCAGCAGTCAGAACCTTTTATTTTTATTAACAAACATCCATACGACCGACCAACAGATGGTACATGTGTAGAAGAACCTTTAGTTATCTACATTGCCCTTTACAATTCCCTCCTGACAAATGAGAAGTTACAATCTCACCAGACACCTCAGCGGGCTGTCCTGCTCAGCTTTTTCCCTGTCCTGCTGTTATTCGCAAGACCTAGTCTAATCCCATCAAACAATGTTTGACAAAGAAGCTGGATTTCACACATAACACGCCTCATGATTAACCTCTAAACCTGATCATGCTGTCAGAAAAATAACCACTGGCAGATGAAAAGTTTAAGTTTGTCAGCAGGGAGTGCCAAATGGGTGAATGATACTGGATCTGCAGTCGTGCTGACGTCAGTTAACTAAAGCTTGGTCTAAGTACAGTGGCAAGAAAAATTATTTTCTATCATGAATTGGTTATAAAATGTAATCTGATCTTCATCTATGTACAGATGAAATGTATGTTGGGTTAAATCCAACAAGTGGATTGTCTTTGTCTGAAGTCTTGTCCTGCTGTATCACCCAACTTCTGATAAGCTTCAGCAGGTGGACAGACACCCCCTGACCCATTCCTGCAAGATACCCACATGGTATGAGGTGCCCTTTTTATGACTTCTGAACTTAAAAATTTAGGATGGGTAAACTTTAAACCAACTTGAGGAAGATCTGCTCAAGATCAAAACAGAATACACTGCAGTCTTATAGTTTAAGCCACTGCAGTCTTTAAATGTAACACTGCAGCGACTGCAGCGTAGAGCCGCGCGATTCATCAGATTTTATTTTCTGTTACAATTTTGGCTCCCAACGATTACGAAAACAAGTTAATTGAGATTTAATGATTATTGTGCCCCACTTTGTTTTGGAGAAATCACTTCTGGGTTATGTTTTGGCAAGTTTGCAAGTTTGTATGTGTAGTTTGGTGGTAGTGGTAGTTTGTTTAATTAGTCTCAAAAGTCACACACATTAAAAAAAAAAACGTGTGTGTGTGTGATGCAAGCGCACAGAACAAGAAAACCACTACGTGAGGGGAGCATTTCTTTCTGTGTGAGCACAACAGTAGTAAGGCAGTGTACTTTACAAAGCTAATACAAATAGGGAATTCCTAAATACAGTATTGTTGTCAGTTTATTAGGAACAGCTTAACTAAGCTAGTTTAATGCAACTGTCCTGCAATAAATCCAGTACTGTATACAGTATTATTTTAGAGGCTACTGCTGTTGAGCTGTATTAGTTTTATTTTTCATTATTTCATATATTTAATTGGATATACTGTTATACATATATATACTGATTTTAATATTTTATTTATTTTTATTTATTTTAATTTTTTATGTATTTAATGTTTTTCCATTGAATTTTATTGAAAGTACTGTTTACAAGACAAACAAAGACAATTTTCTTTGTAGTAGAAGTTCAATAATTGCATGGTGTTTCCAAAGTCAATTAATAATTGTGTTAGATAATTGTGAAATCAATATAAATAAACATGATTACGATTTTTGCCATTGAGCAGCCCTACTACATAACTTGCTGTGTCATAATGCGGGTCGTCTTGTTGGATGTGTTGTTTGCTCGCTTTTTCTGCTGCAATAGGCCCAAATTAAATATAAGTCATGAGGCATTTCTAAGGCCATGTTGGGATTATTATTTGACTCAATCAGAGTACAAATTCAAAATAGGGATGCATTCTCAGACTGAGATTTAGTGAGATTAAGTCAGCATTATCTGTGAATATAAATGTAATCCCAAGAGTACAGACACTGATAACTGTGGATTTTGTGGGCAAGCAGCAATATGAATGTACCTTTAACTTAATGCAGAGCAGGTCTTTACACAATTCAACTATTCAACTCATTCTGCCTTTTCAGAAATGTCTCAGTGACAATTTAGGGACTCAAGTCAGACAGCGAAACAGTGACAATCAATTTTAGAATTTGATTTTGTGTTATTATCGAGAGAATGAAATGTATTTTTAAACCTAGAAGAAATAGCAGACTACTCTGACTCGTAAAATTTTCTTTCACTTAGAACAGGTTTATTCACTGAAAATGAAATTCATCACCACCGGGCCTTCTGGAGGCGGCAGTCGCACTTAAGAGGTCATTTATTATGCCCAATTTTAGACACGTTTTCTTCAATCATCCGGGCAAAGTCTCTTCAAGGCAAAAATCACGTAATATTACAAAGAGTAGTCCTGACCCTACCTGTGTTTTGGTTCAACAGAGACAGAACACCAAGGTACAGAACATACTCTGCCCTCCTAGAAAAAGAGCAAATGTGTCGTGTGCCAACAGGATATACACCCCAGGAGGCAGCAAGAGTAAGAAAACAGGCAAGTAATTGGGGTGAGGAACAGGTCAGGAGAAAGAGAGACATGGAAAACAATAGAGTGAATTATACAAATACCCCAAAAATCTCTCTGCGTCTGTCAATTTTCTTTCACTCTGAAGTAAGGAATGCGGTGCTAACCTGTAGATTTGTAGAATTGGTCCTTTTTAATTTGTTTGTGGATCTGAGCATGAAAAGAAGCAAAGGCAGAAATATGAAGACGAGACAGATGTAGGCACTGTAATGTCCCAACAAACTATATGACCACTGACCCAATGTATATTATGTCAGTGTGACATGGTATATATATTTATATATAATATGATACTTATACATTTATATGTAGTATTTTTTATAATTAACAGTCAATTCATTTTTAGTCCTTGGTATTGAAACTAAATAATATGATGATTAGTCAATATTTTAATATTTGCCTATGAGCCTGAAAAATCTATACAAGCACAAGCCTTTCTGTATTGTTAACAGGGTTACTTTACAAAGTAAACCCATCCTGGCAGCCAGTGTCATTCACACTCAAAGTAAAGTGACCTGAATTAGGTATTCAGTTTCTCCTCTATCTTACTGTTCTTCAAGAAGACAGTGAACTATACAAAAAAAAAAAAAAGTCTTCACAGGAGCAGATTTAGATCAGAACGGAAATGAAGGAAGAGAAAGTGTTTGAGAGTCAACTCTCAAAAGACAGAGGATCTACCACTTGTAACAATGAATTCAATCTTCATCTCAATGGTGACATGGTAACAAGGTCCAGTTATTATCAAAAGGTGCTAAATCAGATTATCACTGCTTACATCTGTGGTGTGAATCTCTCCCATTTCCCATACATAAAAAAAAAAATAACTATAGCTTTGAAAAACAAATGAACTACAACTGTTCCTTTAATGGAGTATCCACCGTGACCAATATTTCAACAGCCATCGCGGCGTTGTTTCTTTTTCTTTCTTTGTTTTATAGGGAGCAAGACAACGGTTAAAATATACTCAAAGTATATATTTTTGTGTGAAACCTATTTGACTCTTGTCTGGTTTCATGCATGGATATTCCTAGAATTGCAGCCATATTTATGCTTTGTTTTTTGTACTTTAGCCGTGTGTGCTTGAGTGTTTCCATGGCACTGCTGGGATATTGGAAAAAGTCAGCCACATGCTGCCAGCTGGCTGGGTCCTACCAGGCCACTGTGGTCTTTTCTGAACCAACATCAGTCGCACTTGTGCTGGGTGGGGTTTGGAAGATGCCGTCTGCTTTCTTCCACTGGAGCACACACATGGCCCACGTTAAAAATGGTGAGGGTGATGATGTTGCTTAAACAAGAAGAGCATTTGTAAATTTGTTTCAGTGAGATGGTGCAGCTGCTGTTAATTCCTTGTTAATAGCTTGGAAAATACAACTAAATAGTCAGTGTGGTCCATGCCTGAGTTCTCGTTTATTATGGCAATTAGATTATTACTGTCATTTCTCTCAAGGTAAAAGATGTTTTCATCTCTTTTTTTCTTAGTTACATGGTTATAGCAAAAAAAACACTGTCAGTAAAAAAAATCATGGATTTCAGTGCTGTCCTTCAAAAATTCAAAAGTCAAACTACATGTAGTATCCAATAACTAATAACAGTAGCTCATGATATAAATTATATCTAAAAAAATATTTTATCATTAAAAGTTTATGCTATTAATACTTAAACAAAGCTGATCTATGAAATTGGTGTTTTCACACATTTGTTGTCACCTAACTTTCATTCTCGTGCACTCACACTGCTGCGAGGATGTCCATGTTCAACATTTACAGGCTGGACTAGAAAGGGATGTAAACATTAGTGGCAGTGTAAAGGGCCACAGAGCATTAACTTGTTGCTCACCCAGGTGCAGACAAATAGGTAACCGTCATCAGGTTACCATCTATGGTTGTCAAAGTCCTTTTATGACCACAAATCATTGGAAATGCTAGACATGTGGCTTTAAAAAAATCACCTCATAATTTATCCAAAACCACACACAGTCATTGAAGTTCATTCAAGTATAACGATGAAATGAAGTGAAACTATTAGTTTGCATTTGCATTAGTTTGTGTTTCTTTTTTTTTTTTTTTTTTTTTAAATTCAAAAACAATATCTGTGGCAATGCGATTATTGTAATGAAAGTTCTCATATCTAGGTCTCATTATCCAGCCAGTTGTTTAGTATTACATCAAACCCCAGTGAGCCAGTATTGTCTGGAGTTAACCTTCTTGTGAAAGTAAAACCCTAAATTTAGCATCTGCTGCCCTAGTTCAACATTTTGTCTTCTAGTGCAAATCAATTTTTAATTAATAACTGTCATTTCTGAATGGTGTGGTGACAAGCACTCGTGTAGTTTTTAGTCAGTTTTTTTTACATCTAGTCAGAATACTGGAATAATAAGAAATAATCCAGAGGAAAAAGCAAAAAGAACGATGTAAACAATGGTAGTTAAAATAGTTAAAATTATCCCTATGAGAGGAAAGGACAAGCCCTCTTTCAGAACACTAGTCCTTCCTCAGCCTTTGCTGCACTGTAGTGAAACTCTGAATATGTATGTTTCAGGATGATAAAACCTCCTGCTGAAGCACTGTGGCTCTTACAGACAAGTGTGTCTTCCACAGTCGACCAAAATAACCCCTAATTTTCCTTTGCAAATGAAAACAGAGAAAAAGAAATTGGCTGGGGAATGAGAAAGGGGAAAAAGAAAGCCAAGCTCTGAAAACAACCTTTTTTTACTCCATATTAAGGCAGCAAATTTCCTCTCCCCGTTCTTTTCTTGTTCAATGCGTTTCATTATTATGCTGTGCTTAAAAGAAAAAAAAAAAAAAAAAAAGAGTTAACGTAATAACAAAGGTTTCACACACATTAAAGAATAAATGACCTAGCTAAAATTTGATTTTTTTTTTTTTTTCTTGGCTATATGTCCCTGTCTCCCCCGTTTCTCTACCTCATTGTGCCTGTTTAATATTATTCTCTGTACTTCAGCGAGAAAGAAGCCACCATATGTGTCATCCAATAAAATGTCTGCCCTATCGTTGTCAGACGCTGCACAGCTTCAGATGGTGGTGCTCTTTACAACAGAGCAAGCGTTTTCACAGATTCTTTATTGGTTTACGTGGGCTGCAATGTAAACACCACCACTCAATTACATTACCAGCAAGCTGATGAACACTCCCTACTCTGTGATCTCCCACAAACATACCACCACACACAAACCGACGGCGCATGCACGCACATATGCACAAGGGCTCGCTAGCAGACACATATGGACAGCTTATGGTTGTGACCCCTCACTGTTGTTTGAGCGTAGGCGGATTCCGCTTTCATTGCCAGTGTAGACTCCTGTTTAAATATGTGGCAAAAGCAATCTTGAGACCAGTCTTCCTGCTATGAGCCATGTGGGTTTTAAAGAGTGCCAATGCTAAGATGGTTTCTTCAGGATGTTCACTGAAGAGCCTCTGGTTGTTTTAGTGGAGCAAGGCAACCTGCGCTGTCAAATTCATGAGCCTGACTCACTGGTACAATGTATTTATTGTCTTTAAATGCTGATAGTTGAGGTTTCTAAGGCCAATTAGTAATTGTAATTTTCATTTATGTCAAAAAACACAGGCTGACAAATGTGAAAAAATGCTTCATTCAACCAAAAACATGTCTTATCCACAACCTTAATTAACATTATTTCTATTCCTCATCTTACATGCAATATATTACAGTTAAGATCATTTTTACTTGAATGTAGTTTGGTATTTAATAGTGTATATTATGTTAAAAACAATATTCTCTCTGACCTTCTCTGGCAGTGTGCAGTTGGTGCGTGTTTGTATGTATCAGTATCACAGAGACAACTAACAGGGGAGCAGTCAAACTGCGAGCCACAGCAGGCAACACAACTACTGTTGAATTAATAAACAACTGTGGGCAGGAAGCGATGCTCGAGTATGTGGGCCATATTAATGTTTACCTGGGGGTACTAGCAACAACATACTGATATCAACATTATTCTTTGACAATATTTTCAATCTGCCATTTATTTCATTTATGCATTTATACCATTAGGTTACAAATATCCAAATTTGAATTCTATTAAGATAGATTAGTTTATGGATATAAAGAGGAGCTCAAGTGGCTGGTGAGCTTATTATCTTTTTTTTAATTTTTATTATTAACTTCTAGCACTGGCAGTGCACTTACTGCAGCAGAGTACTACTCTGTCTCAGCTGTCGCATTACTTTGACATGCAGTTAAACTTGATGTATAAAGAAGCGTGTAAACTATAAAAAATATATATATGATAAATGAGAGGTTAATCTCATCTACTCCCAGAAAATGGAAAATGGAGTTTCATTAGATTGAAATCAGACTGCATGAGGTGATATAAAAGCAAATAAGTCCAATAACCCTTCCTAATTTGCTGTTTTCACAGTCAACATTTGGGCCTGACTGACAGATGCCTGTTAAATATTTAAACCAAAATGTAACAAACTTTACAGAAGTTACGACACATTACACGTGATTCAGACAGTGGCTACTATCCATTGTTATGTGTGTTGAATACACACCACATATAGACACCTTCCGAGCTGTTGCTGTTCTTTATGACATTTGGGATGAAAGGAACGATACACCCAGTTATGTTGACCAATGAATCATCCTCCTCGCTGTATCAATTGAATTTAGGCCTCACTGTTACATGAGCAATATTGCCAAAGCAGCTTGTTGCACATTTGTACAGTAATAAATGCACAGTCTCGCTCTCTCTCTCTCTCTCTCTCTGTCTGTAAGGTTTACATAACGACACACAACAAATCCATCGCATTCACATCATGAAAACATATATGCAGAGGTTTAATGTGTGTCGGTGTGTGTGTCTATATGAGTGTTTGTGTGGTTGCTGGTTGGCTCAGGGCAGTGGGGAGGGTTGCAGTGGGTGGTAATGAGCAGCCGCTCAGTTTCCACAGCAACACCTTAACTCAGTCAGTCTCCATGGCAACTGATAACAGCGTTAGCTGATTCAGCCTAAGTGAAGGTTTATATCAGACGGAGGCAACTGGATTTTTTTTTACCCCCAAAAATGGCAGCTGGTGATAAATTGAAATGGGGATGGGGGGAGTGTGGACTCCTGGGACGCATTAGCATAGAATCCAGCTTGTCTGAAGTCACTGGACCAAATCTGTAGGGTTAAAGTGTAAATATTGCTCATAATATAGAGGTGTATTAGTTTTTGCGGAGAATTCAAACACAGATTATCATACTGTAATTTTACAGTTTACAGACAATCCATTTGATCTGGAGCACTACAAAATTGTACTGTTTCAGACTCAATCATACAAACTGGTCTATTCATCATCCACAAAGAAAATCTTCATATCAAGATTCTATTTATTTATTTTTTGCTGTGTATATTCACTACAAACATCTCACCTATATACTGTTGAGATATTACCTGGAGGTAGCTGGCAATGGAAGCAACGTGTGTTTGTGCAGTGTGTCTGAGTATATGATAGAGTGACAGTCTTTAGCTTCAAGTTACAGTGGATATAAAAAGTCTACACATTAATTTAAATGAAATTACAAGTTTTTGATGTAAAGAAATAGCTTTTTAATAAATTTGATCTTCTAACAAATACAAATTCAGAGAAAAGAAGATTTAATTAAAAGGAAAAAGTCTACAACATTCTGATTGCATACGTCTGCACACACCCTAATGTGGTGGGCAACAGTGAACGAGCTACAGGTACTGGTCACTCCTTGGATCTACTGTATTCTGCACATAACTGGGCTATGGGGTAGAGTGACAAATATCATATCATCAAAGTCCATCTTATTTTAAAAAGGTTAATTCAGTCACCAAGTGGGAAAATGTGTTATAGTCCGACAGACAAAGGTTGAACATTTTGGCCTTTATTGTAAAATATATGTTTAGCACAGGACGATACAGCTCATGGTCTAAAGAACACTATACTGACCGTGAAGCATGGTGGTGGTAGCATTGTGCTTTGGGGCTGCTTCTCCTGAGTTAGGTCATGGACTCAGACAGATGGAACGATGAATGGCTCTAAATATCACGATATCCTGACACAAAACCTAGTGGCCTCCGTCAAAAAGCCAAAGATGAAGAAGGACAATAACTGAAAGCACACGTCCAAATCGACCGAGGCTTCAGAAAAGAAGAGTTCAGACCAAGACCCTCCTATAGGACAATACAGGACCCAAGGACAGTGAGAGCTGTACAAAGTTGATCTTTTCAAAGGTGGAGTGATGCAAAATGAAAGAATAAATTAAAGAAAATTAGAAAGAAATTAAACAAATAAGATTTATTCAACAAGACTTCCTGCTTACACAAATTATTAGTTGGGCAGGATAATAAGATCTCCTTTTCTCTAGATTTTTGTTTGGTGGAAGGTCACATTAAAGATGGGAAACTTATGGACATTTACATTGTCATTATTTATTTATTTAAAAAATAAAAATGAAAATTTTAAGGGTGTGTAGACTCTTTAGAGTGACCACCGCTAAACTTCATTTCACATTGAGAGTGAGCACATCTTTTTTGCAAAGACTCTGATAAACATCGGAGGCCTTGGGGGCACATAAAAGATGTTAAGATATTCACAAATGCTTTATCTTTTTTTGTGTAAATGAATTTAATGTATTCACAGATGTGTTTCTTTATTTGCGTATTTATTTTTTTGGACTATTTTATATTTGCAAGATATTTATTTTCTGTATTTGTGGGAGGTGTTTTATATTTACATGTGGGCTGTTGATCCAACCCATGAGTACATAGTGGCACAGTGGTAATAAGTACGATATTATTTTCAGTACACACCAAACTCTGCCTTCATTTTGATCTAAACTACACACGTGTAAAGTTTCATCACCTGCACAGTTGTGATGCTATTGCAGTGACAAAATCTGTCCACTGACATACAAAAAGCCCCACACTCAAAACCAACTGAGTTCCTGCTATAGTATGTGTCTCCAGAACCACATTTTGCCATGATGACACACACTCAGAGTGACAAGGTGTGGAATTTGTGACTGTAAGTCAGTATGGTTTGATATGGGCTCGTGTTTTTGTTGTGTTGTAAAGCATGTGACCTAAAGTCTCCTTCAATCTGTAATTAAGGCTTCCCTTTTAACTGTTTTCCATGTAGAATTCATTAAAATATTAAATATTTCTAGTAAAATGTAGATGTATATATTCATATTTGGTTTTACATGACAACTCTTGAGGAAAAATAAAATGAAGAACAGATAAGTTTTGAGTATTACACATAGTTTTCACCTGTGTCACTGCTGAACTGTTTGCAGCCATCATTAAAAAAGCTGTTCATCAACTGTTATATTAACAAGTCATATAGGACTTCCCATACCTATTTTTCTAATTCCTTGGACACTGAAGTAGTGGTTAGACGGTAACAGAGTACACAAAAAGGGTCAGACATAACAACATCCAAAAGGCCAACTACTGTATGCTCATCACCTCCCAAATCACAGATAATTTGTAAAATACAACACTACCCCAATAAAAGAGACAGAGTGGGAATGATTTGCAAAGATCAAATAATTATTACAGTTTATTAATTTGGCGCTATTTCTCCATTTTGTTTTTCCAGTGAACCCATGGCAAACAACTTCAGTTGTCTGTACTTTAATAAAACTGACTCAATAAATGCTTCTCAGCTTGTCAGGCATCATGGGTTTTCTAATTTAATTCTCCCTGTGTATATGCAAAACATCCAATAGTGAGCTATGATTATTGAAGATATCTCCACAGCGCAATTGGATTAGTAGCGCCAGGTTGCCATGGAAGCAAAAGTGGTGCTTGATGCAACAGCTGAGCAAACTTGGCATATATGAAATATACACAGAGCTGGAAAACAAAGGCAGAGAAGGTAGAGAGGAGTGATGTGATCCAGTCTTTCACTTTCATCTTCAGTTCACTGGAAGCAGTGACTACAATATCTATAAGGACAGTGCTGGTAAATTGCAAACACTACCTTCTCCAGGATTCCTTCATCTGATTCCCTCACTCATCCAGCTCCTGCTGCTGAAAACAAGAGAAATACACACAAACCCCTGTGCCGCAACACAGCAGAACACTGCAATGAGCAAATCAAATAGAATGCATGCCTGCTGACAAGAGAAACATGGTTTGAAGGCAATGAAAGAGCAGCAAGCTTTACGATGTGTGTGTGTGTGTGTGTGTGTGTGTGAGGACAGTGGGTGGTTTGACATAATGGCTTCCACTGAGCAAGAGCAACATGGCGCTATGTACGATTTCAGCAGCTATTGTGAACCTGATGCCGTTGTCCTGATGGCTAGTATTAATCAGGAGCAGGCAGACAGAGTTGGGGTTAGATCTGGCCTTGTCAGACTGGATGTAAGCCTGTGGGATTTAGTCTGGACAGTCAGTGTCTATGGGCTAGATGGTAAATATGGGGTAGAAGGGGGTGTATATCAATTATCCATCCAACTGAGCTTTTATAAAATAATTTAACAAACTCTGAAAAAAATGATAAAATAATTTCCTGTGTCCTGTTTCATTACCCTGCCTTAATCTGTCCTCAGTTGGGCCATTTCTAGGCAGAAACTGTACTAGAACAAATGCAATGATCCAAGTGCTTTCATCTCCAAGGCTTGTAAAGGTGGTTTACTGTGAGCGTTTCTCTGCTTGACTCGAGTCACGGCTCTGGTTGGTAGTTTGGTAGTGCATCTTACCCCCACTGAAAAACATACTTGTGTGCAGTTGCAGTACCTTTACTCTGAAAGGTTTTACTTAACATCACACACTCACCTCCACTTTTATTCTAGTATCTTTCCACTCATCTCCCAAATATCAAGACGTATTGTCTGTGTGTGTGTCTGTGTGTGTGTGTGTGTGTATAAAGCAATCCCATCCTCGTTTTGTCTGGTGTAATCCTGTAATTTCCTGCTGTAAGAAGGTTCCCACTCACACCTAATCATATATAAACTAACCCTTAATCCTAGTAATCTAATCACCACTATTGTTTGTGCTGCTCAGTGTGCAGTTTTTTTGTGTGTGTGCTCTTCTTTAAGGTCTCTATGATTTTCATTGTATGTTATGATGTAAAGGTACATTGATGGAAGGTTGAAAGTCCGTAGAAGAAGATACAGACAATGGGTAGCTGGGTTATACATGTTTTATCTTCACAAAATTTTACGAGTAACCATTGTTGCCATTGTTTGTGGAATTCCCAAAGAAAACCACCTTAAGTGTCATTCAATTTTATATTTACTATAGGTCTATATATTCTGCTTTTCCTTAGTATCAAAGGGGAATAAATTTACCAAATACATATTTAGGTTATAGGCAAAGGAGAGATGAGATTCATCTGAAATTGTTACGCTGCATATCTAAATAGAAAATGCAAACAATTTTTTCATGTGCCTTATCACAAAAACAAACAACGAACACGAGAAACCATAAAAAAAAAAAACAACAAAAAAACAAAAAAAACAAAACCATGAGACAAACTCCAATTGCCTCCAATTTCATGTTTTATCATGCAAGATGGTGGGATAATGGCAAAAGCCTCACTGGGGCACTTATAATTTTCAGCACACCAGTGACCTCCTCTTACAATTTCCATGTTCTTTTGTTCACTGAGGGGCGCCGAGTAGGCAAAAGCACAAGCTACAGTTCACAGCCAGGTTGTAATGTGATCTCTTCCATGTCTGTTCGGAGGTGGTCATGCTGGTGCTTCTCTTATACAATAGTAGGGTTAATATTTACAGCAGCACCCACATTTCTGTGTCACTTTAAAACACTTTTCTTTCATCATTATTTTTTTTCCTTTTATTTATTGCTACATTTTTCAGGCATATTGTAAAGGTGGCTGCTTTTAAGTTAAAAAAAAAAAAAAGAAAGAAATTGCAGAGGTGGTTTAGCCACAGGGAGCGATAACTACCAAGCAATTCTCCTTTAACATGGGTACATGACCTGAGCGGGTGCTTAAGCATAAGTATGAAGGCGTACAGCATGTTGTGAGGCAAGCACAAGTAAAAGAGGTTTTGGTCAGAGCAGATGGCCCAAGATTAAACCCTGATAGAAGGTAGCTGCTTCCCCACCCCCTGAAGAGTCAACCAACAGGTCGTTTTAGACACACACACACACACACACAATAGTGGATCTGTGATAATCCTTGATAGTTAGCTGTGACAGTAGATGTCACAAGAGTAAAGCTCTGTAGTCTTTGACGTTGTGCGTATCCTGCTGGAAGTATGAGCTGGTGACAAAGTTATGGGATAGGACTGGCCTGGAGAGGAGAAAAGTCTACCACAACACACTCAACAATCAGAGCATTCAAAAGCTAGCAGAAACATCATCCGGTCCTCTATACTAATCAGCTACCAAGGGATCTTTAGTGTATTTGTACTCACTGCATGTATGTGTGAGTGTGCTAACGTGTGAGTCTGCTTTTTCTGTGAGTGGGTCTCCACGTGTGTAGGCATGGGTGTTTATTACATAACTGAAAAAGGGATGACTTGCTTCCCTAAAGCCGACTGCTGAAAAAGATGAAATGCAATACTTCAAAACAATGAGGGAATAATTCATGCTCCTTTCTCATGTCTAACTTGTAAGCTTCTACGCCCCGAATTCCCAGAGATCTCCAACAAGTTCAAAACTGCAGATCACACACTTGACAAAACGTCTGGTGACACTTGCAATACGGTGTGAAACAGGGAAAGCCAGCACGCCAGGCAATGAAAGACAAAAATCTGACAGCTGCCTCCAAATGGTGAATCAGCATTTAGTCTATTTTATAGATTTTGTGCCGTGAATCAACTGTGTCTCAATTTGTAATAAATTGATTTAACTTGATGAGTTACATTAAAAGAAAAAAAAAAACAAAATATCAGAAATCTGTCGTATGTAATGTTTGCCCTTATAATCTACAGTATAAATCTCATTCTGCTTGTTTCACAGCTACCAGAAGCCTGATATTTCTTGTTAATCCGAAACATACTGACATTTCATTAACATTGTTGTTTATGTGATTGAATGGCTCTTTGACATTCCCTGATGCAAATAAATGGACTTTTAACATATCTTAGGTGGATTTACGCCATAAATTGATGGGGTTTTGCATTTTCCTGACTCCAGTGTCATTATACAAGAAGTGTGTTAATGCAGGTGGAAAAAAGGTCACAATGTGTTATTCACTTGAGTGCTCTCTGTCTGTTTTCTCATTTAGGTGAGAAAGAAAAATGAAGATTTTATTCCTCTGCAGCACTGTCAATCCACAGACTACTGAGTCTGGTCTGTGTCGCAGACCTTAGGGGGCGTCACCATCAACCCCTGAGCACCGTCAAGAAAAGCCATTAAGAGGAACAGGATGGAAAACAGGGCAGTAATATTAAACCATTTTAAAGTGAGGTGAGACACAATTATCCAGATGGAGGCTGAAACACAAGTGATTTATGCAAGCTCACCCTGTCCTTGACTATTAGCATTTATAGAATGTTAGACTGTTAGGAAGGGATTTGATAAAGTATAACAATTTTTTTTTTTATAACTACAATGTTTTGTTAAATTATAGCACTATAAGAGGTAATTCTGAAATACCACATGCAACAAATTACATGACAAACAAACTGCAGCCAATGAAACCACATTTGAGTCATTTCCATTTAATTCTGCTGAGGACCACCTGAAACCCCATCAAAGACCTTCAGGAATCTCCAGGCTATTTAGCTCTGTCATAGATTATTGCACCTTGATTGACAGGATCTCTCAGGTGGCAGCTGTACTCTGCTACCAGACTTCAGACTACGAGGCCTGTCAGCAGTGCATGAAGCAGTACTGATCAAGAAATTAAAGAGGAAAACATGGAGGAGGCTAAGGAATATTTGAGATGTATCACTGATATCAAGTCCATTTTTACTCTGGAAGTAGTGGGTGGTGGGAATATAATGGGCACTGGGTGGGAAGATGGCATCGTTGGATCATCTTTGGGGGTTTGGCTCTCTAATGAGCCAGGTGAGTCCCAGTCTCTGCGGTAGCATGGATGGTTTGGCCAGTGTATTGTATTTGATTTTCAGGCCTATAAATTGTTTGCTGCCAGAAAAAGTATTAATGATAGGCTAACTGTTATCCAGTTTTAAATATTTTTATAGATTTAAATATTTTGATGAGAGAGAGAGAGAGAGAGAGAGAGAGAGAGAGAGAGAGAGAGAGAGAGTTTAATTGCAGTAAAACAATCACAAACCTGAGGTCTGGGGGTGTCTGCCCTCACCAGCTAACCAGCTGGCAATTTAGCTGTATTTCTATGCCCACACACTCCTCTTTGGAGCTTGTTGTAAGGCATTCTGCAGGAAAATAAAGAGTGTAGCTGAATTGGATGAAAAAGGCTGAAAGAAAGTAAATTACGGTATTATGTTGGAAAATAAAGCCTGGGACATCACACATCACACCAGAGATATCAAAGATTTTCTTTCCCCTTAACACAGTCACAGAACTGTAAATGATACCCACATAGAAGCATACACTCCCACACACAGGCTGAAGGATGAACACTGACGCACGCGTGTACACACACACACACACACACACACACCAAGATACACTGAACAATCCCAGATGCAAGACACACATACACTATACTTTCCTTGAAGAGAAGAGGAGAGACGTTAGGTATTGCTGTGAGTCAGCCTTGTGTTTTTTCCAGGTTCAGCCACCACGTGTTTCCATCAGATCTCTATCTGTCTGTCACGTACTGCTGGGTGAAGAGAATATGGTTGTCTCGAAACAGTTGTATTCTATAGACTTCTGGCATCCGACTGGTCCCAAAATAGACCCATCATTCACAATTCTAGCGCCTTTTTTTTTTTTCCTTTTAAATTCATTTATTTGCTGCTTTTCTTTATGTGACTTGATATACAGGGATACATGCACTGCTCAAACAAGCTATGTCACAAACTTCACTAATCTTTTTGAGCTTTGGAAGAAAGGGTCTAGCAAGCACATAAAGCTATGGCAGCTGCCCTATTGACATCTCTGTCAGCCTGCTACCTATGGCTGCTGGTGAGTGTTCATTTTTCAAATGAAGTAACTACAATGAGATACTGCATGTTATATTTACTTTCAGTTTTTTTACTTTATATGAAATATTTTGTCCTAAACAGGCTTTACAACATGAAAAGAAACAAAGGATAGTACTGCATCTTCCCATTTGATGCCATGTATTAAGAGAGAATAACTGGAATGTGCAAGGTGTGGTCAAAAGCACAGAATAATTGCATGCCTCAATAATACACTGATGCAGTCTAATACGATAGTCTGGCAATGAATCCCACCTGAACTCAGAGCTGTCAGAAAGACAGATTGAGTCTGAGTGTTGGGACGGAGTCTTTTGGGGTTGACCAATTTAACCCTCCCTCCACAATAAAGGTCACATAGCCTCACCCCAAGTGTCCCTTAGGGCAAAAACATCAAAGTTGAGGAACAAAAGCAACAAGAGACTAAAAAAAATCCACATCGCTGTGCTGTGTAGCAGGTAGAAATCTGTCAGTGGACATACTGAATATGCTTGAGGTCAGCCATAACACTCCTGAACCGCAGCCAAAAATGGAAATTACTAAGCTTATACTTGTCAGTGTCCCTTCCCTGACAGGATTCTCAGAAGCGCAACTACTGAAAGCAGTACTCTGTAGTCCATCGGCTGATTTAAAGCTGATCCAGGATTAGGAGTGGCACCTTTTATTTTCTTTGATGATGGAACATTCACACTGGGATCTTGATTTTATGGAAATGAGATGATTGTAAAAGCACTAAAACCTGACTCTCATGGGTGAAACATAAGATCTGACATAGCCTATTCAAAGTAGATTAAGTTTAAAATCAATTTCAGTTCAGTTTCAGGATCAAACTTTTCCCTGAATCCATTATTTCTGACGTTCATCATCACCACAAAGGAAACCAGTTGTCGTAGGTTGGCTACTTGAGAGGTGATTCCTCTGGGATTGATGCATGCAGCACAATAAGTCTACAAGCATTCAGTCCGAGCGAAGAAGAGGACACACACAGTAAACAATAACAACACATGGCAGCAGCAAGTGCGAGCGAAGCAACAGGTCCATCGTGACTTTGGAGAAGAGAGAAAAAACGTGCAGTGACTCATAAGCAGAGATATTTTGCATTTGACATTGATCAAGTTATAGACAATCAAAATGCAAATGGCAACACAGAGAATTTTAAATGAAAAGAAACTAATCGAAGCAGCTCAAAGACAGACATCCAGATCTGTACACAGAACATAAGGTGGGTTTTGGTTGTTAAATTTGTATTAAGATGTCATCAAAATGTTCAATGAGACATTTGGTTAAAGGTTTGCCCCGAATGTCTTCTGTATGCTCAAATGCCCTGAAGCAAGGCACCGACTACCATTTCAAGGCTGTCCTTCTGCAGCTGAACCTGATCTGAAAAGAACAGTTTCCTTACATGTGTCAACACCAGTTTATTCTGACACCGGCATTTTAGATACGATCTTCACAACATATTAAAGAAATATATACTGACCATAAAGCCTGGCCTGATGTCTGACGGAGGAATTAAATTGTTGCCATTTAGGTAACCTCGGCCCTGTGCCCTCTTCTATAAAACTGAATATAAGCATCCAGCAATGCCAAGCTGTTTATCAGTGACATGCCAGATGTTTATGGGCCCTGTAGCCCAGCTTTTTTTTTTTTTTTTAATTTTCTCTCCCAGAAGAGGGTCAACTTTGTAAGCAGGGAAAATAGAGGCAATCCTGTGTCTGAGTGTTTGCAGTCACTGGATGACTTCGGTTAACAGTTGTCTATTGCAGGGAAATGTCATGGTTGTGTAAAATGTTTTTGAAATGTTGTAAATATTGTCAACAGGGTATGTATAAAAAAAAGAAAAGAAAAGAGGAAGAGGCCCATATTGAAGCCGTCAGTGAGTTATTTCTGTAATGAACATCTGCTTCTTCCCACCTCTATTACACTCTAAAATAAACAGTATGAAGATGGACTTTCCCTCAAGAGTGGCCTTACTTCACTTCAGTAATGACTCAGCGTGGCTCATATGAAATTGTTCATCTTAAATATCTGAAGGTATTGAAGGATTGAAGGACTTTTTAACACCTCTAGCTGTAAATGATTAAGAATTGTGAGTGATAATTGGCTACAAACAGACAACCTCATTTATAAATTGCAGCCCTGGTTGATGTGTTAGAAAGAAGCATAGGAGCATCTTCTCAATACTTTATAAGCACATTTACCAAAGGGCTAATCTTCCAAAAATCTGGAGTGCTTCACTTTGCCAGAGAGGCAGAGAAAAGGGGGAGAGATTGGCAGCTAGTTGGCAGACATGGCTGTTGGGTGTGCTAGTGCTACTGCCAAACCTACCACCAAGTGTCTCTCCTCTTTCATACAAAGAGCCTTTCCCAATTTCTCTGTTTCTCTCTCACACACACACACACACACACACACACACACACACACACACACACACACACACACACACACACACACACACAGCATTACGTCATTTTTGAATGTGACAAGCGAGGACTGCCTGTTTGTGTGTTTATGTGTGTGTGTGTGAATGGCCAGCTGACTAAGTATCTTTGTAGGAATCAGGATTAGCTTGCCTCACTGACACACAGAGCTTATATAAAGCTGACCGACAGTACACGGCACCACATGAGTGTGAGCTGCTGCAGTGCTAACGGAGCTGGCACCTCTGCACAGACCGACTTCAGGCTTTCATTATACTAAAGACAATGAAAATAATCACTTCAGTCAATGTTTCCTTCATATTTCCATCCCTGAAATTTTAGTGGGCATTTTTGAGTGGTCTTCTTTCAGCCTGGGCCTTACTTTCCCATCTCAGCTATTTTTATTTATTTTTTTAATACACTTAAACATATTGAGACAGGAATGCAATGACACAGCATTACTGTAAAACAGACAGAGTCCATTAGGACGAGTGACATGTGGTCAGTTAACAAATCCTGTTTAACCAAATTGTCGAAAACAATCTTATCACGAGAGCTAAATATGCCCATGAGATCTTCAATGCAGTGAATAATTGTAACAGACAATGCAGGTCTGATCACCTTTTCTTATTCTACACTGATGCCATGTCTGATTTGATATTGTTTTCCCATGTCACTATGCAGTTTGAGCAAAGTAGTATCATAACTACATGAAGGTCAAGGCAACAATGGTAAAAACTATATTTTTTGTTACCGACTACTTTTGCAACTTAAGGTCTACTGAAACATTGACACAGTAACGTTTTGTGTGAGTCAACATTCAATTTTGAAACGCAGTCTGTGCCTTAATCTCTGTCTGTCTTTCGTTGTATTGTAACTATATTTCTGTGAGAGTCATCCACGCAGGTGGTCTGACATGCTGCCACCAGGCCTGGCACCAAGAAGGCAGTCCATGAATTCCTCAATGCAAGCCGCCCTTTACTGGGTACAAGTCAAATTTTTATTTTAAAAAAAAAATGTTTTAGGATTCCTTTCCTTTCCTGAGCTGCTCTGACCCTATTCCACATTCCAGTTCCTTGACTTTAGGCTGTTTAGACCCAAGGGACAGTTTCAGGCACTTTTTGGCTAAGTGATTATTATTTTTTTATTTTTTTTTATTTTTTTTAAAAAATGCGTTATGTGTGTAAATCCATATTTCTGGTCAAAAGTTTAACTGTACCCTTTATCGGCTTTATCAGACTCAGAGAACTCCCGCTTTTAGACTATAACCCCAGGCTATGCTAGACAGACACCTTATGTTTAATTCATTCACATAAAACTCACCAAATACATCGGTTGTCCTCCACACCACTAGTGTATAAATTCACTGAGGTTGCTAGAATCACAAAGACCAAAAAGGATAACCCTAAAGAAGACAATCCTTTAGGGAATTACTCAGTGCTCCGGTTCATCTACTTACTGCTCACTCCAATAGCTGATTGACAGTCTTTCAATCCTACTTTTCTGTATCAACCACACACACAACACAGGCAGTGATTCATTATCTCAGACACAGTATGGACCACCCATGCATCACCTTGACATCTGCACTTTCACCTGATGTCTCTTCCCCTTACGAATACTTGATGAATATTCACTTACTATCAAATTAGGTGTGTAAATGAGTCAATCCCTATTATGCACTGACAAACGGACTTTAAGGACGAGTTTATTAGCAAAGGTATCTGTAAATTGGTTCGAGAAAAAAAAACACTCTTTACTTATATCTCTGGCAGAGAAGAGGCATGTCATGGTAAAGACTGGCCTGCACATCCTTTTTCAGAAGTTCACTTCCCTTCTAAGCCCTTATTAAAAAGGCATATACGCTTAGCCTGCCTTATCACTCACACAACTATATCCTTGACTCTAAAAGGAGCCATTGTTTTACACATATGGTCACAGTTGAAATCACAATAATCCAATATCAATATTAAGAGTTGCAAATAATAACCTGATTATCTCATAAATGATACAGTTCCATGTTTCCTTGCTATCTAGGAGCATGGCCAAAGGATTGTGGAATAATATAAACCAATAGATGGGCAGACTAGTCCTCCAGAAACATGAGCCTACACCCTCAGCAAGGAGAAGCTCCCAGCAGCCCGCCTGACCATTCATGACTCGATGCATCCCAACCTCATCCTGAATGCATCAGGCATTTACACTGTAGCAATTGGAGCTGGCAGACAGAAATCAATATGCAGCCCCTGCATGTAAATGAGATTTAACCGAGGCATACATACACTGACTAAGACTTCCATCATGTATCAAGCTCAAAATGCGATAAATATTTAATATGAGGTGAAGGATCTGAGGTGTAACAGCCCCAGACCCCTTTGACTGCATTTGCTGTGCCGGGATTAAGATGGAGACTCAATAAAGAGATCAGATCTAAATGTGGTCAGCTTTCACCCTTGGCTTTAAAATCGAATGAAAACAGGTTAGATGGCAAAAAACGCAAGAGTTAAAAGTGTGATTATTTTACGGAAATTGCAATTGTCATGGTGGTAATAAGAAACATGCAAAGGCTGGGCTTTAATCTGAGTGATCAATCAGGGAAGGACTAGCCAATATGACTCAGCACCTGTTTTTGCACCCCTCTCCCTTTCTCCCCCAATTAGGCAGATTACAGATGACTATTATATTACCACAGGAAGGACTCCTCGGTTATTTGTTCACCGTGACCTTATGTTATAGTTTTCTACAGTATGTTATAGGCTTTCTATAGCCATATCGCCGTGCACTGCCACCGCGGCAAGGCAAGTTCCCGCAGTGACCGCAGTAGGTGAAGCCTTTATGTTGCACAATGCAGACGTTATCCTTGCAACACACGTCAGCTGCACCGGCATTTCCGTGCGTAATTGGACCAATTACAGACACGGGTAATTAGATCAATCAGTGGGTCTTACCTATCCCAGAGATCTGGTTTCTAGATCTGTTGCTCAGCTGCGATTTCATCAGCCCGATTCCGCAACGCCGCTCATTTAACCCGACTGACAACGCAAACCAGACAGCGCACAGACTCCACAACAACCCAGACCCAGTTCTCCCCGTGGACGAACAATGCGTCCCCTTTTCTCCCATGCGCGCCACACGAGAGAGGGGGGCACCTCATCATTTCTGCCTCAACGCTTACTCAAATGTCCATTCAGAGTCGACTAGTGAAGGCTCTGTCTGGCCGCCAACACCAGAAGCCGCTTTGGGTCAGTGATTCTTATAATTACACGGTGGTATCAGAGCGCCGTTAGAGAAATAAAGAGGCGTAACACTCCTCACCTGTCCGGCGCAGCGCCTTCCAGCTCAACTCCTCGTCTGTCGTACACCGAGAGGCTCCGCAGCCTGCATGTACCGTAATGACTCTACCGGTCGGACCGCCTGAGTGCGGCTGCGCTTGCGCCGGTAATTACGGTGCTGCGGTCCGCCCATTTGCTAGAAATTACCACGGAGACAAAATTAATTTATGTCCACGAATTTCTTGCTATCACGCCAATGTCGGTCACTTTGTTTGAGCAGCGGAGCCGACGCTGTCTGACCGTATCCAACTTTTGAACTAAATGATGAAAATGTGCGGCCTGGTCCATTTTTGTTTCTTGTCAGCCATTGATGGTAAAATAGGGTGTTTCAGTACGCGCTGCCTGCCTCATGGTCATCATTTGTAACAGGGAAACCTAGCTTTGACCAATCTGTAATGGTTAGCTAGGGGCATTAGCATACAAGAGTTAGCGAGAGACAACAACCGTTTCAAAGCTTCGACTTTGTAATTCAGTCGTCGCCATCTTGTTTTTTGAAACCAAAGGAGCCATATTTGGAGGACGAAGTGCTGCTGAAGAGTGAGGGCTGGATCTGACCTGCTGGTCGGTAGATGTGTGGTACGGTCTGTAAGTCACACGGCAGACACGCCTCCAATGCATATTCTTATTTATGGCTAGTTTCCCCCAAATGAGACCATAATTAAAAAAAAAAAACATCGAAGAAGAAGAGGAAGACTTGAAGCTAATGATTAAAAACATAACTTAAAACGTAAACGTTTTTCTTGTAGGTGTAACAAATCAACTGAGAAGTGTGGTCATTTTCCCATAGACTTCAACACCAACAGACTTTTTTTTTTTTTTTTTACCAGTGGAGTTACCCCCTGATGGAGATTGGATATAATGCAGGTTTAAGGCTCTTCAGCATTGGCTTCACAGAACCTAGTCTATGGTCAATTTATACAGATAATATTATTTAAATAAGGTAACTGGTAACACAACCCTGACAAATTTTAGCAAGTTTTAATGAAAAGTTTGTTTTTTCAGAGAAAAACATTGAAGCTTGTTTTCAGGGACATCAAATGTCTTGGTTGGACAGAACCAACCAGAAACGAGCTGATAACCACCTACACACTGGCATAATTTACTGAACATCACAAATAACACTAAACATTTTTCTCAAATCGTACTATTACTAATCGTACTAATATTACAATATTAAATTTATATGTTAATTCTAATTTTTTATTATCAGGTTTTTTTTGGTCCCCTGAGGAAGTTAATAGGATGGTTTTATTTCAAGTTTGGAAAAATATATTAATACTCAAAATTATCCAGACTTCAAGGGGTAAATTTTCATTGATTGATCTTTCATCAAAGAAATAGCCCCTAATGTTCACATTAAGTGGGCAACCGATTTATGTAACACAACAGTGGTTATATTACAGTTTTTTTCCATTTATACTGTAGCATTGAATGAGTATACATGCAATGTTGGGGTTTTTTTGGAGATGCTCTTTGACATGTTAGAGCTACCACCAGAATGTAACTGCTGTAGTTACAACCACATAGAAATAAACTGAACTGATTTTAAGGAATAGCAATTGTCCAAAGATTTATCACATCAAGTTTTCTGAGAAAGTTAAATCTAGCCTCTTGGATGAGAGGTGAAATGTCTTGAAGAATCTACAACCAAGTCCAGTTGCCCTAGACAACTTTCTCAGAGAAGTATGACTTGGATGACTGAGAACCTGAAAACCTTCACAATGCCTCAAGTTTTATTGTGTCCAGATGAATCAAATGTTGATTGAGTGACTATATAATGTTGATCGAAGATGACTAAAGGAGCAATATGGCCCTCATGTGGCCACCAGTGGTTATTTCTTCCTGGCAGCCATTAGCATCAGAGGAAATCTGGAGCATCAGATGGCAGTGGGCAGAGTACAGGTGGACCTTCTACTGCAAAGTGGAAGTGACCTTGATGGTTCACAGCTTTTTGCATCAGAGTCCCAGAGACAAGGGATGAGGCAGAATCCATTTGTCAATATATCCTGGCATGTCAGTTTTTGAAATTGCACATTTGAGGGAACATCTGGATCACGTCATTTTTCCCCAGTAAATGTGCCGTTACTCAAGAACCTGGGAAGCACATTCATCATAACATTACTGAGAATGGGATCTTGTTTAAATAGAAATCCTATTTCACTCAGAATCAGATAATTAAATTCTGGAAATTAATTTCATGAGATTGTGTCTCTAACAACTGGGAACAGTTAACCTGGTATGAAGCCTGACACACATACAGATGAGGATGACCTTGACCGCCATCTGCCCATTAGGCCTCGTGGTCGCTGTGAAGGATATCATCAGAGGAGCTTATGCATACGGGATCAAAGTATGAGCTGTTTCACTGGGACTATGACTTTAAAAAGCCATGACCTCCATAAATATATAGTTATGGAGGTTATAGCTACAGTTAATCATCAAATTCAGTGTAATTACATCACCTTAGTTTGTCCTTCCAGTATTAGATTAAATGAATGACATTTTAGTTAATTGGCCGAAGTTGCAGACATATTTCATGCAGCTGAAAGAAAAACTATAGCACTTTCAACTGGTTAGATGCTTTACTTTGTGTCAATACTTTAGTGTCAAACTGCATATAACAATTCAATAAACAGTGTGAAGTTATAATTCATAACCTAATAACCTGTTGATGCATGCAATTCTAATTGTTACTTTTTTTTTTACTTACATTTATGCTAATACAGTAGCTCATATACTCCTGAAAACACACTTGTTACACTCTGCAGCAAAAGCCTATAGGAAACCTGCAAGTTTTTTATCCTCTGCAAGTTCTCCTCTGATGCACTGATTCTCTGATACACCTACAACACAAAGGTAGTCCCTTTCTGGGAGGATGTAATGGATGGGAGGATGGGAGGATGCAACCCCTCAGATCCCACCCTCTCTCCAGCATGGGCTTAAAACAACCATTGGGAGTTGTTTGCATAGCAACAAGGATGTGATCCCTCGCCAGCTTTCCACACTGGAATATAAATTTTTTTTTCCCACCCCTGTACCAATGATATGCCATGTGCTGGTTGCTATGTGAATCAGCCTGTGGAAAACTGAACACAATGCACTGGAAAATATATCATCCATTATGTTTACTGATGTTTACATTTACTATTAGGTTTTTCATTTCTTCATAAAAATATATATCAAAATCACAACATCAAAAAAAAAAACCCAAAAAAACTAAGGTCTGTTATAAGGTCATTCTATACAGTATTTTACGACAACTGTGAAAATAAATAACAAGTGACAACTACAAACAGTACACAAACCTGAGACTACAGAGGGATTGTGCTGGTATACATTTCTTTAGATACAGTACCTCTCATACATTAAAACCTGAAAGTGTAGCAGGAGCTACAGTAGTCAGTTAAAACTACAAGTTACAATACACTCAAAATGAACAATTTTGCTCAAAAGTATCGAGCTAATAACATCAAATCACTATACTCGTGGAACATATTAAGTATCCCAATTAAGGTTCCCAGGGCACAATTTCTCCTTAAGGTGCCAGATGTGAGGAGATCTGGAGAGGAAATAATACAATTAATAATAAAATTCACAAATCCAACATATTTCAGTCATAAGTAAATGTCAAGAACTATTTAATGGCGTTGTTTACTTAAGACCAAATATTTGACCATATGAACAAATATACTTCTATTCTTTCTTCCTGACTGAACATCATAAACTATAACTATTATAAAAAGGTGAGGTCTAATCCACTAATCAGTCAGTGACCAAAAGTGTGAAAAATGAAAGGACTCTATTAAAAGCTTAAAATTATTTCTGCTATTAATTTTGGATAGATTAGTTATTGGGTAGATATGTAACATTATACAAGGAATTCACAATATCTGTGATGTAATGTAAGCGGCTTTGGATAAAATCATTTGCCAAATCAGTTAATGTATTAATCAACTTACATGGAAATGTAAGGCATTGCTCCCTCAGCTGCCATTAGGTGTAATGGTCCTGCTATGTGCACCAGAGGGCAGTGTAGCACCAGAGGACTGAGGTGGGGAAAGCTGGGAATTTGAGTTCTTTGATGAGGAGGCAGAACTTGACTCTAACCACCCTGAGGGTACGTTTTCTAACCCATCACAGAGCATGGCTTCTTCCTCGTTCTCATCCAAAGGAAACACTCGAGGCTCCCAGGGAGTCTGAGGCTGCTGGAGGACAGAGAGGACATAGAATGTAACTGAGCAAACGCAGGGTATATACAATACAGGGTACCAGGTGGTTTGCATTTGTCTACAGAGGTTAATATGTACTATGACATTCTATGGACACTGGGTAGGGATGAGAATGTAACACATTTATACAATGCTTTAATTATGTAATAACCCCAACATTGGTTTAAAATTTCATAGGGTACACACAGATTGGGCTGCCCATGTTAAATTGTGATGTACTGTTCTGAATCCTGATAATAGCTCTTCCCATTATCAATCCCTCCATTGAATTCAGACTTTGAAGGCTGTATCATAGCTGTGCATGTCCCAGATGCCTATTTCACAAAAAAACCAAAGGTTGTGCTTTAATCAGGATTTGTATGGGTACTAGAATGCATAAGAAGTGCAAAGCAGTGAAGTGAAGTAGAGGAAATTTGTGGCGTGGACAAGGTTGATTAGGACTGTCTGGTTTAGCAGCAATTTATTCCTTCTCCAATCAAAGCAAAAGGGTAAAGAGCACTGCAATCAGAGCATCCTCTACTGAAGACAGAGTGGGAGATGAGTATCTGTGTAGGGTTTTAAAAAAATCCATCAAGGTTTTTTAACTCGCACAATAGTAATGGGAAAGCTTACTGAATAGTCTGCAATACATTTTCGCCCCTCTATACTATATATACGCACAAACAGCACAATTTTATCTTGGACTGGAATGTTACAGAAAAAAGGCTCTATTTATAGTGATTTAACCCACTCTGACTCATCATTATTGGATCTTAATGGCAAACCCAGTAGGGAAAAAAATGTCTTTGCAAAACCCATTTCACAAACCACCAGCTGGTATCAGTGTTAAAACAGTGCTCTCAGTAAGTCACCAAACTGGTCTTGATCGTGGCTGGATTTAAAGCAAACTGTCCAAATTACCCATATGCAATTAAAGAAGAATAGTCATCTGTAATGAAAAACCTCTAATGTAATAAATAACTGGTGAGTGCCCTCCTATGTCACCTGGATCATCATCATCTAAATATTCAAAGTTTGTTTGGGGGATTTTGGGGTTTCAGCTGTGTTGCTTTTGATCTTACCAGACACTCCTCTGAGCTTGGCTGTTCATCAGTATCCAGCTGAGCACCACTCCACTCCACAGAGCTCTCATCTCCTGATGTGCACACCCCGCCCCCACCGCCTGACAGCCTGCTGCCAGATCTGAAGTGAAAAAACAAGCATACCCCATGAAACTTTGCTGAGAAATTTCTCAACATTCCACTTTCACACAGATTGCATTTACATGCACAGAGATGAACAAACCAACTATGCAACAGCTGCACAGCACAGTCAAACCAATCTTTTTGAGTCCAGAATCAAATCAAATTGTCAAACGTATCTCTTTGTCATCATGCATGAAATATGACAAACACTGCCCATCATTACTGATGATTTCTGACTTCGTCCTCTGCAACCCTCCTGATGTCGTCAACCTTACATTTTTGTGCCATGTAATGTAACAGTATTCATATCAGCATTTGTGTGTTTGTGTGTGTGTCCACCGTGTAGGACGCCTGGAGCACTTCCTCTTTCCCCAGGATGACCAGCGCAATTTCTCTCTCTGCTCCAAAGCCATGTGTCTCTGAGCAAAGCATTCATCTCTGAGATCCTCGACCTGCACACGACATGAAGATATTTTCTTTGCAAATGAAAATAATGTGCTGATGTCCAAATGAACAAGACATTACCTGCCCCTCCTCGTGGTCTCCCTCGCTCTCTGCCTCATTCGGTATCAGAGACTGTGTGGACACCATCCGCCAACTGCAGAAAAAAACAAAAAAAAAAACAAAAAAAAAAACCAAAAGGACATTTTGAGGTGATTGATAACAATAATGGACAGCATGAGTTACCTATACGAGTTACTTTCTAAAAGCAGTGTTTACTTTCTGTGCCAAACAAATAAACTTGCCTTGCCTTATGACAATAGTGTTGCGCATCAGACAACAGAAGTGAAAACTGAGTGAAAATAATGCCGTAGTATCTTTCCATGGTAAAACAAATCAAGCAGTCATTCTGAATTATAATGAGATTTATAGAACAAAGCTACACAGTCGGACCATTAGTTTATTAAGAGGCATTGTCACAGGACACAACACAACTCCTTTAGAAGCAGTTTCACTTCCTACCTGGGTGTTAGGATGTCTTTGTACTGCAGCTTCTCCACTTTACCCAGTGACATTGGGATGACAATGTTGTTAATGTTGTACACACTCTCCCCCTGGCGTTTGCGAATAGAGCCCTTAAAGGAAACATGGCCAAGTTAAAGTAAGAGTAAGGTGACACACCTTCACACTGCTGATTCAGAGTTGCATTCATTGCAAGTCATTCTATATCATCAGATTGCCACGATAAAAGTATTCTGTAGGCTAAATTTAACGCGTAGATATTTCAAGTGTTGCATATGGATCTGGTAGACAGTCTTCATCTTGTTAGAATGTGCTGCATACTGATTTTCTATTTCTTTACCATTTCAAATGTTTAAAATCTTTCTTTGTCCCCTTGTCCTTTTCTCACAAACACATTAACAATAAAGCAATCTGTGTAGAGCCCCTCCTCACTGTGACAAAATTAGCATCCGTGTTAATTCTTTAACTGTGAGGCTGAATGTTTGCTCTCTCAATCCAGATGAATAATAAAAAATATTTTAAAACACTGTAAAGGGCTCATCCTGGAGAGGTGCAAAGACCAAAGTACCTAGAAACTTAAGAACACACACGTGGGAAAGCTGAACAGTCTGTCCCATGTGATTAGCTATCCAAACCATTAGTTTTGAATATGTCCAGGCTACAACCAGTGAAAGAAAGATGGAGAAGAGGAGGAGGACAGCAGTCAACATACTGCTGTGGGATAGCCAGCTAGGGCAGAAACAACAGCTGAGATTGACAGCAAACAGTGTGAGAGCGATACACATTGTGTAGTTGTGTTGTAAATTATTTGCCAGAGAATACTTGGTAATGAATGTTTGCAATGGAGCACCACTGCAGAGCGTATTTGGACAAACAAATATGATCATGATCCGAGCATGTACTCCAATTTGCATAAATAATATAAAAATAAAAGGCATGTTGTGTATTCGTGCTTGTTACCTGGGAGGCCTGCTTCCGTGAAACCTGTGTGTAGCTCTCCTCGAGCACTTCATCTGAACTTTCCTCTAGGTGACCGAGCTGGTACAGGACATCTTGCTCATCTAGGGATACATACAAACATGCATACATATAAACAAACAAGTCCAATATTGATTAATAAAATTATGACAGTATAAAACTAAACAAAGTGTGACAGCTTATATATTATACGATTATATATATATACTTTCATATGCTTTTTTAACCCTGATTGCCTTTTACCTAGAATTCTAAGCAACCTGGTTCTTCAAAGGCACTATTTCTAACTTCTAACTCCAGCCCCACTTATAGCCCAGACATTAAGTCTCATAAGTGTTCCATTTAACTTAAGTACGATGCTCATTTACAAAATGTAATGAGTGCATAAAACAAATCATTTTCAGGTGAGTGCCTATCACTTTAACTGTGTGACAATAGATTACAGTCTATAGTCCCTTAAAACACTTACCACTAAGTGTCACAGACTGATTTACTGTACATTTGCAGTGCAGTGTGAAATGTACTATATACACTCACCTTCTATCAGCCTATGGATGTGTCTTCTCCTTTTTCTCTGATTGGCTCTTCTGTGTTGACTCTGAGCAGAGCCTGACATCCTGATAGGTGACAGACCCATAACTCTGCTTTTATGATGCCTTGCATTCTGCTTGCATTTGTGACCTATAACGGCAAACACATGCACAAGTACACACACACTACAGAGTTAATACACTACAGGAATTTCCTTTTATTTCAAACCTACCCTTCAGTTCCCCAGAGATTTTGTGTTTTGGTTTAAGTGTACAAAAGCTAAGCTCCTGAACCCTTAATCTTATTATTTGGGCAAGTGGTTGCCTCTCACTTTTCTGATCACACCACCAGCTTTATTTACTGTAACCATAGTGCCAATAACCAGGCAAGTGTAAAAATGTTATTTCTTTGATGAGCTGGTTGAAAGAATTTTGAACTCAGCTAGGCCGAAGACTCTTTGATGTTCTTAAGTAACTGAATAAATACTGAGTGAGGTGTTTATTCACCAAAACCCTGCTTGTCAAAAGCTATAGATGCACAAAGAAATATAATGTAATGAAGAGACGAGAGATGTGGATTAATGGAATAATGCTGAAAAAACCACCTTTCATATTGATAATACAGTTCATCATTTCTGTTGTAGTGCCTGTGCCCTCAGTACCTGTACAAACAGTGACCATAGGTAACAATTCATAAACTCACATCTTCATTCTCCATGTCATTTGCCCATATTTCTATCTCCTGCTTGCGTTGACTGTTCATGTAATCTAGTTCTATTTTAACTATGATCAGAAATGATATCATGTTTGCTGGTTGGTGCCAGGCTATTATCTTAGGTGATGTTTACTTTACTTTTTTCTTCTGCTTTTGACAAGGCAGGAAAATATAATTCAAGCTGACAGGAAATAAACAGCGTGTGATGGGTGAGTGATGTGTTCATCCATTTATCAATCTGCTTCCTTTGTGTCTCCTCTTTCAGTCTCTCCCTAGTTCCACTACATTTCTTGCCTTCTTTTTCCATGTCACCTTGGTATTTAAAGCAGAAATGGAAAAAAAAAGTCTAAAAAGGTTAAGCCAACACTCCCCTGGATAAAGGGGAAATTATGAATCAGTCTATATTGTGGACAACCATGTGAGCAAAGGCCACATAAAGCCCAGAAACCATAGCTGCTGTAGGTGTACGACGGCAGAGGCAAAGCATCATTAGCTTCAGACAAATATATACAACGACACATATTGACATTGTTAAAATGCCAAATGATTTAATTTCCATCTACAGCTCAGTTGGAGGCCTCATACAAACCCAGTGGGATATCTGACATGCTAGCAACCAATTACGTTGGTCCACAGGGAGATAACAAGCAGACACAGCAGTAGGCTTTGTGGCAGCCATTTTTTTTTCCACAGCGATATTCAGTCTATTCACTGAATGCAACCAAAAGGAATAACAGTCTAAAAGTCATTTTATTATAATAATTTCTAACAGATTGTAAAATTTAACGCAAATAAATTAAATACAAACTTTTACACTATTCCTTGTTGTGCATTGTGACTTGCCACCATTAATAAACAGTAGCTACAGTAATACATAATATAAAGCAACACTGGAATGTTTTGACTGTGGAGCTGCTGCAAATAGTGTTGACTTTGCATTAAATTACCACTGACTTCAGACAGAGACTTCACTGGAGCTCCACCAAAGCAAGGCATTGTGGATCAAAGGTCAGTGAGGCTGAATGAACAACAAAAATGCAGGTGCAGTCTATTAAACAGCACCTCCGTCTTCCTGTTATATTGCTCATCGGTTAACTATGACGTCAACACAGCAGGTTACAGTCATTCCCCTGACCCTGTTCACAAGCAGCATCCAAACATACTGGATCAATAAGGGGTTACATGGCTAATGCTCTATTTTGTCTATAAAGACGTAGAAGAGTTGATCAGTTTTTGAAGCTTCACAAAATAAAGCCAAATAGAGCAGAACAAAAGGAGAGGGCACACACAAAAAGAGGCCACGTAATTACTGCTGGTAAAGAGCAGGAGCTTACTGTTGTGCAGCGGTGTGGAGCTGCGTCTGCTGCAGTGTACAGGAGTAGGCGACTGGATGTTGATAACTAAAGGCCTCTGGGACCATTTCTCTCTCCTTAGAGTTCTCTGTATGTGGTGGGACAGGGGAGTGTCTGGGTGGAAAAGACACAATGTTAACTTGGTCAAAATGATACAACCTTCTCAGAAAATAAATAGTTTCATTGTCCATTACTCAGCAAAGTGCAATCATGGGCAACACACATGCCACATGTTTAGACACCCACTCAGTTTTCAACAGTTTGGATGTAAGCCCACACACTAGCATCGACATGTCAACACATCAAGATACACAACTGTTCTCTCTCAGAAACTATTTATCAGCACTCAAAAAAAAAAAAAAAAAAAAAGCTGCAATTATATTTGAAATGGCAAATATAATATGGTTAGTGTGTGGTCTACCTTCTCAAACAGGAAGCCAAGAAATGACTCATTAGAACTGTACCTTTTAAGACAACTTTAGCTAAATCAATATTCCAAATTTCTCCCTCAAAATGGCACATTATTATGCTATTATGCTGCTATTCATTATGCTCTGTTAATGTTTCTCCTACCAAATGACCGAGGCAACACATGGTGAGGTCTGGAGCTCTGCCTCCTGGAGGACAGGGCCGAGCTGGAGCTGCAGTCAGGATCAGAACACAGGACTACAGGATCACAAGATGAGCAACATGAACAGGAAAATGATGACAGAGAAGAAGAGATGGTTGATGTGGACTTCCCCGAGTCCTGAAGCACAAGAACGAGAGAAGAGAAATTATTTACCACATGATTCTAAACAGCAAATACAGAATCATCAGGACACAGAGTTTCTGTATTAACTTGGCCCTCTCTTTGTTTTGTTGGCATGTGAGTCATGAGGTTTTGAGAAAGCTGCTCTCTGTTTGAGCACTTTGATTAAAGCACTTAAACTGTTCAAGGCTTTTCTTGTCATCTGGCAATAATGAGATGGCTTGGTGCGGCTTCTTATAGTAGCTGTAATTGGTCTGAGTTTTATGGCATCCAGAAGAGTAGTGTTTAGTTAGATGTTGAATCCCTATTATATTCAGGCATTGGGAATCCAATGATACACTGGCAGTACAATATATTGGGTTTGTATATGAGAAGTAAAACATTTATATGATTTTACATCAGCCAAGGAGTAATTACTTTAAATATTTATTTTAAAATACCTTAATCATACCTTATGTGTATCAGGCACAATGGATTTGTTTCATTGTGTACCATTAATTCACAGGACCATGTCAATCACAGTGATAAAAATTAGGCATTGGGTCTAATTGAGTCTTTTAGGAGTAGAACAAACCCAGAACAAAAATAAGGCACACTACATACATACATACATACACATATATATACACACACACACACACACACATATATATACATACACAATAACCACACAGACAGAACCAAGGTTTCCAAGTGATAGTGCTAGCCTGGTCAATATAGATTAAAATATACAATCTGAAAGCTGGATTCATGGCATCTTGAGGTAGCAGAAAGAGTTAAAAAAAGTATAATAGCATATTATTATCAAATAAAGTCCTTATGGCTAACGCTAGCAATTACTGCTGTGGTGGGATTGACACACAATGGTGACTAGTCTGCCTGTATGGACAAGGTCTGCAAACTTGTCAGAAGGGGGCTCCATCAATAACTTGGAATTCAACACCTCTGATCATCAACTTCAGGAAAGAGTTAGAATAACCTGCTCCCCCTACACATCAGACAAGGAGAAGTGGTGGAGAAAGTGACCAGCCTCAAACATACACACACACACACACACACACCTCCCAGGACCTCACATGGACCATCAACACGACCTCCCTAGTGGAGAGGGCACAACAGCAGGTCAGCTTCCCAAGGACAGTGAGGAAAGCTCACCTCTCCAGTAGCTGCTGGTGCCTTATCACTGCTCTTTTGAAAGTATACTCACCTATGACATCCTAGTGTGTTCACTTCACTAGAGGACATTAAAAAAACCCAATGCCTACGTGTAGCCACAAACGTAGTCATCAAACCAGGCAACCACCTTTTCATTCTGCTGCCCTGTGTGTGTGTGTGTGTGTGTGTGTGTGTGTGTGTGTGTGTGTGTGTTGTGTGTGTGACTTCTGAATGTGTATGTCTATGTTAGTCATGCTATTTATTGCATGAATAACTTCCTCATCTTGAACATCTGAGCCACTATGGAGAAGCATTAATTCATTCATTCAATTATAATAAAAGGCATTCTAACAGTTTTTCTTCTGGCCACCTCCCTTTAGCACAATGCTGGTGTCCTAGGTAGAGTACAGTCAGTTTATTAGTTTTTTTTTACTGTAGACACAAGCAGCTGAAAATACTTATTAGTGCAGCTTTAAATTAAGATATTCCAGAAATAAACTGAAACATATTACTGACATTATGAACACAGCACTATCCAATGTCCCTTGGCTCAATAAAGGCTTTAAAACAACCCAATGCATTTGATTTGAAGCAAATCCAAGAGATAATATTGTTTAATTAAAAGCAGGTGTGGGGCTTTAAACATTAGTTCCTATTTAATTTGGGGAACTACTTAAGTGATATGGCATCCCACCACTGACGCGTGACCAAGAGCTGCTTAGAAGATTCATCTGGCGTGAGTGAGTAATTTCAATGAAATAAGCTCAAATAAAATTTGCAGCCTTTACACATTGTCACACTTGCAACAGTTTTTCAACCTTTATTACGGAACCCAAAATGAATCTACACTGTCAGGGGAACATTGCAAGTATATAGATTAGGCTGGAAATACAGCAAAAAGCATAGTGATGGGTTTCATTACAGTCACACAGAACTCATCCTCAGAATGCTGTGTTTATGTTGTATATATTTAACTCACTAACAATGAATGTATGATGATTTGTATCAGAAATACAAAACAGGATAAAGATAAGAATAATAAAACATAGAGAAGATGTGAGGTTTAGGAAATAGGTTTGTCATGGGTGCATAGAGGCACACATTCTGAAACCATAAAACCATCTCAAAACCATGTGTCTAAAACAAACAAAATGTGACAAATTGCAAAAAGGGAGGGGAATGATTCAGAGAGAATTTATGTGAACCATGATGAGAAACAGTCAATTTAATGGAGACAGTTTTCTTAAACAATAATCAGGTTCTTCATTATTCCTGTTCAAAAGGCTCATCATAAGAAACACTGGAGACAATGTGTGTCCTCTGAGAGAAAGTGTTATCATATCTTATGCTCTTGTTCAATATTAAGCACATTCTGGCAGTAAATTCATAAAGTTTCTCTAGTCAAAGTTATATTCTATTTAAATTGAAGATCAGCAATTTGGGTGCCCTAAGGTCAGATACTTGTTCCAGATTCTCAGCACCACTGTCACAAAAAATATTATTAGAGTAGCTAAAGTGACTACAACCAGCAAAACCTACAATTGATGATTGGATTGAAATTATCTATAAATATGAAACATAATGCTTTTTCTGTCACACTGCAAAATGACAGGGTTTTGAAAACATGATTAAGGTGGATGTACATCCATCATTTGCTTGATGCAAAGTTCTTTTTTGGTGAATTTTAGATCACGAAGGTACGCCAACATAAAGAGAGACAGACTGGGGAATGGCGTAAAATGCATGTGGTCTACCTGTGGAGTGCTGGGGTTGTAGGTGTTGAGAGTGAACAGTTTGGGCTTGTGGTAGGTGACTAAAGGACGGGTTCGGGCACAAACGCATGACACATCAGCCTTGAAGAGCCTTGTGGTCGCCATTCTTCTTCTCTTGGAGTTCCCAGTCACAAAAGCACTATCTCCTTTCTGACCGCTGCAGGGACGAGATCAGATGAGGTCATGTAATTGTGAGGGATATGATTCATGCTAAGATCACAGGGCAACATTCTGAAGGTGTTGGTCTCTTAGATCCTGTTCACGAATAACAACCAGAAACAAATAATACCTACTTATAACCCCTTGTCACTGTACATGCATAAACAAGCAGAATGTCTTTCATTTATTACGTGGCTTTTATCTTCACAGCCAGACAGACAGAGAGTTAAAAAGGCAGCAGGATGGAAGGAGCCAACAGTTTCACTGGGCCATATTACAAATAGGGCGAATGGTCCCAGCCTTGATAGCTTACCCTATAGCCTGGGCCTAAAGGACACAATTGGATAAATCTTTGTATTTTGAATTAGACTTGTGTGGATGTGTGTGTGTGTGTGTGTGTGTGTGTGTGTGTGTGTGTGTGTGTGTGTGTGTGTGTGTGTGTGTGTGTGTATATATATATATATATATATACACACATATACATATACACACACATACAGAGAGAGAGAGAGACAGAGACAGAGAGAGAGAGAGAGAGAGAGAGAGAGAGAGAGAGAGAGAGAGCGAGAGAGGGAGAGAAAGAGCATGTCTGGCTGACTCTTTTGTCTAATTATTTCAAAATGCCACAGAAATTAAATGTCTGGACTCCTTGAAGTGAGAGTCACTGATTATATAGGCACTCTCACTGTGTGTGTTCTCTACCTTGTGAAGGTTCTCTTGACTTTACAGGTCTGTGCTTGTTTTGAGAGCGGTGAAAAGCTGAGAGGAGGCATCAGACTGTTGACAATCTGGCTAAGCTGGGCACTCTGTAATGAAGATATCATCCAAAACAATGCATTTCATAGTGACATTGAATCTAATGTGTGAAATAGAATCTTCTACACAGAAACAGTAGTGACTGTGTAAGCACTCCATCCAAGCAAAGATTGACTCACCAGCATACAGTGTTTAGACTCTCTTAGCTCCTTGATATAGTTTGCTATAGAGTAAATGATAATACTCTGATGAAACCAATTAACATGAGTGTATTGTGTGATTTCCAAACAGAAATTTTATTCAAGAACCTTCACTGCCACTCATGCTTCCATGGTACAAATTTGCCTTCTAACCTTTTTTTCTGCTTTGCTGTATGGTGAATAATAATTGATGATCGTTTATAAATGTCATCTATCTACATACCGTGTATGTCAACGGAGCTGTAAGTTATAAGCACACAAATCTATGCACTCAAAAGTACAACAAATGGTGGTTTACCATGCACAGATCATTTTTTGCTCTTCTCTGGCCCCAGACAAACACACTTCTGTGAGGGTAAATAAAGATGCATAGCTGAGGTTGTCAGATTGTTTTGTTTCTCATAAACCTGCACTTTTAGTTTCTGAATTGTGACACTCTTAATGCAAAAAAAAAAAAAAAAAAACCTTCGTCGACCTGTGTCGAATGAAAATTACTTTAAGAAATACAACAGATTAACATATTCATCCAGTCCGTTTAATGCCATTGAGACAGTCCATAAAGTTGGCAGGATGAATATGTTAATCTGTTGTATTTCTCTCTCTTTGAGCTGATTAAATACCAGTAGGAATTCATGCCTTCCTTTCATAGTCTGCAATTTAGCACAAAAGCACACGAACAGCATGCATACCTTAAATTACATGTATAATTTCTCCTGCAGACAGGCTGATAAGGAAGAATACAAGGGAGAAAATGTGGTATATAATATTATCAATTATTAATCCTCTTAAATTATAGATTATTAATCCTTTTTAGCTTCAGACAGGTGTGTGTGTGCTCCCTCCTACCTGTCTCTGTATGTTGTACAGAAGGTGTGTGGGGCTGCAGGGTTCAGCGTCAGCATCTGAGGCTGTGCAGGACAACCCTGCCATTTCCCTCAGCAGGGTCTGCCGAATCTGCCTGTCTGTCAGTGGCTGGGACTCCGCAAGCACCACACCACCCTTAAACACACACAAGAACACACAGATACACACAGATAACTTGTGTCAAAGCTTCAAAACTCAACTTGAGTTGTCTGTGGTCTGCTGGATTTAAAATTACTAAATTGCATTTTTAAAGAATACAAGACATTCTTTCTAAAAATGAATGAATTGAAATAATCTGGTCTTATTTAGATTCTTAATACTAGCAGTCCATGAAAGACGTGTTAGTTATGGAATCTCTGCCCCAGAGTGGTCAGTAACTGCTTAATACAGCTTTAAGATGTGACTCAGAGTTAACCTTTCTATAAACACATTAGCTAAAGTGCCATTCATTTATTACAGTAAGGCAACAAAAGTTGGAGGACCAGGTACAATATGTTAACAGTATCTTTACACAAAACTGATCTCATATATCAAGATCTGAAAAAATCTGTCTGCCAGTTGGTACCCTATGTCAACTGCCCTTCACTGAGGTGGATACAGAGGAGTATTGTTTTACTTTGGAAGAGCGAATGTGCTTGTGGAGCTCCACCAGTTGTTGTATCCTCCCCTCCAGCTCAGCCAGACGCAGCTGCAACCAGCTCCATCTGCTGCCCAGCTCCGCTCTCTCTTCCAGCCATCGCTTCTCACAGCTGCTGCCACTACTGCTGCCAAGAGGAGTGGGGTGATGGATGAGAAAGGAGAATAGTTACCAATGTTATAGTATCATAATATATTTTCTTCAGTTTTGTCAAAGGCTTTATACCCTAGTCCATATCATAAGGAGAATTCCTTGTGATTTGGTCAGGAATGCAGCAAAATTTCTAGAAAGCAAGGGCAGTCATAGAACACAAATACAGCCACTGAAATTTGATCACAGGAAGTATGTGAAGAGGTTTGCATATGAGAATCACTGGGAGGAATGTGTCACCAAGGAGAACAGTAACACAAAAAACATTAGTTTACATCAGCTGTACTACAGCACTGTCAAAATATGACCTATTTTACACAGCCATGTTGCAAAGTAGCGTGTAAATTGTTTAGCATGGGAGGGGTGTGAAATTTTAAGCACAAAAGCTTATCTAGGCCACAGAAAAAAACACAGTTGTGTTGTTTGTGTGTCTATAGTATGTTTCCATGGCACTAGCCTGTTCAGTTAGCATTTATCTTCCCTGTGTGTGTGTGTGTGTGTGTGGTTGGCTGACTTCAGCAGGGCAATAGTTGCTATGGTAGTGCTCTTGGACCTTGGCTAGGATAGGGAGGGACTCCCCCACTTCAAACAGTGATGCAGGACAGAGAAAGGTTAGGCCAGTCAGCAAGCAGCCTCTCACAGAATACTCTACAATAACATTTGGTATTACAAGGTGGCTAATTCAATATTAGCTTTTATGTCGTATTCCCAAAATATTGTTTGCTTGCCCGATCACAAATACAGTTTGTGGTGCATATGAAGGGGATGTCACTGATGAAAAGGGGGGCAATTGATTAATGGATGCCTCTAAACTGAATTTCACTCAACCCTAAGCTGATATCTCTCTGCCAAGGAGTAGGCTCTGTCTTTCTTCCATAGACAATGACCAGGTCTGGATCTGCCCTGCAGTTCTTTCCAACTGTATAATGAGAAAATTCCAGGAATATTTGCCAAGCATTAAGCGAGTCAGGGGGAAAGAAGAGAACAGGAGAGGCTGCTTTGTACCTGTTACTGTAAAAACACATCAAACACATATTTGAATACTTTTTCATGAAAATATTGACACCAACTGATAAGCTGTGGAGTCTAGCAACCAACTGACTACCCTCCACATTAAGAGAGAAAGAATTTTCTCAGCCAAATCCTGGTTGAATCAAAGGCCAGTCCTCTCCTTGAACAGTGTTTCTTGGCTCTTGAAGAGGAATTACGGTTTCTGGGTGTGTCCTGCAGTTAAACTTTCCAACATTCAGCCTTTCAAAAGACTCCTATACAGTATATTTAAACATGCTAAAACTGAAAATGAGCAACAGCTGTAGAAGTGAAGGATCACTGTTGGGATGAAGTGAGCAATTTGGACACAGGGTTTCAAATTGAAGTCAAACCATGTCCTTGCTTTACAAGGTCATGCCTAGAATGTTAAAGGTCAACTATTCCCACATTTTCTAAAGGGGGGCAATAACCTCTCCTGTCTCCAGCACGGGGATATCCTGATTAAGGAGGAACCTGCCATAAAAACTCCTTAGGGGAGGTTTACTGATGAAGCACAGCACACTGTTTCACAAAGGAGGGGAATGGACTTGGACAAAAGGAAAGCTGACACTTCCAAAAAACGAAGCTGGACAAGTAAAAAGACTTAAAACTTTGCTTTTCGTGCCAGTTCTCAGACCAAATGGACATGCTCAAATTTTGTTTTTGTTTTTTATTGCACTGATTCAGATTCAACTAGAAGCCTTGAGGAACTATGTCTTACTGGAGGGAAATAAAAAAGACATTGCACCCAAACTACACAGAGCAACAATTTTAATTTTGGACTGAAGCCAAGACCAGTGTGATAACGGGTTGAACAGTGACGGCACACTGACATCCCAGCATGCATTGTTCATTGTTGAGGAAATCTATTAACTTAGCAACACATTAACACAAAAGAATTCAACAGACTAGCTGCCCAAATAGAAAATTGCAAAAATGTCTCAAAATGTCTCATTTCCACTGTCTTGTTTTGGGTGTACTTTAGAAAGACTATTTTCAGTCTGACTGGACATTGGCTGATCCTTACCAAAGCATCTCATTTGCTCATTTTTAAGTCTGAGAGCATGCCAGATGTTTTATTTCCTTTCATCAATAAATTCTGAAATAAAATTCATAATTTTGGCAAAGCATGATGCAAAAAACTTTCAACATGTTGCTGGATTTGTTATTAGGAGAAATATTTTTGTTGTTGTTGTAGCACCGAGTCATGGTTTCACATAACTTTTAGCCCAGCTGCTCTCCTCCCCTGTATGTAATTTTGTTTCCATTCAGAATATCTATTCTTGTGCATCTGCCATCTGCCAGTTTTAACCAGACTAAGGCAAACAGTGAACCTAAAACATTATAACTGCTAAAGTCTGGTTACAATTAGCTCCTTGTGTGGAATAAGCGCAGCTTTTTTTTTCTGCAGGTTGACACAACTGGTAACATCGTACCACAAAAAACATTTCTTAGCAATAATGCATCCACAATGACACATCACACAATAATGTTTCTTTAAATATGAAGCTGCTATTGCTATGCAATTCACATATTTCTTTTTCTTTTTTTTTTCCTCCCCCCCTCATCTGGGGCAACACAACTCCATTTAAGCAAGGACACAAGTACAGCAGCGCAGCCTGGCCAAAGCACACAGACACAAACACATACTTCAAAAGTAATTTTCACTAGAAAGAGCAGGAGCTGAGGCACGGTGGCACAGAATTGGCTGGCATGTTGCAGGCTTGCTGGCCTGTCTGTGTTTATTTCCTACCCTGTGGGTAAAAGAGAGCTGGCTAGTCTGCTGAATCTGTTATGACTGCAGCATGGAGAGAGAAAAGTATGTGTGCATGTGCATGGCTAAAAAGTGTCATAACACTCTCCACAGCTGGGAGGACAAAACTTGTACTCATGACAACCACACTGTAAATTTCTCTAAGGGCCAAGAAAAATATATGTCTAACACTGCAGAGGCACAGTAGACCATTCACTGTGACAGCTGACTTTCCAAAGTGTATACTGTCATCCTGAAATAAGTCTTATTGTGTCATCCTGGACTCATGTGTATGATCAATGACACATGACTGTCAATGATTACAATGTCAAACTGATTTTTGATCGAGTTTGCAATGCCTTCATTGTCCTGTACTTAAAGGTTACCTAGTGTGGGAGTCATTCTCGGTTTACCCTTCACTTGTCTGAGTTAAAACAAGGCCAACAGCTTCAGCTTGAACCACAAATGGGTCTGGAAATTCAATCCTGGAGCAGCATAACAAATCTTTTGAAAGCAAATGGCCCAGATGCCTTCGAGCTGGTGTTAGTAATTTCACAATAGCACAAGCAAATCATGCGATTATTGAAATACTAAAACCAGATCTTCATATTTGACACTGTGTTAAATGATATGTTTCACCTCAATTTGATATGTGAAACCTGTAGTTTAGGGGATTTCAAAAGTCTCCTCTTTGTAGCTCATTTATCTAGCTGTAAGAACAGGCTTTGACAGCCACATACTTTAAATAATAATATATAAGAATAAGAACACCTATAAGAAGTTATAAAACATCTATCCAGTATTTTATGTTGTGAAGAGAATATAAATAAACATTTGTGACTCAATAAGCCACCTTGAGAGATTTAGAATTGTAGCTGTATTGATCAATGTGCAACTTTGTACAGAGGACATAAAAGATAAATATAAACTACTTCTACTTGCTGGATACTCACACAGGTGAAGCTTTGTTTTTGCTGTGACATTTATCCTCCTCTAAGTCATCCTCTGAGCTGCTGCTGGCTGTAGCTTCAGAGTCCAAGGCCTCCTGCAGGCCCCTCAGTACCTCCTGGCTGGAGCGACAGAACTCTCTGAACTCAGTGAAGGAGGATGAGGCTGTAGATGACTCCAGCCAGGAAAAATAGGTTTTACTGCCCACCTGTGGAGGTAGTATACCAGGATGTATGCAGTCCAGGCTGTCGTGAGACACATCTCCGAGATGGCACTGCCTTTTCAGCCCCTCCAGCTGCTGGTTGCAGTGCAGCAAAGCGTGTTCTCCAAGCAGGGCTTGCAGTCTCCTCTGCAGCCTCCAAGCTCGGCTGTGTAGCCCTGCCTGCCTGGAGAGCTGCTCCTTCACAGCCTCCTCAAGCACAGCTCTAGATGCCAGCTGGTCTAAGTTCACCCTGCCACTGCAAGACTGTACTGAAGCTGGACGAGGACAGCTGACTCCAGCTGCTTTACCCTGGGTCAGTGTAGGTGGGGGCTCAAACAAGGGAGTGTGCCCCTGGAAATTTATCTTCCCAAGGGACTCTGAAGGAGAAACACTGGTAAGGGTAAAAGGGGAGTGATGCACTTCACCACCATCTGGTCCACATTCAGGAGCAGCACCGCAGCCATGCAGCAGACAAGCCTCTTGGCTATTGTGCTCAGGGACAGGGCCTAAAAACATGTCTGGTACACCTGGTAAGACAGAGACCACCTGATGAGAATCTCTCGGGCTTTTATTGAAGGACAGGAAGCTCAGGAGGGAAGCAGGACTGGGGAGGAGCACTGCCTCACACTGGCTTGCGGACACCTGCCCACATGGGGAAAGCAGAGGGTTGGAAGGGACATCCAGGGGGCTGACGGGCAAGCAGGAGTCCAGAGAGGGCAACAAAGAAAGGTTCAACCACATCTTCTGAGCATCACCATCTCCTGTTGATCTCGTGCGAGGCTCCAGCTCTGCACTGTGCATGGCTCTCCCATTCGAGTCCAGTCTGACAGAGGACAGGGGCGAAGACAGGTGGATGCCATGGCCGTCTTTCAGGACTTTGGTGAGGGCTGGGGCCATACCCTTTTCTGAACCACTGATGCTCGAGTTAGCCAAGACTTCACAAACTGCACCTTAAATGATCTGACAATAAGGAGAACACATGGTAAACTTCCCCCCCGCGGTGCAAAAATAATCCCTAAAAATACAACTGTCATTTCACCAGATTCTTAACAACAGATGAGGAAATATTTTTAGTCTGGGAATATTGAGACCTCAAGAGTAAAGTGCTCACTAAAGACTGACAGGGAAACAGAAGCAGCAGCCAAATCAACAAGCTTCCCCTGACGCCATTAATGTATAATTAGAAGAGCTGTTCTGAGAACTAGTTAGGCATCAGTCAAGTTAAATAAATGATCCATGTCATGTTTTAGCGATGACACGCATCTGGGAACAAAAGTTGTTTGAGTTAATCCCGATTCCCTCCGTTTTCCACTTGATTTAACGAGTGTAACGTTTATCAAAACTAACGATTTAACCAAACTGACCTCCTGGTCTCACACAACTCCTCGGTTCAACAGACAAGATAACGCACCAGAAAAACGTTGAGGTATTTTTGTCTGTTTTGTTTTATTTTGTTTTTCTTCAGGTAACAACGTGTTTCACACACCGTTTGGTTCGTTCATCACAGGTCAAACGCCTCTCGGGGTGAATTTAACCAGTGACATGGCGCTAACAGTCGTTTATTGAACTATCAACACAGGCGCTAACGCAGCCGCGTCTTATAACGGACGTTAACGTTCACGCTCCGCGGTGTTTCAGCGTCTGTTGCACTCACCTGACCGGGAGGTAAACCGTCGCTTATTCTAGCAAGATTTACGCCTGAATGTGACATTTTCTTTTTCTTCTCCTTTCACCTGTTGGTCCTTGACAAATCAAAGCACCGCCTCTCGTCGGGTTTTCCACAAAGATATCCGACGGAGACACTTATTTCACCCCGATTGTTGACAGTTTTGCTCTCGAGCCGACACAGAGGCTCCTGCTCCTCTGTCTCTCTCCCCGACTGAGAGAGAGAGAGAGAGAGAGAGAGAGAGAGAGAGAGAGAGAGAGGACCAAACACATCTAAACAAGGAGGGGCTGGACCAGACTCATGATGCCTTCAATAACTCTGCAGAAGCTCAGACTTTACACTACTCCCACACTGAAACACTAAATTAAAATTTCATCGTTAGATTAAAAAAAAAGAATAATTAGTTTTTACCCAGATGTCCTCGCTGGTTGCATATGTAGATGTGGTTTGCGGTCACCAAAGAAACGAATCTACTATTTTTTTTAGCATTTAATATTTGCCTGACCTTTTATTTAAAAAATTATGTCAAATTATCTCATAATCACAAATTTCTATCCAACAATAAGAATGACATTATCACATTAACAAATAATTATTTCAAGAACATAATCTCAGAGTTACACTTTTTATAGCTACAATATAATTATATCATAGCTGGCTACAAAATATTATTTCATAATCATAAGAACATTATCTCATGGTTACAAAAAGTGTTTCATTAAGTCATCTGGATCATGTCATAAGAAAAACTGATGGGGTTTATTTGCCGGCCTCACTTTGTACAAACAATATAAACTATTTACAGAGAAGGTATTCACAGTTTTTTAAATCCAAATATATTCAGAGATATGCGTGAGGTGTCTGTGTGTGTTACCTGCAGTCAATGACATAGCTTCACTGTCACATCATCTCCCTCCGCCCAGAGGTTGGCGATGGTGTTGGTGGCATTGGTGGCACAAACCATCAGCCAGCCAGTCCCAGAAAGCACCATGGACGGTTTCAGATAGCTTCCATCTTTCATCTGGATCATTGTTTTCCCATCCTTTAGATTAATTTACTTTCCCTGGAAGAACTGGCCCGTTGGTCATACCAGATTTTCAGATTTTTCTGGTACGTAGCCCACTGATCTTCATCTCCAGCAAAAACTGCACCTTCCCTCGGTTGTCTAGCGTGGTTGGCAGGGTCTCCCAGGCCTTTTGAAGCCGGGCCAATGGTCCTTGTGCAACCCTACCATATACCCTACCATATAGCAGCTCAAGTGAGGAGAAACGCAGTTCCAGTCTTTCCCAGTGTCATCCTTAAATTTCTGCAGCAGCTTCTTCACTGTCACAGTCACTGTCTTGATTGCTGAGCTGTCTGGTGGTTTTTGGAAGAGCTACATCCACCCTGGATCAGGATCTCTGGTATCCACACTGGAGAGCAGCTGTACCAAAGCGCACAGAACAGAACAGAGCAGTGATGTACTAGTGACCACAATGTCCATTGAAATTCTACAGAATGAAATTGAGATTACAGAAAGTGGCTGCAGAAAAGCCAGGTCTGATTTGTGATTTGTGCATGTTTTCTGATATATGGGGTATGTGCACCTATATTTCTGAATGTCTGTGTATATGGATGGACAATAAAAGTGTGAACTAGTGCAAAGAAAGCTTTTGTAACTAGCCCACAGGAATGTATTTGCCAGATCCATGTGATCCCCTCAATACATCCTTAATCAACAATGTACCTTGCCTTACTTATCTTTTCTACAGTATTAGCTAACAACAAAGGTTTCAATTTTTCATCTCTCCCATGCAGCAGCACTTCCCACAGCACTTCTTTGTCTCAGGTTTGGGAGGCCATTAGTGCAACCACAGGTAGGCTTTAACTGCCTCACAAGCTTGTGGTTGCCAAGCTTGCTCAACAGTGGAGTCCATGATCAACACTCCCGCCACCTCAGCCAAAGCCTGGAGATCAAGAGAATAGCCAGGACGGTAGAGGTACAACCAACACCACCTGAAACCACCGACCACCTGAAGGACCTTGTTTGCTTAAATTGCCATTGATCAACTTATTTGTTGACTGTTGGGGTGGTAGAAAACCTGCAGATGCCACGCCAAGATAGGACATACCTGTGCTCATGGACTTACTGCAGGAAATGGAAAACCAGTGTGTAAGGATGGCACTAATGGCCTATACATAAATCTCCATGTGAGCCTTTATGAGTTAGGTAAATAATAAAACAACATAACAAAATGTATACATGTCAAAGAAAGCGGGGTTCATTAGGTGTGCAGAGTAGTTACACAGAAATCATTTAAAATGGTGAGGAGAACTATGACATTTTATTGATGTAGTAAGCAACTATGAATTACAAATGAAGCATATTACTTTATGTAATGTTATGTACTTTATGTAGAAAGACAAACTATAACAATAACAATATAACAATAACAATAATAATATAACATTTTATTTAAAAATGCTATTCTAATGTATAATTAGTTTGTGTTTAAGATTTTTTTTTACGTATTCAGGTCCTTTTCTTAAGTAAAGCAGATGACCACAAAAAGTCCATAAGAATAAATATATTATTCCATCTTTTACATCTACACCAATTCCAATAATTCCCCCCAAATTGTAGTGAAGTGTAATGTAGCATCAAATTGAAACAAGAAAGAAACTTTTGTCAAAAATGCTTCTATATCTGTTGCTAAAAAAATGTTTTGATAGTAATCCCGCAAATACATTGCTATGGTCTTTCAAAAAACCTCCAGTGCTTTATTTTATAAAGCCAGCTGTAGCTTGCAATCCTAAAGATTGTATCCGACTCAACTTCAGGTCTTTGTGTTTGAGCTTCAGTATCATCCTTTTTGTTATGTTGTCATTGTTGTTATATTTTACACTACTGAGTTGCTCTGATCCAGATGTCTACTGCTCTTCGCCTGAATATAGTCAGGCCAGCTCCCAGGGTGAAGGTGGTGCCTGACATGTACAAGTTGATGACAGTGAAATGGATATATGGATTGATGAATAGACATAAAATGGGCTGAGAAAAAAAGTTGAATATAATCCACCCAGCACAGAACACATACAGGATTCCCTGCAGCATGCCAGTGACAGTGACCCTGACCTGACCACTGAAGCGGGGACAGGAGAGGCGCTGCCCATGTGCTATCATACGCCTCATGTGTCTGGACAGGTAGATTACAGTAGAACCATTGGACATCACCATAACACCCAGACAAAATAAAAAGTAGGTCTTTATCATGGAAACTTGAATCTGTAATCCATCCCACAGACAGAAGCATGTCACAAGCCGTTGTGGAATTGTTACTGAATCAAGAGAAAGAAATGTTGTTCAACAACATGACAGTAAACTGAAACAAATATAAAATTCTCTCAGCAAGACAAAAGCATTAGATGATAGATTTGACATTCTTCTTAATCCAGACGAAGAGCACTTGGTGTGCAGGCACGATCTGGGTGTAGTAGAAGAAGTTCAGCCAGACAGAGGAGGTCATACTAGTCATCATAGTGACGTATGACACCAAATATAAGATTTCAGTAAACGTAGAGCTTTCAGATAGCAGTTCTAAAAAGAACATTGCAAAGATTGTCATCCCATAAGCATTTGTACAGCTAATAAACAACCACAGGAGAAGCCTCAGAGGTTACTTCAGTCTTTGTGCATGAAGTGGATAGACCATGCAAAAGGTGTAAAATGCATTAGTTATGATGCTGAGAGTCACAAGCACCCCATTAATTAGAGCACATTTCTGGTACTTCATCTTAATTTTGTTTGTTGTCTCTATTTTTGTATACCCAGTCCTTGTAGCGCTCCCACAAGTAAGTGAGGCACTCCGACTCTGTGCAGTGATACAAGTACAAGGCATTTGCATCACATGCAAATTAGAATATGAAAATTGAAACATATTACTTACTGTTAATGTTTTAACTTCACGTAAAAGTCAAGCAGTTTCAGGATCATGTGAGGTTAAAGGGCCCACAAGATGGCCAAGTAAATAACCTGAATTTGGACTCTGTACTCTGCAGATGTGACAGGGATATTAAGAAAGGTAGGGGTCAGTTATAGTTTTATTGATGTATCACAGACTGCAGTGCTTCTACCAGATCAGACATTTGGCAAAATTCATGATGAATGAGCAGTGAGATTTTCTTGCTGTGTGCAGCTCATGAAAACCTGCTGGTCATTTATCAAAGACGGTAGTAGCACTAAGTGTTTATTTGTGTACAGTAACTTCTCCAATGAAGACATAGAGATAAGATGCAGTACACATATATCGTCTTAGTAAACACAAAAAATGCAGGAATTAACACAAAACTGTGCAACTCACTTGAAAAAAGTGAAAATAAATAAATAAGATACAAAGCACAACAGACAAATATGGTGCTATGGTTTGCAGTTGTGTGTATTTTTGGATTGTTCTTGGTTTGACCGAAGCTACTCCAGTATTCATGGTTATAAACTGTATTCATACAAAGGCAAAGCAATGTTTATCTTTGACCAATAAAACATCAGTGGCTACAGTAATATTCCAAGTTTCATCTACATAGATGTGTAAATAAAAGAAAGGTATTGGTAAATATATCACATGAAGACCACCCCTTTTTCCCTTCTGAAGTTTGCCTTGTCCTCGGCCTGATTCAGCTATGCAAGCTGTGACCTACTCCAACTCTGCAACGTAGCAAATCTGAAGCATTTGCAAGACATGCAAATTAAAATATCGAAACAAAGCATATTACTCTGACGTCACATAGAAATCGATATGCACTCATCACTCCATGTTCCTATTCTGTGAACTGATTGTTTTTTAATATTATGAGTATTTGCGTAGGACTGTTCTGAGTTAGTAAAACACACAGTTGCTAAAAAAATTTAGTTTTGCACTTTCATAGACTTCTACATCCCATAATGCAACAAGGATGCTTTATAAGACACCACTGCCTCTTAAATGTCCACACCCCACATCTCATGTCTGAAATACAGACAATGTCTTTGCATTGGTCACTGTTTAATCAGAAGTGGTTGCATTTTCTGGTTAATTTGGTTTTCAGGTATTACATGTTTTCACCTTTCACGCTTTTCACCTTCTCTTGCAGTGTTTTGCCATAACACATCCCACTGGATGAAATAGGGATGTGTATTTTGAGAATGTGCTCAAACTGTAACATCTGATACAGTTAAACCTCAGGCTGTATTGTAACGATTTCACACAAAACTACTCCAACATACCAGATAATCACAATGTCATTTGCCCACCAAGAGTTACAGAATTAGCCATTTCACCTGATGTGCAGATTCACATCGTTTGACACTCTACCAATGCCCCACAGTCTTTTAAGCGCCCTCCAGATATCACCAGCTCTTTGCCTGAATACAGCCTGACTGACGCCCAGGTTGATCGTGGTGCCTGATATGTACAGCGAGGTGACCATGAGGGTGACATCATAACTGAAGGAGAAGTTTGAGGAGAACGCGTAGGTGAATGAGTATAAGAAATGGAAAGTGTCAAAGAGGAAGTACAGCACTTCTTGAGAGATCCCAGTGATGGTGAATCTCATCTGACTCTGGGCCTTCGGCGCGTAGAAGCCGCTGCTCCTCTCCGCCATGTTCCTCATATGTCTGCGCAGGTAGAAGGCTGTGGAAAAGCTCGACACTGTCATGATACACAGACAGACCAAGATATGCACTCCGATGATGAAGAAACTAATTTTGCTTAAGAAGTACGGTTCATCAGCGCTGTATTCATGGTCTGTGCCGTTAAGATAAGTGAAGCCTCTGAATTCACTTGCGATATTTATGGTGCTATTGAATAAAAAAAGCAGCCCATCAAGAGGGATAGCCATATAGATGACGGACCTGCTGTTCCCCTTCCCCCACATGAAAAGAGCTTGCTGTGCAGGGACGATCTGGATGTAGTAGAAGAAGTTCAGCCAAACATAGCACGTCATGCTTATATGTTATACATAAAGTACTCCACAATCGCACATGATATAATAAACATTTCAAGTTTTTCTTTTCCTTTAACATGCAAAACATCAAAGGCAAAGAGACGCAATAAATAATCGAGCAGTAGACAAGGTGTCCCAGAAGTGTCTTTAAAGGCTGCCTGAATCTTTGTCTGCTGTGCAATGGGAAGGTCAAGCAACATATGTAGAAGATGTTTCCAGTGAGGCTGAGGAAGATAAGAGGACCATTGATCAGCACAAAAGCCTACTGACCAAGATGAAGGTATAGACGTTCCATTGGTGGGTTAGAAAAGTCAAAATATCAAAATGGTGTTGTGCCTCGTTAGGGCCTCGTCTTCAGGTAAGCCTTTTAAGAGGTCTTACAGGAAACCAATGTACCAATGGACCAGAACAGTCAAATACATTATGTAAACAACTGTAACCACAAAGGAAAGAATATCAGTGTGTATAGGAGACATCTGCATAGGTACAAAAAAGAGACATTCTAAGATTTGCTTGATGTAAATCATATTGCAACCTGCTTTGAAATGTGTGTGTGAAAATCCTCTTTGTTGAATCCATGCACATCTATACTGTCTTGCCTATGTGAGACTGTAGTGTAGCGTGGTGTTTCACATAACCCCGATTTTTATTGAAATGTGCCTGTAATGGATGTTGTTGCTGCAGGAACTGTCACTATTGCGGCACTTTCTGAACCACAACCACACATGGTCTCACAAAGAAATGTCAGCACTATTTGGTGATGATGACGGTGTTCAAATAATTGCTCCCGTCACTTAGTATGTCATGTCTGACGCACAAAGGCATTTCATTTCTAACACGAGGACTGAAATGGGAACACTGATTGTGACAGTTGCATAAGAGCAGTTTTAAGAGCTTAAAGATATTTGCAGTTCATATCTGTCGATAGGCCGTTTTCACGGCAGACATTTGGAATTCTCATAGTATGAAAAGCACAGTGACAGTGAGGCAGCATTCATAACATCAGCACCCTGACAGGAATTCAGGCATCATTACATTTTACTACTCTTTCCTTGCTGCCACATGTTACAATGGCTTTTATGAAAATTGAATTAGTAAAGTTAGTAGGGTTCGTAAAAAAACACAAAAACAACAGCAATTGTGAATACCTTCATGAGAACAACAGCAAAGTTGTATTTTTACAGTAATTTTATGGTGGCATACAGACTCAAAAATAGACTCACAGCTGAATTTGTGGCTTTTTATTCATATTCCTTCATTCAGATATTCTACATTAAAAATATTTTCCTTGTGCCTCCGATAACAATCAGCCTCAGACTTTTGTGCTGGCAGCATTGCGAAGGATAAGACCTGAGAAACAGAATATATTGGATAATATTTAAGTGCACATTTTTTTTCTAGAATATAACATTATTTTTATTATTCGTTATTAACACTTTTCTTGACAGTGGCACTGCAGGTACTGAAAGAAAAAGAGGAAATAGAAAAACAGCTAAAGCAACTAAAAACAGGAAAAACAGTGCATCAGAAAACAAAGGTAACTAACATAATAAAACATTAACAATAACATCATAAAACTTTCAGATAAAAGAATGAATGATGTGCATATAAATACAATTTCTTGATGATGTATGATTATGAATAATGTTTTTTCCCTTTCAAACATCAGCTCTGTTTAAATCTATTTAACTTTGAATATATTTTGATTCCTTTTCTGCTGGTTGCTTAGCCCATTGTCTTTTTAATCACTAATTAAGATATTTAAGAGGACACCAAACAAATTGTATCGACGTGTATTCATGTTTTCTGTCTAGATAAACATTTCTATTGCATACATTGTCAAAGTACCCAAATATAGTAGTGAAGCAAAGGTTACATCAACATACAGGAAACCAACTTCAGTGGACTGGAGTGTATGTAAAAACTTTATCTGCAAAGAAGGAAGTTGATGCACACGGCATATATTTCGTGTTCTTACAAAAGACTAACTGCCATAGTATACAAGAGACACAAAACACAAGCTCAAGTCAGAGTTATTATAACTGCACTGTAAATTAACAGTCAGAGTTGTCAGGTAATACTCAACAAGTCCTCTATAATATCTGTTTCTAAGTGCTGACTGTAAAATATGACATAAAATAAAAATATGAATTTAAATCCTTACTGAAGCTTTAGCTATTCTACACTGTGTTCATGATGTCATTACAGTTTCATGTAATAAATAAAATCAACATATTGGTTTCATGTGTTGCTTTGAACTGCTTGGTCATGATAAAATATGGGATGTCTTAAATGACAAAATCTCAACCCGAGTACTTTACCACCCTTTCAAACCTGTGGTGACAACTGAGCCGCAGTATCTCCATGATAACACATTAAACTCTCCAGTGATGAGTAGTGTATGAAAAAAAATCTTATGAAAATATAATTTATGCAACATACAAAATTTCATCTATATTATATATTTTGATTGAGTATTTATTAAAGATATCAACTCAAGCTCTAATAGTCAACAAAAAAGCAAAAACTAACAAAGATAAAAGAAGAAGAGATGTCAAAGAGACAAAATGCTGTGCAATATTTTTATTTAAATAAGCACGTCTGACTAAAACGCCAGAATCAACAGATCATATAAACACAAAGGAAGAAAATAGTCACATAAAAAAAAAAAAAATAATCCATGTCAAATGGCTAATTATGATACATCTTTACATTCAAACCCTTGTTGACAGTTATAATCATTCTGGTATACAGAGAATTAATCCTCACACACACTTGTGCACACAGACGCTCCTCACAAATGCCAATACACGCATGCTTGCTCACTCTCTCTCTCTCTCTCTGACACACACATACACACACATTTAAAGCCACAGGTTTATCCCTCTTAAATCTGTCAGTGTGTGTGAGTGAGATATTCATAATGCTACATGTCAAGGATCTAGACATACAGGGAATAAATAAACATTGGCATCAGATGACAAAGTTGTTCCTGAACTTTGTGCAACCTTCAGTGGTTTGTTGTTGTCATGGTTGTTATTGTCTTATTTGCATATCACAGCAGTGACATGCACATATTCATACTTCAGCTTTAAAGGACCATACAGTATCACTGGTTTTGCATGTTCTAGACTATTTGCTACATGTCACATATAGTTTACATTCCTATTGTTTTTTTGTTTTTTTTATGTTTTTCCACATTCCAAGCAGCCAGTATGTCACATGCATTTCTGCAAGCACAGTGGGGTGAACACAGTGAACATCTTTTCTGCTTTTATTTATCACTGTGCATTAATGCAGTGCAGTTTTTCAAGGTAATCTGCACTGCGTTACCAGGCGTGATGTTTACTGTAATGAATGGCCAACCTTAAGCACGTTTCAAGTGTCTGCAAATGGTTTTTCATCATACAGTGAAGCTAATGAGAATCAGTGGCTGCCTGAGGGCAAGAAAAAACACATTAGACAATCTTCAACACCACAGCGGCAACGTAAAGTAGATGTGAGTTGAAGTAAATGAAGTATATCATGCAAAAGTACTGAAATAGTCACACAAGAACACATTTTACTTGCAAAAATGCGTTCTTCCATAATATGCAGACCCACACAGGTACGCACACACACAAGAATACACAAACATTTACATAATTAATGTGAAGCCCTGAATGCAGATGGTCAAATGTGTTTCCAGTAACATGTGAGGCTCACACATTAGCATTGTCACTGTGAATGAAAACCATCGTGACACATCACATAATGTCATGTCAGCATAAGAGATGGTAAAGTTCAGTGCGTGTCCGTGTGTGTGTGCGTGTGTGTGTGTGTTCAAGGTGGGGCAGTTAAAAGTAGTCTCTTCGTCGTGAATCATCACTAATGAAGGAGGGGTTCCACTGGGCCGGATAGATACACGAGTGGCGAGAGCCCGGCAGACCGGTGAATGGGTACAGGCCATTTCTCTCCAGGTCTGAGTTACGCAACGCAGGCTGAGGGAATAGACACAAAGAAAGAGAAAATGTGATGCAAAATGTTTTAATTAGCAGTTTTACCCCAGTGTAGCACAATTTATCTGTTGTCCAAATACATGAAAGCTAAACTGAAACTTGAGCATGACAGACAAACCCAGCTATGGGATTAAAAAAAAAAAGAAAAAAAAAAAGTAGTATGTTGTGTGTCTCCTTACAGAGTAGTATATGTCAGTCATCTGCAGCAGGTTCTTGGTGCTGCCGTTCTCTTGCATCTCTATGGTCTCTCTGCCCCACTCCATGGATATGCGGTTATTTTTGGGGAAGTCTGCATAAGGGGACATCTGAAGGTCTCCACTCTTGAAGATGATCTTGTTGATATCATTCTTATCTTTCCTGGGAGACCAAACATTTAAAAACTCAGACCTTTGCCACAGTTTACCAAGACTGTTTCCTTTTTTAGACCATCCATGGTGAGAAAATGTGTTATTATTTTTTTTTTTTAGTAATTGATTCTTTAAATAAAAATGTTATTAGAACTGTTTTGTAGTCTAAGGTAAAGAGTTAGATTAAACTAATGTCAACAATATGAAATTAACAGTTAAATATTTTTTATGCGAACAATATCAGCAGTCTTACTTGCAGCAGGTGACAATGAGAGCTATGATGAGGATGAGGAGCAGGGCGCCCCCTGCAGGTGACACTACGACTGCAATCAGCTTGTAAACTGCAACATCAAATAACATATCAAATATGACACTTAACAAATACATTTAAAGATAGGAAATAACTGAATTTTTCATCCAAGCTGATATATATATATATATATATATATATATATATATATATATATGATTTTTTTTTTTTTTTTTATAGTCACTTACAATTCCCACAGTTGAATCCTCCAAATCCAAACATGCACCTGAAAAGAAGAGACATAGTCTTCAGTGAGAAGGTGATGTTAAATTCTTCAGTGTAACAAAAAAAAAAAAAAAAAGAAGAAGATCATCTTACGGGACACAGGTGCCATTTTCCAGCTTGTAGCCATCCCCACATTCTGAAATAAAACACTTAGTTCAGAAAATGTCCAATTACACTGTTTGGAGGTTAAAAAGGCAAAACTGTGTCTCTTTTATTCAATGTTTTGAATTTCATGTAAAGTTTAGAATCTTTTCTTTTAATTAAGATAAAAAAGCTTATTTGACTGTCATCTAGTTTAAGTTTAACAAAACTTTTGTTTGGTCATTTCTGCATTTTGCACTCACAATAAGTAGCTGGTTGGTTTTGAGGATATGTCTTAGCAGAAACGAAGCTAGAGAGAGAAAGATCTTACCTAGACAGGACAGGTCGTCAGGACTGTGTTTGTAGTATCCTTGAAGACACTGGCAGTAGGCGGTGCCACTGCTGTCCGTGCAGGCCGAGCGCTCTGTGTCACACTGAGTCTTCTGAGCCACGCACAGACTCTCCACTGGAACACGGGGTCCACAGAATTAGTCACCAATGTAACAACAACATGACGCGTCCAAGAGATCACAACAAACCAAACGTGCTTCTTTGTGTCCCTCAATTCACCGTCAGGCCTCATCGCAATAAGAAACCTGAACTTAATCGATCCACTGTTCGGGTTCACCACAACAATCCTACATGTGAACTCTTGTTGCATATTACAGTATTTTAAGGTATTGTGCTGTTGTCCTTTCCCCTGTGGTATGATGTTTGTGAAATACAGCAGCTGCACGGTGTTTTAAACTTTTAGTAAATCCTACAGGGGAACATTTACAGCTAAATTCTGCCTTCTAGTGGCTGTAAACATATTATTTATTTTGATATTAACCCCTCATTTATACAAGATGTTTAGATGAAAACAGTATTAAAAAACCTAAATAAGTATGATTATGTTCATTGCTATTATATTTACCGTGATAAGTGAGCTGGTGCTGCATGACCATTCTGCAGTGGGACAAAGAGGAGCTGCAGTTGCTGAGAGACATCTGGATGCTGTTGTAGACTTCTGCGCTCGTCACATCAGTGGCGGTGGAAAACATGTTGACAGCTAAGATACGAACCCCGTCCTCCTCTCTGTGGGGAGGAGTTCAGTATGACAGCACAGAGGTTGACAAAATGTTGCACTAGTTAGCCTGAGAAATATTGCAATCCTGATCTGCTTTTCCTTTTCTGATTTTGTGATTGCAACAACGTACTTCTTACTCAGAGTCGAGCGGCTGTAACCTTGGAGGACTGACAGTGAGGCGTTAAGCTGCAGAGAAGACAGGAAGAGAGTGCATCAGATATAGCACATGTACACCTAAGAACGACTTTCTGAGAAATAAGCAGAGAAGATGCAGTGATGAGGACTGGCTCCCACCAGCTGAATAATCTCTCTCTGGATCTCATGCATGGTGGTTCTTTTGAAGACAACAGAGTCATGTGGGAGTCTGTTCACAGTGAAAGTTCCCAGAAATGTCTTTGCTATGGAGAGAAAAAAAAAAAAAAGATTAAAATAAGGCTTTTGAGAGAACAACTAAACTAGAGAAGTAATAACTCTGTTTTATTTATATATACTGGGATTTTACCCCTGGCGCAGGTGCGTCCTTCCTCAAGGTCGAAGCCGAGCGGACACTCACAGCTGAAGGAGCCTTGTGTGTTCACGCACCTGGAGCCAAGTGGGCAGGGGTCCCTCTTACATTCATCCACATCTGGACATAAAATATTACAATATCACATTTAGAGTCTTCATCAATCCATAAACTTCAAAACACAGCATCCTAACCCTCAGCACTAGACTATATCTATATATGGTGTGAAATATTTCATGCTCGGGGATAGAAACATAAAAACTTGAGGTACAGTCACGTGCATATTGACAGTGCTGTTCAAAAAAACACTTAGGAGGAAGAGAAGAGAAGCTCACCCTCGTTGCAGTTGGGTCCCGTCCATGCCGGCTGACAGAGACAGGTGTACTGATGCCTCTTATTGCTCACACACATCCCACCGTTCATACAAGAGTTTGACACACATGGGTTTCCTGGAGTTCAGACAGGAGAGCAGCCATTTTACTATGTACCCTCAAAAATTAAAAATGTTTATCACATCTTATCAATCTCATGACGTACATTCTTTTTTATGAATAATGACCTAATTTCGCTATTATCTTTTTGTGATAATAGATAAATATAGATAGATGTATATATTTTATATATATATTTTTTTTTTGCATTATTCCAAGTACTTTACTCATACAATATAGTAGATAGATAACAGCACCATATTGAGAATCAGTTTAATTTGCACATTAGAGGATTGTCCCACAACAGCATCACTTGAAAATTTAGCACCAACAAGGTAGCTCACTCTCCTATATATATATAAATATATTTTAGAAAAGCTGAAAAACTGAGCTTGAATTCAGATGTACTTTGGCATTTTAAAATTCATATCAGGGCTTCACGATATGCAAAAAAAAAAAAAAAAAAATTACAATGTGATTACAATTGCAATTTTAGTTGGAATGGTTGTTTTGCATTTTCACGGGAAAAAAAAAAACAACTATAAATTATGCAATTTTTGTTGGGTCTCGTTCCAAACAAACATGTTGCTTTATGTTTGGAGAATATGATTTGTAGTCCAAGGTGCGTCTGTAGCATCACAACGCTCGTGGTGCAAACAATGCAGCTCTTGAGATTTGGATATTGCACTTGGCCAAATTGCGATTTTGATTATATTTCCATGAAATGCGCAGCCCTATTTCATCATCATCTAAATGCATCAAGATAAAATCTGTCTAAATGAATTAAAGGTCCTATAGTTTAAAACACATTATACTATAAATTCACTTTTGTGTATTCTCAGTGATAACTTTAAACTGTATGAAACCCTGATGATATAAAATTATTTTTTAAATTGTTATTAGACAAGTTTAAATTTGTGCATCTGAGTTTTCAAGATCTGAATCCAGTGTTCACAGCTCTGAGGCCACCAAGAAACAGTTAAACAGTATAACGTATATCCACATAAATGTGTGTCTGTCAATCAGTCAATGACTTAGAAGTCCTGAGTTTAGATTTTTTACATTTTACATTTATATTGAGATATAATAAATAAAAGAAGGAGACAGTAGGCACTGTGAGTAAAAGTTAACTGAAGAGCAGAGAAGTGGAATAACAAGACACATTCCTGCTTTGAAAGCTGCATGTCAAGGATTTACATAAAAGAAAAGTGTCAACACTCACTTGGTGGTGGTGGTGGTGGTGGTGGTGCCTTAGTGGACTGGATGTCTGTGGGCGATGTTGTCACCACCAGCTCTGTGGTTCCCTGGTCTGTCTGTTTTCCAGTAGTGTGCACAACCTCTGTATTCCTGGTCGGGGTGCTGTGGGTGTAGGTGCTGGTGACGTACTGACTGTAAGAGGTGGAAACTCCTGTGCTTATTGTGCTTGTTTCAACATGCAGGGTGGTGACGTTTGTGGGGTTGACAATTCCAGTTGAAGGACCCTGGGTTTGTTCTAGTGGCACACGGTGGGTTGTGGTCATCGTGGTGGTCTGCAGGGCCAGAGTGGAGGCTGTTGTGGAGGGTGTGGTGTATGGGAAGGTGACCTCAGTCTGTATCTCTGAAGTTGAGGTGCTAGCAGTGCTGCTGAACCCGGAGGATGATGTTGCAAATGGAGGAGGGGTGGTTGTGGTGGTGGTGGAGGCAGTGGCTTTGAGAGTGTCTTCCTCTGTTATCTCTGATCTGTTAAAGATAAAATATATCAGTCAAGTCTCTCACAGACTCCTAACAAGAACTGAAAAGAGTCTAAGAGCCATTTTCAGCTTTACAACACAGTTCACCTCAGGACTGACACGACAAAGCAATTATGAAAGCGTATCCATCTTTTAGAAACTTACTGCATTTCTTTAAAGCTTCTCAGTTTCTTTGTCAAAATGATGTTTTCTGCTTTAAAAATTATAACATTTACTTCCAATAAGGACAAATCCAACTCTCTGTCGCTGTGTCTTTGCAAAAAATCAAGTATCTGTCCTTCTATTTATTAATCATGAATGAATCAAACTGTTCAATAAACAATACAACGTACCTTTCTGTAACAGGAACAGGCGTGGTGGTGATGAAGAGCTCAGTAACCAGCGCTAGCGTGTCTGTCAGAGAGTCATGCATTTGAGACGTATTGCTCCTGATTGTAGGGGGCGCTGTGGTCAGACCCAGGTCCGGGCTTTTCTCTCTGGTCTGAGGTGACCCCTCGGTGCCCTCCTGGTGCTGGGTGCTGGATCTGTGGCCTGCAGTGGAGGACTCTGTGGAGGTTCCAAAATTAGAGCCTGACTCCAGGTCTATCTCTGAGATGTTGGTAGGACCCCCTGCAGCTGAGGTGACAGGAGGGGTGGAGGAAATGGACACTTCAGATTGGTCAGTGCTGAGCTCCGTCACTCTTAATGGTGGTGTTGAGTCAGAAGTCTCCTCAGACACTGAGGTATGTTGATGCTGGGTGGCATTAGGTGGTCCAGTTAAAACCTGGGTTCCTCTGGTAGCCCCTGGGTCCTCAGTCTCTGGAAACATCCCCTTGAAGGATTGGGTCATGTGCTGGTCTGTTGTGTCCCTGCTGTCAGTTCTTGTTGATGGAGCACTGTGGGTGTAGTCCTCAGTCCCTGTGGTAGCATTGACAGCCCAGGCGGAGGAGGGCTGGTGGGAGTTAGATTCCTCTGTAAATGCAGAGGAAGTGCTGTTGCTGGAGGAGGAGGTGACAGATAGCAAGGTCCTCTCCCCGGCTCGGCTGATCGTGGTGGAAGTGTAGGTGCTGTCAGTGTGAACGGATGTCTGAGACGCCGATGCTGTGGCATCCCCCAGCCACAGAGTGCTGTCTAGGCTGTCCTGGGGCAAAATGGTGTCGTCTGTAAACATCCAGGGCCTGGCGTCCCAGGACACAGCATGGGAGGCATTTGGCACCTGGTCTGTGTTAACAAACTCCTTCCAGTCCCTGCTGCTGCTGCTGTTGCTGCTGCTGCTGCTGTTGCTGCCGCTGCTGCCTGTGGTCCTGAATGTGCCTGTGGTGCTGATGGTGGTGGTAGTGGTGCTGCTGCTGCCTGTGGTGGTGGTGGTGTTGCTGCTGCTTCTGCTGCCTATGGTGGTGTTGCTGCTGCTTCTGCTGCCTATGGTGGTGTTGCTGCTGCTTCTGCTGCCTATGGTGGTGTTGCTGCTGCTGCCACCTGTGTCGCTGCTGGTGGTGGTGGTGCTGCTGCTGTCGTAGGTGCTGCTGGTGGTGGCGGTGCTGCTGTTGCTGCCTGCGGTGTTGCTGGTGGTGGTGCTGCTGGTGCTGGCCTCAGTGGTGGCAACAACAAGGGTGGAGGTGAGCGGCTCAGTAGACAGACTGGTAGTCTCTAGTGATCCACTGCTTGCTTCTGTGAAGGTTTGCGTTTGCTCAGTGTCTGTGGAGAAAGAAAATAATGTATAATATGATTAATTACTAACTGATAAACCACTGAACAACTGTGAAGTCTGTTGTTATGGTTTCAAAGTTATTAGTCATATTAATTATGAAAAATCCATCAGTGTACTGTGGAAAATCCTTGATTGATTGGTTGTCAGACATCCCTCAGCTTTGCTCTAGCTTGTAGTGAAATTGTTACTTTATTATAACATTATTATTATTAAGCATTGTTGTGGACAATACACAAATAATCTTTTGTCTTGCTGCCCTCTAGTACAAGCAGTCAAGACTCCTAATACAAATACACCCAGGTTTCCAAACCCTTATTCATCACCTGGCCATGTTTTCTTGTTTTCTCCATTTAACTGGAGATGTCGAGCTGTCAACACATTGTACTTCCCTTGTATTCTGCTGTGGCCACCAGAGGGTGCTCACCAGACTGTCTGGCCTGTTCAGACAGCAGACACCTGGGAGATGCTGTAAGTACTGCTGCAGCTTGCTGCAGGGGCAATAATTTTGGGTGGAGAGCAACTGGCAGCCGGGCTCGTCTACTCTAACAAAGGCTTTAAGTCCTAAATATGGTGGTGACGGTATCTGCTGGGAATCAGCCATTTCCTTCCTAAAGCTGAGTGAGCACAAGGCACTGGCAGAGAACTGTCACTATGGATCTGGGTGTGTACTCATGTTCATTGTTTGTGGAGTTTTGTTTTTTTTTTAATTATTATTTTTAGTCTGGCTCAAAATTGTTGTCATATTAACTACCTACATAGTACCAGAAGTGAAATGTCAAGAACAGACTGATGTTGATGTTGATGAGTAGAGACTGTTGCTTTAGAAAAATATTGTGGTATTTTACCTTCGACATTTGCCAGTAAAGATTGACAGGAATCACGGGAAGAGAGCGAGGGGGGTTGAAACACAACAAAGGTCCCAGTTAGATGGCTTTAATTTACACCACAAATTGTTTTTAATTAATTACTATTTTTTTTTGTTCACTTGGAGGAAAAGAGGAACAATGTGACAACAGAACACTAACATTTTATGACTTTTTAAGTTGATGATGTTAAATGTCTCACACATAGGGGTCATGGGGTTAAGACTCATTTAAGTCCTCTTCTTTTAGCTTAGCGTAGCGTACATAGGGTTCAGAGTGACTCTACAGTCAAGTTTTGACCAAAACAAAGAGCTGAAAGATGCTAAAACTCTGTGGAGCTGCAGAATTAAGAATCTGTCTGTCACTTTAATCATTTCATATTACAGATATTTGTATAATACATTATTGACATAAAAATGCAGCTTTAGATTACATTGCTAGTGAGCATGCAGTAGGCCAGGTCTTAAAGCATGTGTTTCTGTAAGGTCTTACTCCAACCTTAAGATTTATTTCTATGCTTATCCTTGAAGCTGTGCTGTCTGACAGCCTGCTAACTGGCTGGTCTCCAGGAGGCCAGGACTGGAACAACATGACTCTGTGGATGAGCGTCTGTGCTGGACAGCATCCTGACAGCCAGCAACAAAGCGACCAGGAGCCACCGTCCAAAACCAATGAAGGGGAGAGTTCAACTGCATAACAGCCCGTCCACTGGGAGTCTATGAGGAGAACTGGGCCACTAGACTATTTTTCTCTCTCACTTCCTCTGCATGTGTCTCTCTCATTATTTCATTTTCTCTCTCTGGATCCAGCCCGGGCAGCAAAACTCAGACTGGAACGTGGTGTTGGCAACAAGTGTCGGACACTCCCAGTTTCGCTGCTGTTTATCACTCAGCTCTCATCTGTTAACACAGTTGTCACTGTGGTTTTTCACATCTGTTATACTTTCGAAAAGCTGTGAATGGCATATTAATTTATATATGCAGCATGTTTGGAATAATAATGAGCATGGTATGACGCAGCAGTGTTGCAAATAGATTTACAGCCTACAGGCCAAATGGCTCACTTTTTGCTCAGGACTTTTGCTATAGTCAGGTACCAAATGGTGATCTAGGTTTGAGACTCACAGCACAGTTAGGTATTTTATCACCAGATGACTGTGAACTGCATCAGGACAGGAAAGGTGAATCAGGGTGATATCAGGGTGAGGGAAGTGAATAATTTTTACTTATTTTCCTCAGCAGCATCTATTCATTTACACCAAGCATTTGGCACTCACATTGTTTCAGTGGCTTGTGCTGGACAGCTCGCCGGATGACTGCGTATAACTGTATGAATCAAGCAGGGTGTTGATGGAGATGACTGAAATCCAGTGGAGCCCACAGTGGGTCAATAAAAATCGAAAAAGAAAACCCAGCAGCTTGTCTCAAAGAAAATAGCTGCTGTTAAACTTCTAAGTTCAGACTGAGCCTTAAATACAAGGCAAATGCCAAATTCCTCAAATTAATACAAAGTCTGAAAGACAATAATATAACTTTAATTTATCAAATACAGCCTCAACATGTTGTGCAGCATATGGCCAGTTTATAGTGTTGCCAAGCTGTCGACATTTTAATTCAATTCTATAGATTTAGTTACTACCCCAAGCTATTTTTCTAATGTTTATTTTAGGTATAAGATATTCTGAATAGTAGCATTAGTAATGCAGTGCATAGTAATAAGGGTAATGTGTTATTAATAAGAGAAGAATCTGACAGTCTCTGTTCCGATTGTCTAAAAAAAATAAAATAAAAACAAAAAATAAAAACACAAAAACCAAAAGATCAACTTGAGGTCATGGAGCACATGGCCACGACGACTCTCCAGGAAGATACACCATCAGTTACAGCCTTGATTGCTTCAAGCCTATAACAGTATAGATTGAGTTATGATGGGAAAAGATGTGAGGTTCAGTTGTGGTTTCCCTTGTCTCAGTTCTTCTGCGTGTCTTTGTGCACGTGTGAGCAACATCTCTATTAACACAAAGTGCCGCACGTCTCCCTCTCTTCATGTGCATCCCATTGTTATTGATGGGTATACAGAATAACTATACATGAAGGCATCGCGGTTGTTACCCGTGGGCTCTAGTGAACTCCACTGGTCCCATGTGCTGCACGTGTAGTGAGACTCCAACCGGTGGACACTGTCCCACGCACCTGATCAAACACTTGCATGAGCTGCTGAGGACTTTCTGAAGCAGCAGCAGAGGCGCCTCGGCCCAAACAGGAAACTAACACAGGTCTTATTTGGTGTCTAGATAGTGGAGATAGTGGTAAATCCATTGTTGGTAAATGAATTCATTTGAATCAAACTAAGTCAATGGGACAAAGCTGAGAAAGTGACAAACCCCATTCATTGACCGTGTTAACACCATAACTGTTACTGTCACTGTTTTCTCTCGAAGATCTTGTTTTTTTTGTTTTCGTTGGGTGATCTCTCCTCTTGTAGAAGAAAACACATGTAAACATACAATATGAGCCCCGAAAATCACTTTCACACTAACAGAAATCTCAATTAATTTGTTAAGGAAAACGAGTCGACTCTAATAAACAACTTGACCAACGTCAACGAGAAATGCTTTATTCTGCTTTCTAGGTTTTGAACAGTTTGAACAAACGAGGCACTCTGAATGTGTCAACTCGTGCTTTCTATGACGCGCGTTTTTAAAAAGGCCCAGTATTTCACGGAGAGACTTAATTGTTGTAATTGTAATTGAGTCCTAATGAGACCAACCCAGCACAGAGAGCCCTGCACTTGTTTCATGGCTGTGCATCCAGCAGGCCTCGGTGACAGTGATCTTACCGAGGCTCGCAGCAGCAGCAGCGGTGTGTGTGAGCAGGAGGTTCCTCTGTGATGGTGATAAACTCTCGCTGGAGGATGAAGTTGAAGTTGTATTGTTTACCATGTTGCTGAGTTCATCGGAGGCGGTTGAATAATAAAATCCTGCTGTTTCGGGATCCGAGTCGTTGTCGCTGGGGGTCCCTGCCCCGAGGGCCCCCGGCAGACCCAACAGGAGGACCGACAGAGACAGCCCGAGGACGTGATTCAAAAACCACGTTTCCATGATTTTCAAGACCCCAAAGCGGTCGCCGATAGTTTCCGTAAAGTCGAGTGAGTGCCGGCGGAGTCTCCCGGGGACACCATGGGAGACGCGCTTCAGCTTTTACTGAAGTTTCATAAGAAATAAATAAATCCTGTTACAGGTCCGGAGAACCGCTGTTCAGTCGGCGGGGAACGGAAGATAATAAGGTTGAGGCAACAGCCTGTTATCACAGCGGAGGAGCCTGGGCTCCTCCCCCTCGTCCTCCTGCGCGTACACACACAGACGCGCACACACACAGAGAGACGCACACACACACACACACACACAACCCCGTTATTCAACACAGTGGTTCATTTGCTGCCTTCAGGTGTTGTTATAAAAGTGGAAACCACGAGGAGCTGATACTCCAGGGACCGGAAGTTGTCATAGACCAATTAATCAACACCGATTAACTGACGCACTCATTTAATCATTAAGACTAATCAACACTGATAAAGCCCCTTTCTCTGGATCTTTAGGTACCATTGCCTGCACATTTCAAGGAAACTGAGGCAGAAGATCCTCCTGGCAACCAGAGAAAAAAAGTGCCAATGATTTCCTACATATACATATATTTACAGCATGTCCATTTTAGTATGAAGAAGTGAACGGGTGTGATCTCATATATAATATGAGCTTACCTAATTAAAAATTCTGTTAGGGGTCAAATTGAGAAAAGTGACGCAGTATCATTTATGTAGACCTTATAAGTCATACTTAAGGTTCTGTATTTCAAGCCAACACACATGAACTGAAGTTTGCATAGTTTTATGAACAATTCAGATGTTTGTCTACAAGAACAATGATGAGGATGGTTATGAAAATGAAACATGAACACATACCAAACTGCTCCACTGTTGAGAACTATGCCCAATCCGCTTTCTCATACAAACTGAGTCATCTAGATAAGGGGAAAAAGGGCATCACTATTTGAAGGTTATGATGGGCTTGTTGGTAGGTAACAACAAAATGCAAAGAGGAAGTGGTTTTCACAGCTTTGCTGTTAAGCTGCAAGAATCATGACTTTTAAAGCTCATGGCAAACACGGTTCACCTGACATTGTAGTAAGATAGGTATACTGAACTGCTGAACATTAGCTCTTAAACAAATTAGATTGACATTTTGACGCTTTTCCTCATAGTTAAATTTTTTTCTTAAAAAAGGTATTCAACAAAAGGATGCAGACTGATTTTTGTTGTTTAACTAGGAAAATGGCTTGAACAGTTAACTCTTCACATTTGATTTTAATTAAAGTTAGTTTAACATCTTTTCCTAATAGAAAAGTTGAGAGAAGTGAGGTGCCATGTAAGTTTTATTTAGAAAATAATATTTATATTTATACATATTATTCTCAGTTATTTTAAAATTATTGTGAGTCTGCAAGAAGTACTACCTCAACTCTGAAATTTTACAAAGGAAAGCAAAATAACAACCTTGTTCAATGAATGATTAACTGCAGGAACGCAGCAGTGAGTGTACATATTTTAATGAAACCTTTGTGTCACTTGTACACAGGATATTTATGCTTCATGAGCATCACGGTGGCTGGACCTCTCAAAGGTGACACAGGAGTAGAGTAATCTAAACACACACATCAAGTTGAAGCCATTAAGTATGTTATATAATATATATATTGTATAATAATTCAGTCTACTTTGTGGAAGACGTCCAACTCCAGCTACATTCAGTCCTCAGATATCTCTCTCATTCAAACACACACTTTGTACAACACTAGAAAAAGTTCAGATTTCCTCCAACCAACACAAGAAAGCAATCAGAGCCACTGAATGTCTCTGTTAAAACAAATATGTGTGTAGACTGTGGCCCATAGGACAACATGAGACACAGTTTGAGGCAGAAAATGTGTGGTATTTCATTCAGTCAGTGGAGTGGCGGTTGTACCATCTTGTCGGCCCTGATGAATGAGGATTGGTGATAGCGGTGGCGAGAGGCAAAGTCAGCATTTTCTTCTGTCAGCTGCCTGGTCCTCAGCCCGACCCCAGACAGAGAGGGTGTCACTACAATCTCATCCTGGGGAGAGCCTTTCCCCCTGAAAGACAGGGAAACAGTATGGAGAAGTAGGCTTTTTGTGAGATGGGAAATTAGGCTCCCATATAGATGATACATAGAGGCTAAATATCTTATGTTACATTACTTTGTAATTCAAGAACTAATAGATTATGACAGTTGCTTTAGTTTCAGTCTGAGCTTTAGTAATGATCTGGACAGACATAATCAACATAGATCTTAAATGTATCTATTACTCACTCACTCTTAAACCGATTCCTGACAGACTATTTAGTAACGTAACAACCATACATTACCTGCAAATGCTATTCAGTGTTGATTTGAGCCATGTGAAAAAGCTAAACCGAGCTGCAATACCTGCAAATAAAACAAAAGTTTGTTTTGTTTTTTTTGTTACAAATCTTTAATAGCTGCAGAAAAAATAGTGAATGAAAAGCTCATTGCAGAGTCAGGGAGAAAAACTGCAACTCATCGACCACCTGTGGAACAGGTGTTTAACACTTGCAGCTCTTATGCTCAGACATGTCATGAGTCAGACAGTTAGGGCACGCTGTAATGTGGTGAGATTAACACAGATACAGGGTGTCCCATCCAGCTAGAAACCCCAAGCCACAACAGCTGCCAGCCTCCCAGGGAAAAAGACCACAAATGAAACTCCCAGCAACGAGTCAACGACCAGGTAACACAACAACATTGTGTGACTTGGTAATGTACATGGGACCAAATCTACATGCTCCAAATAAAAACCTGCAGATGAGATGTATTTTTCCAGAAATAATGCCATATTATAAGTTGTCTTTTGGCATTACTTGGAAACTTTGCAGGTCTAGTGAGGGTCTGAAGTCAAACTTTGTTTATGTCCCACCAGACAATAGAGTAGTAAATATCAAACACAAAATGCGCATATCTGCATATAATTAATACATGCAATGCCCATGAGGTGTATTTGGTAAAAAATGATTACTACAATTTGTTACTTACAGCCATGTAAGTAATAAATTATAGAAGAGTCCTCAAAGCAAATCATTATTACAAGCTCTTAATATCACAGATTGTTTTTTTCCAAATTGTAAGACTTTTTTTTTTAAATCTGCAAAATGGCTAATGTCTTGATTACACCAATCCGCAGAAATTAAAATTCTACAAAATCCAGAAATTTACACAATCAAACACAAAAAGAAATTAACACAATCATTTATTTAGGTTAACTGATCAATGGAAATGAAATTAAACAATCACCTATAGGTAGACCAGGACTTGTTCTCCCGATGTAGAAGAAGAGCAGCAAGGCCACAACAATGTTTGCCAAGGCGTAAACCCACTGGATAACAAACATGATCAGTATGGAGCTCAATGCCTAATAGAAAACAAATGATATATTCACTTTATTCCTTAGGTACTGTTCATACCACCTGAAAATATTCTATGAGATCAAAAAGAAAAGATGTACAACATGCAGTTGTTGTGTAACCTACCCCAACTAGAGCAATCCAGTGGTTGCAGAACTTTGCGTAGATTGAATCATGTATGGGTTTGATTTCAAAGCTCTGTTGTTCTGCTTTAGCCTCAGCACCTGTAAAATGTTTTACATTGTCAGGGGGACTAAAAAACTAATAGATAAAACTAACCTCTATGATATCTACTTGTGTACTGTCTAGTCTGATGTTTAATGGGAAAAGCTCCTCCTCACCTGTGCTGTGATTGTGAGGATGAGTAGATGAATCCTGTTCAACATGACATATTTCTGTAAAGCATTTGACTTTCGAGTCTTCTCCAGTCCTGTGTTCCTCGCTTCCACACTGCACCTCAGCCTCTTCATATGGTGTAGCTGAACTTATCTCCTCTGCTCTCTCTTCCAGGGACATATTGCTGTTCAGGTCCAAACCAAAGCTGTCCATCAGTTTCTGCTTAGCAGTGGCCTTTCTGCTCTTACCTCTGCTGCTCAGCTCTTGCACAGAGGTGGTCTTCTCAGAATCAATACCCAAGACAGGTGGAAAGATCTGATCCATGTCCTTGGCAAACTCCAATAAAGTACCTTTACTCTGTAAACCCTTGCCTCCGCTTCCATAGTTTGGGAGAGGAGTTTCAATCAGTGGCGTGGAGCTCTGCCTCTTGGACTTGCATTGGTTTGTTTTGGTCAGGATGAGAGTGTCACTTTTCTCTTTACCCTGCAGATGGAAGGTCATGGCCACGCTGAAGTAGGAGTAGTCAATGAAGCTATAGGTGAGCATGAAGTTGATGGTGACGATGGGAGCTAGTACATTGACCTGGCCAATGAAGATGAAGGCCATGGTCAGCAGGCTGGTCAGACAGATTGCAGCCACTGGAGTCCTGTTTGGGCCCGTCTGTGGGAGATGGAGAGAGCACCACAATGTGGTCAGTGAAAGGTGTGTTAGACATTCATTGTTAAATTGCACCTTATGCCTTTTGGACTCAAGTCAACGGCGTCCGGGTGCAAGAAAGAAGAAATCCTGTTGACTGAGACTGTATAAATTCACAACTTTAATCTTTTGCTCAAATAAAACTGTATGAGTTATGGACATTTAGGAGAAGCACAAACTTCTATTAAGCAATGACATGTTCAATTTTAGCCAAATAAAACCAGCCCAGTGTTAAGACAGCATATATGGATCATTTGATGACGCAGCGACAATTACTCATACATTAAATGTTATAGAGTATAACTTGGGTTTTAGATTATCAAAACAACTAAACAATAAAACTTTCAAACAAAGTTCAAAGAACAAGTTCATTACATCCCAAACCTCATGTTTTCATCTCTACAACTACCATAACCAATTCACAAAATCTTCTAATGACTTCATCACGCCTTATGTTAGTCAGGAGCCATGCTCAGCTAATCTGACACTGGACATGACAAAGCCGGTCTTATTTTCACTTGTGACATTATTTTCTCTGGTGGAAGTACCCGTTCTCATTGCATTTAGTTTCAATTTAATATGTTTGTTTTACATTGCAATAAAGAGCAAATGGTTTATAGTTTGACTTCAGGTGGTTTCACATCCAGGATACATTGAAGGGAGTAAAGAACTGCATTATTTGAATCTAATGATCTGTCTTTAGATGAAACACCAGATCTAACAGGAGGACAAAAACAATGTCCCAACAATAACTCCTTTCTCAAAATGGAAACATCCTTTTAACTTGTGGTTAAATAACCAGTTTGCTTTCACTTCCCAGGTCCTATCACACAGTTTGAGGAGCCTTGCTGTGTGCCTGGCGGTCCTCCAGAGCACACAGTGGAGCGGGGCCCTGCCCGTCGCCCTTCCTGCGTTTGTTCTGATGCTTTGATTTGGACCAAGATGTCTAGGGCCTCATTCCAGCCCGCTGAGAGAGGTCAGACACTGCTGCCATCCAGGGAAGTCTGAGGAAAACTGGGGTGGACGGGGTCAGGACATCAACGTGACTGTGTGTGTGTGTGTGTGTGTGTGTGTGTGGTAGCAGCGAGTCATAACTCTTTGCAGTCATTCAGTCAGTCCCCTGATTTCTATTGAACAGAGTCCATGTGCTATATTTAGTCAGTCTTGTCACTGCTTCCTATTGAGTCCAGCCACAACCCCTATACATTTAGCCTGGGCTCATTTATTAGTTTAAATTGTGCCAGCTACTGCTGTTAATCAGGGAAAATATTGCTATTAAAAACTTCTCTTGACTTCCACTACAATATTCAATTATTTTAAAATGTAGTTCAGTTCCTGGAGATATTTTTTTGAGTCAGATACCACCACGGGTTACTTTTCTAATAATAACAACTGAAGAATAAGATTTGTTTTAGCTCAATCGATGAATGTCTGTTGTATCAGTTTGTAGTCTGGCCCTAATGCAGGGAAACAAATCACTTGGCAGTTATGGTTTATTCATTTGTATTTCTTAGACTAGTGTTAATAATTTCTGCTTGCTCACTTGCCCTAAAGTAAACCTCTTAGGCCAGGCTGTGTACCACTCCAACTAGCTCCACCAATCAAATGTATACATTTGATTGTTTAAATCAGCAAATTCAAGCAAATTCTGTATACATTTTCACGTGTAAACAGGAAAAGATGAAGTTTGAAGTCACCTTATTCCAAATAAGTTAATAGTTAAGTTAAAGTGACCATATAAACAGCGTTATGAGCAAGTAATTACTGTGCATGTTGCTGTTGTATAAACACACACTCTCACTAAATAAGCTGCATTTACATCATAGTGACTCTCAATAATATTTTTCAGCATGCTGTCAATGTAAGTCCAGGCATCCCTTGCTTCATGGCTCCATGCAACCATCCATGCACCCACCCCTCTTCCCAGAAAGGCCAGAGCAGGGATGACCCTCTCCTGAGCGATGCACTGGAGAATCCTGGGTGCTCCGTACAGGCCGCCCATGCAGGAAGCCAGGGACGAGATGTAGAGGCCCAGCAGAAAGAGGAAACCCACCAAGGAGACCTGGAGGAAGAAGGAAAACAAACAGAGGGTGGAAGAGGATAGGGTGGGGTTGAGTGCTCACAACAGCTACACCCAGTTCAGTTCCGCTGCAGCCAGCTCCTTTATGAAAACAATGAGAACTAACCACTGATGGAGAACACGATGCAGTAAGTGGTTAAAGAAAAATGTAATTTTTTAATTTGACTTTCAACTGGAACTGGCAGACCACTTAGCTGCGTCAGAAATCTCACTGATAAACTGTTCAATCACTTATCCCCACTTTGAAAAGCTAAGAAAAAAAAAAAAGATAAGAAATCAGTTGCTGTATGGTGTGTATACCTAACCTTAGCTCTACATAAATTTAGGATGTCATGCCCAGCCTTCCTCACATCAGCTGTCCATCTGGAGCCTGACACATGTTCAGTTGTTGCGGAGAATTCATGGATCACATCTTAAACCTCCATTCAGACAAACTGTATGTGAATAGTATGTAATTGGCTGCATGCTTTGAAATGAATAGATTAAGTTTAAGTTTTCAATCAAGTTGAAGTTTTTTGCTTTGTCACAAGTATTACATTTCACAACAGCAAAAAAAAAATAAATTTGTTTTTGGTGCATTGCTACCACACTTTGCATAATAAAACATTTCTGAAAGCACTCCATAATCAACTGTCTGCAACAAGTTAACCAATGAGTGATAAATCAAGAGACAGGGCAGAAGTAGGTGAAAGTCATCCAATTCACAACAACAAATCTGAATACATTATACAGACTGTCGGTGAATAAGGCTGAGACTTAATGCTGTGTGTATACAGGGTTTGTCCTTTTTTAAATTTTACTTCCTATGAAGTATGTGCTGAACTAATTTTACTGCCACCTTGGTAAGAAGCAAAATAAAGACAAACATACATACACAAACAATACAGATATGTGTATAATGGTTTTTTTTATGCACTTGAACTATAAGAAAATGCCAAGGGCCCTATGTATCAGCCATTTAAAAAAGTACATACAGTCAGAAAGAGGTAAGCCATTGTGGGGAATCCCCTTACCTCAACCCTTCTCATCCTGACAGGGTGAGATGGAAACAGAAAGAACAGTTTACCTTTTCTGCTATCAAGAAATCGTAGCGCAGAGCTTCTCTGGTACAGATGGCCCCCAGGAGGAAGACAAAGACCAGATACAGGAACCACCTGTGGGTCACCAACAGTACACCACACAGAAATATTAACAACGGCTCCTTTCGCACTATTAATAGGAAAATTGTGTAATCACAACTCAATAAGGGACTAATAGAGCCATGCTGGGAATGTGGGTTTGTTTGTTCTCTCCAGTGGAAGTGGAAAAGGTTTTGCTTTTAATAAGCTACCACTAAGTGATCCGAGAGCATGACAAACGTTAAATCTAAACATTTGGAAAGTACCCTTTTGGATGAATCATACTTTTAAGGAGAAACTCCAGGTTGTTTCATTTGAAAAATGTCTCTGTACACTGTTGTATGAGTAAACAGGTAAAAGAAATCAAAGAAATCTTTCTAATATTCAGTTCTCATTGTGTAAGTACTGTATCTAGGTCAGTCTGTACAACTTCATTGTAGTTGTGGCCTTTTGTACTGTATATTGTAATCTTTTATTTTGGTGTTTATGTATTTTACAATATAGTTGTGTATGTGTGATGGTGGTGTGTTTGGGCTGTTGTCATACGAGGTGAAGACAGCTGCCAGTGTTCCCACAGGGATGTTGTGTTGAGGCCGCTGAAGATCTGAGCTCATGTTGAAGCCTGCCATTACCCCTACGCACACACACACACACACACACACACACACACACACACACACACACACACACACACACACACACACACACACACACACACACACACACACACACACACACACACACACACACTGTACAATGCAACATGTATTTTTATCCTCCACATGTAGCTGCAAGAATTGGAAGCAGATGCTTAAGTGTTTACAGTGGATGTGCTATTCTGAAAACTTTAAGTTATACATTTTTAATGCAGTATAATAATAAAAGTAGATGGTGGGTGTCTACCTACCTGTAGCAGCAGGGAAGAAGACACCAAATACTGTGAAGAAGGTTTCTCCTGGGCTGTAATCTGGTTTTGTGTTGCTGCTGAGCAGCTCTGCTGAGTAACCAATGAAGCCATGCTCTGAAAGGAGTCGGAGTCACACAAAGCAAATCAGGACTGAACAAAAATAAATTAAGTCTAAATCTGTCAACATGAATACTTGGGACTTACATGGGACTTGATCTAATGGTATATCAATACCAATGCTAATATGTTTCAGTGTTTAGGAAAACAATCTCACTAGAAGGTCCATCTACGAGCTGTTCTGTAGGTTTTCATAAAAACACACAATTGTCATCAACAGATGGAGATTATACAGTTACACTTGTTATGAATCTACATTCTGCTACAGTTTCACCAAAGTTGCTAAATAACCATTCTCTTAACCTGTCGCTGTGGCGTTTTTATTTTCTTTGAATTTAGTCATCCTCTTTAGCCCTAGATGCTTATTAGCAGTGGGACAGAGACATGATGTGTGCTACCAGACATGACCTGCACTAGCAGACACTAATTTAAACCAATATAATCACTATAGGTTTGAAAAGTATTCCATAATATCCACTTAGTTAGAGGCTTCTTACTTCTCCTCCTGCCACAAAAGTTTAAGAAATCATTACCTCACTGAAGGATGCTAGTGACTGAAACAGTATTTTCTTACAACTCCATTTGTCATTGTAATATAAGAACGCTAGATAAAGACAAACTAGTTGTAAAACACACACTAATGTTCCTTGCAAAAAGATTTAATATCTTACAGCACCAAATGTGGGATCTTATGTTGCGAGTCACACATATTTCAATCAGATGCATAACAATAGTAGGCATCAATGCATAAAAACGTGCCGTCTAAAGACAAGAGATTTGTTGAGTCTAGGTCAGTTTGTTAAATGTGTGAGGGGAGATTGTTCTGCATTGATGGTGGCCATTTAAACCATACAGTCTGAAGGGCCCGCCTATGTTACAACACTGGACATTTCCCCCTTGGTTATCTTGCGATGGGAAAGAATGTGTTCTGTCAGATTAATGACATGTTTATCCAAAAGGAAGTCACCACCCCTTTCAGAAGCTCAGCAGCTTCCAAGTTTGAGACAAAGAATGAGAGTGAGCAAGAGAGGGAGACAGAGAGTGAGAGAAAAGAGAGAGGGAGCATGCTCATTTTTTTTTTGTTTTTTGTTTTTGTTTTAAACAAAAGCCAAAACCAAAAGAGCTGGATATACAAGTTATTTCAAGTGCACATATTCTACAGGATAGGAATTTAAGGAGGTTGTAAAACCTGACATCAAATGGGAAGATGAGCCCAAACTTGTGTTCACTCAGTGACCCGGTAAGGCCGCCCTCTGTCCAAACAACCAGAATCTAACAAATCCAGGGCAGTCAGTGTCCATGTCTGCACCATGGGCTCCCCACCCATATTACAACATCAAACTCCAACATCCAACCATGCCTAATTCTCTGAGTATTCAGTTGAGGGCGTTCACATATTTATAAGGAAAACTGTTTCTATGAAAACAAATTCAGTGTTTACGGCAAGCGTTTCAGCATCTTAGCTCTTGAACAGTGTACAAAATGTTTTAGAAGTACTACACTTTCTGTGCAAACCCACACCCCCAATACCTAGCTCTTATATGGGGCATGGACTGATTAACGGGGAAAAAGAAGTTGCTGTTGCCTAATAATGATATTGCACACAGAAGACAGCTTTATTATAATTTGCTCAAAGACATAAGGAAAGAAATGAATCATAACCAGTCCCCTTATTCCTCACTTTATCTAGCGCCATCAGGCCAAAATTACAAATTTTCTCAATACTGTGATTCATGACCAAATACTGAACAGCAGACATGGCTAATGTAAGCATCCTAAAGTGCTAAAACGAAGATGGTGAACAAGATAAACCTCATAATTGCTCAACAACAGCATATTAATATTAGCATTGTCATGTGAACATGTTAGGGTGCTGATGTTAACATTTCGCTCAAAATGCCTCTGTGCCAGTATATATCCCCACAGAGCTGTTAACCCGGCTTTTGATTTAGTCTTAGTTAGTAAAAACCACCTATTGTAGCGACTGTGCAGCTATTTGGTCACATGATATTTCTTACTGCATTCACCTAATACGTTTTCTTTCATTTTTACAGTGTAATGTAGGGTGAGAGGGTTTTGCAAAAAACTTTTCTATAGGCCGACCTATAGTTTTAAGACAAAGCCGTGGTGAGAGAATTTACTTTTACACTACATTTATCCTGAAGTGTAAATGTATAGGCAGAGAAGGTCCTTTCTCAGCTCAGCATTCCTGTGATGCAGACTGGAATGTGTAGTCAGATTACATGAGCATCTGAGGCTTCTCTCTTTGGCTGCGTGACCTCTTACTCTCCCACACTGACCAGTAGAAATTGCTGCATGGAGAATAGTGGAGGCTGTGAAAACTATATATTATATCAGGATCACAGGGTGAAATGTGGCGGTCTCTGGAGTAGCAGCAGGCTTAAGATCTCAGTTCTGGCTTTCTCTCTTTGTCATTTTCCAAAAATGTGGGTGAGTCTGGTTAACACCCTTAACCCCAGACCCAAGGAGCACATAATGGCTTCCTGTTCTGTGGGGAATAGGATTCTACTAAGAGGATAGGGAATTGTATGTATGATTAGATTTCATCTAAGACCCACTATCAAAAGTGTTTGGTTGCAGGGAGAGTTTGGTGGCAGTGTTACTGGCCAGACTAAATAATTTACAATACTTGAAATGAAATCCAGGGAATCTCCTCCCAATCCCCTTTGGGAATGATTAAGCATTACTTTAAGCTGTTTTACTTGTTGCAGCCATATGATTTTTCAATTCAAACCACCTGTTCTTCAGGAAGGACTTGTCATGATAAGTCACTTAACAGGTTCTCATGGTTGGGAAAAATGAGGTAAGCAAGGTCAGCCTACAAGTGAGAGTTTATCTACCTACATATTAATACCCCCAAGTCCTTCTGCTAACTACTGAATTTCAAGTTGGTCATTTTTATAATTAATGGAATCACATCAGAAGTAGACATTTAGATAGTGGTTCATATGTTTGTATTGTACTGTATATTGACAAAACTGAGAAACAATGGTCAAGTCTGAGAAGCTGGAAATGAAAAATATTGGGAAATTTCACCTGACCCAAATAAATTGTATAACAAGCAATAGTAGCCACGTCCAAATAAGATGGTCATTCAGCTCAAAATCTAATCCTTTCAGATTGTGATAAAAGTGCAAAATACTGACGAGACAATGATCAGTTTTGAATTTAAATGACAATATATAATATTTGCCAAGTATAAAGACATATATAAAGTTTTGATATATTATATAACTTGGCAGACAAGACATGGCTTAGCTATGTTAATGATGTACAATGTCGCCCAAAAGCTAACACTGTGATCTCTTTACTTAGTGTACACAGGGGACGTGTTATCAAACTATGAGCACATCACTTTGGCAGTGGCTCTTTTTCCTTTAGGATACATACAGAGAATGTGCGGGCTAATCTGAGCTGTTTCAGCTAGGGAACCTGCTGGTTCACTGCCAACCATGAGGTCACCACAAAACACACAGCAGCTCTTAATTGGAAAAACCTGGAGAAGCCATTATGCCTGGTTCTCCCACAGTTTATAAAGAAGACTGGCGGCTGGGGGGGGGCAGTCCAGGTTAGGGTTATGGATGAGAGCCTTGATTTAGTGGCACAGGCATACCTGGAGTAGTTAAAGCTAAATATTGTAAAAAAAATTAAGCTAGAAAGCCATATGTATGTTTTATAATCTATGCACAGTTATGTGATTTTTTTTTCTGTTTTTAGTGTTATTTTACATACAGTGAATGCCTTTATGTCTGAAATGTGTTATTCACACAAAGACTGGCTTCACTTCTGGAACACTTGGACAGGACGTTGATAATCAGTGAGAACAGGAAATGTGGGGAAGGACTTCCTGAAAGCCAGCAAAAGAATACAAACCACACAAAAAAGGCAACATTTTCTCACAACGAAAAAAAAAGAGAGGAAAAAAAAAATCATCTCAATAAACACACCTTAAAGTCTGAGTCTTAGCTTAAGCTACAACAGCAAAAAAACAGCACTTTACCCAATTTTCCAGTTAGAGGAAAGAAAGTTAGCCCTAGGAGGGAAAAACTGCTTTACAGGTTAACACACATGACAGAAATGGGTTAAATATGAAGCAAAAAAAGTGTCATGAATAAATGCGCTGCAGAAATCTAGTGGAATACAAGACTGAGTAAATTCAGTGATGCTACAGCTACACCTACTGGTCACACTCTCCATTGTAAGTCAACAGGCCAGTTCAGTGGGTCTGAAACTTTTACTACAATTTATGTATTATTACCATTTACTGCCCTTTGGAAGAATGTCAGACCCCCACCTGGACTCACACATGAATCACATTTTAAAACACCAGGTCACTTTCTTTTTGTGAAAACAAACACAAGCTTGTCATTAGTTACTAATGTGTAAACGTCATCTTCACCAAAATTATGCAACACTAAAACACATGAGGCTCAGGCTCAACATACACAGTTTTCATATTTTGGATTTTTACTTGCATGTTTACTGCTTTTCCTTTGATCCCTTTAAAAACTCTTTCCCATCTTGTGTTATTCATCTTGTTTTTACCATCTGGATAAATCCCACCAACCTGAATGTTCATAACCTTGCTAGCATCGTCAGTAGCATTATTTCGTTAGCATTTCCTGAGCTATCAGCTGTGAAATCAGGAAAAGCACAGGTGGAACTAATGACACTAGCGAGGGCTGCACTCCAGCATTTGCAGAAATGAATTTATTAATTCCACCTATTTTTGACGAGGCAACATGTAGGCTACAACAAAAGTCTGCTCAACAGTTTCCACAGTTTTTTCACCCTGGTGGCACTCTACCGTCTTAATCCTCATTAGCTCCACGGTCAGAAGGGAAGAACTTTGCCACCTTGCAAACACAAGCTGAAATCTCATCTTTTCCACCTCTGGCCCCTGGCACCCAACTCTCTCACACACACACACACACACACACACACACACACACACACACACACACACACACACACACACACACACACACACACACACACACACACACAGTTTATTAGGTATTGTGGTGGCGTCAGGGTTTACTGGAAGGCAGAACCGTGACAGGAACATGGATCATATTTTGTTTCACGCCTCTAAACTAGAGAGGTGTTTTACCAAATTCTTTCTTTGATACGGTATCTGGTATGACTTTGCTATTCACTCAATGTATGGTTATGGCATAATCAGAGGCTTTAACAACAATATAAGTCTACTACTGAATGATTTGAGGATGATTTTGACTCGAAAATATCAGTGAAAACTACTGGCAGACACTGAAAACTTACAGTACAGTCTCCTTTCAAACTTCATGTCAATATTCATGACCCAAGACATACCTGGGTCAAGGTGCGTGAAAGTGCCAATGACAAAGTCCAGTGTGGAGATGGCCAGGACAGCCAGCAGTAGCAGCTGAATTCTGACAATCCACTTGACTCCAGCCAGGTTGATTCCAAGCAGGGCCAGCAGCACCGCCGCCGACATGCCGCGCACGGCCCACTGAGTCTGTAGACCCAGCAGCTCTGCGACCGACTCAGAAAAACCTGTGATGTACATGGCTCCAGCCACACACTTCAGGGTCAGGGGCAGCATAAATCAGGAGATAGCATAGGAAGATATTGACAAAAATGTGAATCACTATTAGTTACGCTACAAAACCAAAATATAATAATATTAGCCTTCAACAATACTCACCTGTCCAAACACATACAGGAGGCCCACTGTGCCACCAACCCTGCCACCCAAGACGGTGGAGATCATGGAGTAGATTCCTCCACTCCCAACACCGCAGTGCTCACACACTCCAATCCCGGACATCACCGTCACCAAAGCAACCAACACAACCAAGGAGACCAGGAGCATCCCGAGCAGCACACCCGTGTTGCCCTGGATGATGTCAGACAAAATGACAGCATACAGTCACTCAGGCACATATTATATGTAAATTTGCAGCATGTCAGCTAGCTTTGCTGCTGTCTGCTGTTTTTTCTTTCTTTGCATTGTCTTTGAATGTTTTAGTGCTGTTAGCCTGCATGACAACAGTAACATTTTAATTCATATCATAAAGAAATAGCAAGAACTTGAGCTCTACTTCATATATGTGTGAAACTACATTTAAAACTTACAATGCTCTCTGGGAGACAATTAGAAAAAATGCTTACTCAACATGTTTGACTTTACTCCACTTATATTTACTGCTTTAAATGATGTTGCCAAAAGGGAACTGCCCAATGTTCACTTCCTCATACTTTGCTTGTAGCCTTGATGTTAAGGAAAACTAAGAGGGACTCCTGTTGGCCAACGGGACTATGGTGGCCACCATGAATTGCAATGCATGTACTCAATTTGATGTCCTAGGACTCTGATGAATAACCATTCATTTTCTCCTTCTCCTCGTTTCCTGTTACATCTCACTTTTACAAAAAAAAACAACAAACAAACAAAAAAAAAAAAAAACAGAAGAAAAACCAGAGAAGGGATGAACTTCTGCTAAAGTCAGGGCCATCACCACACACAAAACATGTTTGCTGAGTTACAGTCTTTCCCTCTGCACAACAATAAGCAAGTAATTTATGATAACAAGGCTCTCACTCTGGATAAGAAACCCTGTCTCCTCATCAAGCTAAACCAAAACAGATGTAGCAATTAAGACCAAAGAGTCTTTGTAGCTGTGTCCTGTGATGACCCATGCAGGGTTATCATAGGACAGCAGGGCTAAGCAAAGATGTGAAAAAGTGAAATAGCCCACACTGTTATCCAACCATGAGGCTGGATATTATTATATTATTAGTGTGCAAGTAAAAATATGCAAAGCATGAAGTCCTTTCTGTTGTGCCTATTGGTCTACTCCTTTAAATCAGCCATAAATCACCACTCCAGCCAATATCATCAATAAGTCGAACTGCTCTCATTCATTCATCACGTGGACCAGACTTCTTCTGTCTTCTCAACAGAGTGACAGACTATTGCTGGGGTGAGAGGATGGGCAATACACTGGTGGGCAGATCTGACATTAAGTCATCCATGCTTGATTGTTGGCTGCAGCAATCAAGCTGTCTTGATTGTACCATTCAGTTTCTAAAACATAGGACACCTGAAAAATTGTGTGCCAGGTTATTCAAATTTAGTTTTTTTGTTACTTTGTTACAGATGTTTAATGTTAATCCCCCAACTGAGGACATGCTTCATCATTACTTTTGTTTTAACACAGCATCAAGTTTATTACATAGCTTTCAATTTGGTCTTTTTTTCTCTCACCAACTCACCACCAGGTATCCAGTACGCAGGAATAAAACCACACCGAAAATGTTGATCATGCAGGTAGTGAAGACTCCATCCCAGGTGCCGAACAGTACGGGCTCCCACACAAACAGTTTAATCCTCCACCAAGGCTGGCTGGGCTGCTGGAAGCCCTAAACACAGAAACACCACTGTTACAGCACTGGACTGGAATTAAAAAAAAAAAAAAAAAAAAAAAACAGCATTCAAATCATAGTGCTCATGCCATTTCCTAAACTTCATCACCATGAATCTGGGAACTGTTCGAGCAGCCGGGGCACACGTCTTACCTGTGCATCTTCATGAAACAGATCATGGACATGTGTGTTTGTGTCGGGGTCAGGGACTCCCCCTTTCACCAGCCCTGTCCCATCTCCCTCCTGGTCACGTGTGTGCACAGTCCAACCTGATGGCAGGGTATCCATTGCAACCTACAGGCGTGAACCAGGTGCGGCCCCCTTCAGGTGCGCCATGTTAATTATATGTGAAAAACAAAAAGTGAACCGAGGGTTTACATTCATTAATAAGTGACATTTGCTCGTGTTGAGGAAGTTAGCTGAGTTTGTGTTGAATGTCGGTCCCGCCTATCCCGGTGAGGACACCCGGATACAGCAGGGTGTGCGCCTGACTGCAGCCAAACAGATGTCAAAGATGTGTGAAGAAAATTTATTCACCAGTTAAAATAATACATTTGTCCAGTAATAAAAGGCAGAGGTAAAAAAAATAAATAAAAATAAACTAAAAAAAATCAACCACCACAAAAAGATTTTTTACATTAGTTTTTTTTTTTTTTTTTTTAGCTCTAAACCTGTACATATACATTTTAAAATGTACGTCTGTAACAGTTGGCCATTCTACTAACAGTCTGTCTTATCTCTGTGGTGCATGTGTGTCCTCAACGAGGGTCACAAAACCCTACAGCTTAGGCTGTAAACACAGTCGAAGCCAAACCTCATTGACAAAAGTGTCAATTTAAGGTTTCCTCGTTGCAACAGCAAAATACGGCATCGAGCAATGCCTAATTTTCACTGAGCCACTTTTAGATTCTGCCATCAGAAATAAGGCAAGTTACTTAAATCAATACATTTTAACAGCCCACAAATTAATTTATCAAACAAGCGCGTCGAGAGTGAGTAAACTGAGGGCAAGCGTGAACGTATTGAGACACTTGACTAATTATACGAGGCTACAATTTCAATTGACATATTTCTGAATGTCTCGCGTGACAACATGGTCCAAACTTTACTTACTTTACCTCTCACAGAGCACCATATCACTCCATGTTGTTTAAAAACAAACACGAACACACACACACACAAATAGGTGTCAGGTATACAAATGGCAAATCAGTTCATTCTTCACTGTGTTCAGGTGATGGGTCCAGTCGCAGTGAGCTGGGCTGCCAGCTCCTCCCGCTGTTAACGTGTTTGGTGGAAACGTCAGCAGCCACAGATAGATGTGTTTGGTTACCTTCCAGGGTGTGTTGCTGCTTTGCACAAGGATCCCATGTTAGTCTTGGCAAGCCCCGCGGTTGACTAATGATTAAAGCTGAAAATTGCACGCACCAACTCAACATCCTTATCTTTTTATTTTGTGAAATTCTTTCCAAGAACATGCTATGGGAAAAGGATACGTGTTAGCCCCTGGGGATATTTATAGGTCTGCCAGTCAACAGTATCTTACACATAATTACATGAAGTGATATAGGAAATGACTTCATGACAAATCCTGAGAGAATCTGTGGAATCTGTTTAACAGATTTAACATTTGTCTACAACCTTTAAGTAACATTACTTTTGATAGTGGTGGACAATTTTACAGCAAACTACTTATGGTATTTTACTCTCAACACTTTGTGTTATTGTTACAAATAGCTGATTAGATTTACACAACAATGCATGACTTTTTTTGGATTAATGTAAATCAACCATCACACGACACCTCAGGGTGTCACCTTGTGCTCTAAGAAACTGAGCTGGACATTTTTAAAAAATCTCTAAATTTTGCTGAGGGCACTTTTAAAACTCTGTTCGAGTTCAAAAACAACCAATACAACTACACATCTTCCCCCAACAAGTTCCACCTTGGACTTCACATGAACGCAACATACAGTAAATTACTATACACAGCGAGTGGCACCTGCAGTTGAATGGCCTTTGCGTCTCAATAACAATTCAACTGTCACATACTGTGAATTATTTTATTTATAAGGACATGACACAACAATCAAAACAACAATTTAATCTGATTGTTTACAAATCATAATATATTGCAAAAAATCTAATCATATGGGTTACTTGACTGAAATTAATTGATCACAATTAAAGCTGCACATTATTCATAAAACAAGTTCACTCGACCCAACAAGTTAGAGACCATGCAAATAAACCTTACTGTCTAACTTAAAATCAACCCCCACAGTGAAGCAGCGAGGCTTCATCAGGTTCATTAAAAGTATGAAAATGCCAGTCAGAGCTCACACCTAAGAGGCTTCCCATCTGTATTTGAAACATATTGACACAAACGACTTGTACAGAGATAAATGAGGGGTAGCAATAGTGACTGCATATGATATACTGTACATATCAGTGCCTTAAATGACATGTTTCAAAAATAGTTTTTATCAAAAAAATTCATAATTCAGATCTTTTTTTTAATATATATATATATATACACAAAACATTTTTTTTCTCTAGCTTATACAAGGACACTTATGGCCAGGTTACTGACAATAGTTAATTAAAACGGAAAAATACCATAGTACTGTTCATATAAGTCATGAATCGCCATTAACAGTTTTGCATCTTAAATTGTGTAAGTGAATTTGAAACTCTCCATGAACAATTCATGGGATATTATTTACCAAAGCAGAATTATTCATCTGCACTGTGCTTTTAAAAAAATTGCTTACAATAAAGCCGGTTGATAGAGGAACATTTCAACTACACAACTTGTATTTTTAGGTAATATTCCACCCAAAATCTTTTTGAACTGACATTAATATAAGCTGCTCACAGCTGTTGAGGTTAAACACTTGATACAAAAAAGACTGATTTCAGGTGAGTATTACTTGAACTCAAATGAATATTTTCGTGGTGGGGGGGTTCATTACAGGTGTATATAGTAAAACCCATCAAAATGTACAATTAACTGCATTAATTTACAAAGAGAAAATCACTTTAACCAATCAGCAATACAACTGTAAAAAAGTGTCAATTTACAGTGGCAATATACTCTATATATGCAAACATCAGAAAGCCCCATCTTTTCAGCAAGTGAAAGGGATTCATTGTTGGAAAACTAATAAATGTGCCTTCAATTGACAAAACGTGTCTCTTGCACAAGCCTTGTCTCTCTATTGACACAAAGATCTAACAGTACTTCTGAGAAGATAAAAATATACAATGTATTTACAGCAGGATATCGTCTATACATTCTAGAGGGAATGTTTAATGAGGAAAAATAAAGTATCTGATGATTAATGTGGGTGCTGTCTGTCCCTGATTGTCAGAAGAAATGTAACAAGAGGGAGCCTAGGAGAGCAAACCTAAATTTGATGATGGCACAGTGTTCAACACAATAGCACCTAAGACGAAACACGCACATGTACAAATGGAAAACAGCCAACAGTGTGATAAAATACAGAGACCTCAACAACTATTTAAAACCACATTGTTTCAACAAAGCCTAGACATATGTGGCTCATGACTGAAAATATCTGCAAATATCTGATCATTATCAAAACTACAAACATCTAAAACATGAGTGTGTATTCACATAGACACTCTGTAGCACAGTGCATGAAAATGCTATTTCCCTCCAACCATAGATAACAAATTGAGAGTTTAACTTGATACTATGTCTTGTTTAAATTTGTAAATAAAAAAAATTTAATGGGCAAAAGTAAATGAAGCTCCCAGATCTCAACATATTACAGACTGATTAGGTTGGTAGCTTATGTGTTTGCCATTATTGTGCAAGTTGAATAAGTAGCCTTAGAGCATTTGTTGAGTAAAAAGAAATACATATAAAAGGAATGGGTATAGGAAAGGCAGGAACAAAAAAGAAAAAAAAAAGAAAAAAGGCACAGATGCAAAGCTAATGAAAACAGGAAAAGCAGACCATATTTTTCACATGTTCTGAAGCCTTGATAAAACTTTAACCTTCAATAAATACAAATGATTCTCATCACATGGTTTTGCTTTGTTCCCCATAAACCTGTGCATCCTCCCAGAGGGACAATGATCGATCTGCAGCTACAAGAGCAACATCATTATAAGTGACTAAAGCAAACAGGATCATATGTAATTTCATATAAGCAAGTCTGACACAAGGGTTTTCACTGACGGTCAGCATCAGAAATCTCATTTAACAAAAAGTTGCCTTTTAAATAAAAGATGTTATTCAACTCATCCACTGTGAAAGTAAGTACTACATTCCTTGTAGTGAAGAATGTGCAAGTTGTGCAAACATTAAGCACACTCCTGTTAAGTAATTTCACTACAAATCTTTCTTACTAAGAAAATTATTATCCTGCACTCATTACATGTGTGCAGCTATAGGCTACCCAAATTTTTGGGGGGATAGAAAATTTTTTTAACATACAGCAAATTGGTGCCAAGCCATCCAGCTAGGACAGGAAGACATTGACTCACACAATGTTAAACAATTTGTAAATGAGAACTTCTTTTTTTTGGCAACCAAATTAAGCTCAATCTGAATGGAAAACAAACTAGGTTCCAGATCAGACACACATTATCTGTGAAGTCTTGTCTGTAGCATTCATTACACATATCTTGTAGAAACACCCATTTTAGGTGAGATTAAAGTGACTTCAACATATAATGAAGAATCAGTTATGAGCTAGCCATGGTTTCATTTCACTGTGTAGGTTAAGAGGAGTTGTGTTTAAGCAGATAAATAGAAAGGGGAGGTAGCTACAGAAAGAGCAAAGAAGCATTCATAAATAGGGCCTACAGTGGAAATATCGCATGAAGCAGCAAGAGTGATTTGATCATCTTCTGAGCAAGGCAAACTGATTGACAAAAACATTCAAAATAAACTCCATGGCATTGGTATGAGAGAATATTTCACTAATCTCTTAATGTACATTCTGGAGCAAGAAATATTCCCTTGTACAATTATAATGTTTTTAAAGGGAAAATGCTAATTAAAATTTATCACTTTCTGTACTTTCCTTTTATGGGGCTGAACTTAAAAAACAGATTATGAATATGACTACTAACAAAATGCATGGAGAAAGAGCACATACTTGCAATGGAACTTGTTTTGGCAAAACAGAGGAGACAGGAGATAAAGTGCAGCTGAAATTATTAACAGAAATGAATTCTGACCCCCTTTCCTTCAGCCAAATGTTTCACTGGATGAAACATCAGGTGAGGAGTTCAGTTGAGACCTGGTCTCAGTGACTCTGACTAAGGGGAACTCTGAGAAGTCTGTGCTGTGTCCTCGGAGACTTACTTGTCCATTGGCAACAGTAAACTGTGAAGATGACCCAGATCTCGACGTCTGGAAATGAGATTTGAAGTTCTGATCGAAGGAGCTTATTTGAAAAGTCTGCAATATTCCCTGTGAAGAGTCTGTCTTTTTGGAGGGTGAGACCTGCTCCAGAAAGTCCTCCTCTGCTGGAGACACTGCAGAGGGAGGGGTGGTGTCATCACCTGAAAATGAAAATGAGTGCTGGGAATCCCCGACCAGCAATCCAAAGTGAGGTTTCTCTAAAGAGGACCTTAGTGGAGAGCTCATCCCTGATTTGAACCTGCTGGGGGAAGGAAACTGTTTTTCTGTGGAGAACAAAGGCTGTCCAGCTAATGTGGGGTTTTCGGAGACCAAGCTGAGGCTCTGGCTGGTCAGGTAGCTGTCGTTCTGGCTGGTCCTCTCCAGTGCTTGCTGGAGAAACTTGGAGTATTCTTGCAAGAGGCTGACCTTCTCAGTAGCTGGCTGAGCCTGGGTGCTAGAGGCTCCGAGACTCTCCACGGGGCTGCTGTCTGAAACATCAGAGGAATTAATGGATATGCTTGACGTCACTTCTGTGTCAGCCACGCTAAAAGAAATGTCTGATTGCCCATTAGCTTTGTTGGAGTAGTGATCCAACAGTGTCTGAAGAACCTCATCTGGCAGCACATTCTTGTCATGAGTTGACTTAATCTCTGTGTTGATTGGCTGGGGCTCCAGAATGGTGGCAGGGACAGTTTCGTCAATGACAGTTGACACCACAGTCGGCGTTACAGGCGGCTGAGAGGGGATGCTGCTCGTGTTCAGGCCATAATCCCGACTGTTGTTGGCCATAGCAGCCTGAAGGTAACGTTTCTTCTTGAGAAACTGCATGGCGTCATCGTAGTTTGTGCTGCTGGCTGCTGGCTTTGTTGGTCCCCCTTGGAGAGTTTCAACTGACTCAAGTTCAGTGTTGCTTTCTACTTCCAATAGACCTTGCTTTTCGATTTCAAAGGCGTACTGTGTGACCTTACTATTTTCCTCAAAGGAAGACAAAGTGGACAGGCAGGGAGGAGTTTGTTCACTGGCCTGTTTAAGACCCCTCTTGGGGACCTTCTTCAGGACTAGCTTAGGAGGAGCTGTCTCTTCTGATGACACCTCTGCTTCTTGGTGTTGGCTGGGTGTTTCTTCGGGAAGTTCTACAGAGTAGTCACCAATAACATACTCATGTTTGACTTTGGAGGACACAGCATAGAGAGGTAGACCTTCAATTTTATTCTGTCTCTGCTCCTCCTTCTCCTCTGTTTCTACAACAGAGACAGTGTGCCCCTCTGTCTGGGCAGCAGTGGAAGCTCCTGAACCCTTGTCTACACACTTCTGGCGCTTTTTCTTGGGCAGTGAACACTCTTTGGCAAGAAAGGGGAGGCCTAAAGGATCTGCTTCACGCAAAGGTCCAACTTTACCAGCAGCCTTATTTGCCTTTCTGTCTCTGTTCTCGTGACACATTCGTCTGTGCTTTAAAACCCGGTCTGTTCTGGAGAAGTACTGTGGATGGAGGACACAGCACATTTTTTACACAATTCAATAAAAAGGAAATGGGTGACACAATGCAGACAATTCAAATTCACTCAAACATAAAATTCAATTTCAATACATCATAAAAAACATTTTCACGGAAATCTTGAGATGTTTTTTCTCCTTGAACTGATGGTGCGACAAGCTGAGTGAATGGGTGGGTGAATTCAGTCTTACTTTATTAGTGGCTCTTTATTTTTTGTTGCACTTACCTAAAAACTGAATGCTAATACTGAGCCTTTGTGCAGCATATTTACTCGCTGCATACTTTGTTAGAACCATTAATATGATCACCATTTCATATTTTACACTGTTTTCAATACCTGATTTATCAACCTTATTCAATAGTCTTAATGCTCCCAGCTGCATGATTTCACAAGCAAAACAAAAGCAGTGTACCTGGTGACAGTAGTCACACTGGTACGGCTTCTCTCCACTGTGAGTTCTCTTGTGTCTCTCCATGTGATACTTCTGGATGAACCTCATCCCACACTCATCACAACGAAAAGGCTTTTCACCTAAGCAGAGACAAAAAAAAAAGAGCCCAAGATGACTCACTCAGGACTAATGTGATAAATAGAATAACAGTGAATACTGATTGCATTCTTCACTCACCAGTATGGATCTTCTCATGTCTCTGTAGAAGATATTTCTGAATGAAGCGCATGTCACACTGACTGCACTGAAACGGCTTCTCCCCTGGAGTTTGAAAAAGATACACAAAAATAACCTCTGGTTATACATAACAAAGTAAACACTGCTATAGGCCACTATTTGATTTAGCATTGCTTCTCTCTAGCAGGACTGCTCATCTTAAGAATGATGATAATTGAAAAATAATCCATCTGCAACATAACAACATGACTGAGTAATTCATACCAGTGTGAATGAAGACATGTCTCTGCAGGTGATAGTTGGTTCTGAATGCAGCATTACAGTGAACACAGATGTGACACTTGGGATTTTGTATGTCCAATGATCCGTCATCATTGATGCTGAGAACCTACAATGGGAACAAAGAAAATTAGTGGTATTTGTTTCAGTCTTACAGCTATCTCTGTTGAAATCTATCAGGCTTGTAAAATAATTCCCTGCACTGTCACATCACACAATGTCTTTGCTTTGATAAAGCTGACAAGTATTTCACTTTAGAGTTCTTAAAGAAGTGCTCTAACTTGCACCTTTGCGGGTGAACGCTGTTTCCTTTTCTTCTTCTTGGGACACACCATCAGGTCCTTTACTGTTTTTTTGTCCTTCTTTGCCTGGACTGCTGGCTCAGACAGCTTCAGTTCCTGCTTGATGCTTAACTGTGAAAGGAGGACCATAGATAGGCAAGATATTTAATATGGCATATGACCTACTTTAAAGCCCACCCACTCATCCAGTATTTTATCCATGTCAGGGAGGCGCAATAGGCCAAGCAGAGGATAATCAGCCCATGTGTCCTCACCATTTAGCAGCTGCTTCTCCACAATTTAAGAAGCCAGTTGATGTGGTTCAAGCAACCTCTAAGAATGACCCCCTGCTCGAGGCATAATAGATCTCAGGGAAAATCTCTGGTCCTGGAAAACCTAGGACATGCTGGGAAATTACATCTGGCAGCTGGCCTAGGAGTGTTTTCAGATCACCCATCTTGCCTTTTTTTTTTTTTTTTTTCTTTTTTTTAAATTATGTTGCCACTCTCAGCATTTCAACAAATAACCTGCTGGAAACTATGCAATTCCTAAAAGCCAAAAAAATTGGCTAAAAAGTTAAAGATCATGCCTGATAATGCTAATGGATTTAGCTTATCCTCAATGTTTACACTAAAAGAAGTATTTTCAAGTCCATATTTGCAGCATCTTCATTCTTCTGTGATGCAGAAGAGTTCAAAGCACAAACATTTCAGCTGATTTCGTCCTCAGTTTGCAGGCTCCTGGAGGACTTTCTCAATTGTATATTTGTATCATACACTTTTTACTGACATTTACTAAAACACAGCTTCCATTTTAAATGATATTCAATCTGTTACTTATTATTTATACTTAATTATGTTGGCACTGTTCTGTAAACTGATGCTATGCCAATTCATGACTGTCTACAACTGTTAGCTTGGCCATGGGTGGTTTTCATTAATGTGCCAATGCCTGGGTGCATTTTCAGTGTTACAATGATTGTAAGCCGATCACAGACAGGGCATGAAATAAGATGAAAGGAAGATCCCGATACATGGAGACTGTTGTTACAGTATCCACACAAATATTCTTATTAATATGTCGATTGCTTCTTAACCAGCATGAACTCACTGGCATATGTAGCAAGCAGGGCAACTTATTGGTGAGTTTTAGGGGGAAATGCACTCCCACCTCGCCTCCTCCCTCCTCTTCTCCTCCACCATTCTTTGTCATCTCCTCCTGCATCATCAGCTGCTCTGGAGGGACCAGGTCATGAGTAACCAGCGAGCTCCCAGTCAAGTCCTCATCGTCGTCTTCATCGTCATCATCCTCAGCCAAGAGAGGGTGGTTCGCCAATGATCGTTCCCCCAGGGTCATCACCACGAGGCCTCCTCCACTAGGCAGCCCTCTCCCACCTTCATCTATTCCTCCACTGCTGCATTTCAGCAGCATACCCTCCAACTTGTCCTCAGCGTTCATCTTACATAGAGTAGTTCTTGTGACTGTAAAAAGACAAAAAAAAAAAGGGGGGGGAGACAATTTTGGCAGGCTAAATGTATATACTCAATCATCAATTTTAGTTTTAAAATATTTGATACTGAGAAATTAAAATAAAGACATTAGACACACTACTTAAAAAAAAGACATTAAGTAAAATCCAAGGCCATATTTTCACTTACGTCTCTGGTGCAAAGATAGAAAAGAAGCAGCTGACTGCAGGTGACTATAAGCAACATCAAAAAGGTCCAATTATACACAAAGCTGTCCAACTTCTCAAAAGTGGAAAAGTAAGATATTTTACACAGATTCTTAAACCTAAAAGAAGAGGTACAGGCACTGATGTTGTTATTAACAGTGGGAAGAGCATCTTGTTCTAGTCTGGTAGAGATGAATCTGATATTATAAATATAAGGTATATTCTGTATCCAGTGGGTTTCATTTACTTATTCACTAGTTGCACATATAGGACCGGCTTGTACATATACTCTACGTGCTTTACTTTCTAACTAACTAGAAATGGCTTAAACTTGCAGCCCTTCTCAGTTCCAAGTCTGCTGCTCAAACAACGTATCCTCTAAGTATTACAGTGTCAACTTTAACTGGGTCAGCTGTTGTCTCTGTGATCTTACCTTTCAAAATGTACTGTACAGTGTAAAGTGATAGCAGACAATGTTAAGCAACTCGGAAAAAATGAACATTTATTGATATAATGTACTGGTTGTATGGGCCTAGTTCGTGTACTGTTTAACGTTACGGGAGTGAAGGTAGTTGTGAGCCAGGTCGATTATTTTGTTAAATATCTCTTTCAAAGGTGGACAAATGTCACTCTGCGTCGACAATAGGACATTTCCAGTACCGAAAGAGCAGTTAACCAGCTATGGATTTTACAATGCAACAATACACTAGCTGTGCGCTTAGTTAGCATTACACTTTAACAACACCTAATTAGTTGACTAGCAATAACTCGATCTTAAAACGATAACGCAAGCTAACCTAGCACTTGTGGACGGTTTGTAGAGGTTGGTACTGTACCTAATACAGACTGACCCAAGAGGCAGTATGCCAGGTTAAGAAGCTGTCACGGTTCAAACACACACCAACAACCACCAAGTCCCATATGTAAACACACTCACTGTGTCACTTAGGTTAAGTGGGTTAAGTCTCTTGCTAGGCAGCTAGCTAGCCGCGCTTGTCAAAGCTACTAACGTTGAACTACATCACGTTTAAAACAAACCTGCAGCAGCCACGTAGGAAGAGAGGCCAACTTGCCTTCACAATCAAACCTCGTCCAACCATATCAGGCATACCAATTCAAATTACTATGCAAAACCTATTCTCGTCTGTAATATTTCAGTCGATCTATCAGTTTGACTTAGTTAAGACCATCTGTAAGGCTTAAGGTCCTTTCAGCACATCGGCATTAACACCCCCGCTGTATCACTGACACTAGCGCATCGCCGAATACTTTACTTTGAAGGCAGTACCCGGAAGTTCTATTTAACGAGCATGTACTTGACAGACATCGGCGGCCTGTACCATGCTAGTTAGCTAGCTGCTAGCAGGTCGCTGCAAACATTGTCTGTAATATTCAGTTGAAACGCCGTGTTCAGAGCAACAGACGTGTCTTCTCACACGCAGCATTCAACAATGAATTCCAGCTCGCACTAAACCACATACATGACATAAAACACAACTTTGGTTTGCACATTTCACCAAACTTGTCAGGAGGGTTAAGTCCGCTTCGGCGCTAGCGCCTCCAGCGTCTTCAGTCATTATCTTCTATAGGCCACAATATAAGTGCCTGCTGGTAAAGCTAACCTTTGCTAACTAGCTAGCTCGCTACTAAGACAAACAATACCGCGCGTCCCAGTGGCGCACAAACAACACGCCAACTGCTAAAGCAGCGTTGTTTGTTCTTACCTGCTATGCTTCTTAAACTCGTTTAGTTGTCATGATTGTTATGCAAGACTACAGCGTGATGATGGTGTGCGGAATAATCAAATACACCATCACATTTCATGAAAGCGTGAAGATTTCTATTTGTCGCCATCTAGTGGTGGGGTGCGGTTGGTGTGGCGGACAGTGGCGCTCCTGGTCTTCCCTCGAGCTTCAGACCCTCAAATGGACTTTAACGCGAATATACTAAAAATTGTCTGCAGTCGTTTTTATTCTATGCTGCCGTCACTTTTTTTTTAGTCTTTTAGAAATAGTCACTTAAAAACAACTTGTGGCTGTAAGCAGAGATGCATCCTGTTTATGTCTATTAATAGCTCGCACGGTGGTTAGCCTAAATATGATCTGCGATCATCTGATAGACTCCAATCAGAAACTAAGCGAGTCACTTCGAGTGGGTTAGAGGCTCCATAAGAAATCGGTTTACGGAGTCAAGTCTGCCGGTTTGTGTATCCAGATGAAGTAGGTCGCAGTAATCTGTATGGATTTTTTTTCTTTTGCATAAACTGGAAAAAAATCAAAGGTGATTCCTTCATTTCCTAAACTTAAAAAAAGAACAACCAAACACAAAATCCCATTTTACCCATTTTCAGTTGTGACCTTGTGATATTTGGCCTCCTGTATATAGGGCAATGCATCTACATCTGATATGATTTAACAAGAGTTTTCTATCCTTTATTATGGGATTACTATGGGATTACATTATTTTCAAAAGACGTGTTAAAGCAACCAAGGTTACACAAGTAGGTTTTCTGCCTCACAAGAGTAATGTAAATCAGCAATAAAGGGCGCATCAAGTGGAAAGGGGGTTAATGTTGGTAATCTAATACCCGTCTGAATTTATCTGTCCTATTAATCCATTCATCTGACAGATTTGCCACAAAAGGGGATGTTGAGGGGTCGTGATAAGATGATAGCCCGCTATGCACACACACGCCCACACACACACACAATCCGGCGTGAGGAATACTAATCAACCTGTTTGCCGACAAGTGCAGCAGCTCGGCGCGCAATTCAGGACTTCTCCATTCTGTGTCTAGAAACGTCTCTGCTGGACTTGATCTAACCCCCCACCCCCCCAACCTGCTATATTTCATCGTGTGTTGTGTAGTGCAGCCTTTTTTTTTTCTTTTTTTTTTTCACCACTCGTGTCTCCCCCCGTCTCTGAGTCCTCTGGTGTGCGACAGACAGTCGAGGACAGTGGACCCGGGGACTGACAGCCCGCTCCTGCGCCGCTTCTAGCGAGGGAAAGCCCCCCACGCGTTGCGCGCCCGGATCGCCGGCATATATTAGCGGCGTGGAGTGCGTGTGCATGTGCGTCAGGCTCTAAATGTGTGAGTTCGCGCACGTCAAAGCCCCGAGCTCCGTCCTCAACAGTTGCCACCGGAGCGGAGGAGAGGAGAGGAGCAGAGCGAGAGAGATAGCAGACTGAGGACGGACGGACGGACGCGGACCCACGCCGCTCTGCCCGGCTCTGCTCCTGACATGCAGTCGCTCATCTCTCCGGTGACAAAGGCCATCCTAGTAGCGCTTTTCATCTTCGCCATACTCCTCATTCTCTATGTGATCCTCTGGTACATTTGCAGAGACGTGGACTGCGACCACGGCATTTGAGGATTCCGTTAAAACGGGAATAACGGGAATTTCACAATGGGGCGCACAGAGAAGCCCACAGAGCCCAGGGTCATCCCGTAAGTCCGCCTGTCTTCCTTTTGTCTGGTCTTTCTTGCTGTGTGTGCGTGTTTCTAGGTTATCTGTGGCTATGTGCGTCTTCGTGTGTGTGTTGGAGTATGTGTGTGTGTGTGTGTACACGCGCGCGGTTGCGTCGTGCGTAATGTTAAATGCGCTCTGGTTAGAAGGTGATGACCGGCGTGCGTCTCCACTGGCATCCCGGTGACCCAAACCCCCAAATGACCAAAGCCCCGCTCTGCTCAACTTGACAGCCATCATCTGTCAATGCTGTCTAATGTGGGCTATCACAGAGCCGGTGTTTTACAAACAGGGAATTCTCAAAGGTGACACAATGTCATCAGGAGGATATCGAACTGGTGTCAAACGGAAGACGGCGCGGGCGCGCGTGTGTGAGCTCTCAGTTAATAGACAGCCGGTCACATTGCGGTAAACGGAGAGGGTGTCCCGTAAGGTCAAGAACAACAGTGTTTACCAGAGGTTGCCAATATTGTTTTGCTCCCCCCTTCATCCTCTTCTTCCTCCTCCTCCTTCCGTATATCTGCAGCATTAGTTCATGCTCAGTTCATCGCGGTCTCCGAGGATGCTTCCACATTGGCATTTTACATCCAACGAGATAACAGGATTATCTCCATTGGCTCCTGTGCGTCTTATTCCTAATCTGTTTTATGCCATGTTTTTGACTCCTTATCGTGAACACCGCGCTAATGCTTTTACGCATAGCGCATTTATATTCCCCCTGACATTCTCTGAGCTTGTTGCAACATGTTTTGACCGGTCTTAGTTTAGAAGATGCTCTTATAATTACTTTTACACACACACACACACACACACACACACACACACACACACACACACAAACAGAGAGAGAGAGAGCGGGAGAGCATACTGGCCACCCTTAATGAAGGTCTTCTCAATATTGCAGGCACGTTGGCCCTCAGTGCCCACACGTTGTCACATGGCCCATAAAGCTATTAAACATGTGAGATATTATTGCCATTTTTCATGGCTCCAAAGCAATTTGTTTGCATCGCCAGCAACCTCAAACCAGAGAAAATGAACAAACTGCATGTTCTAAAGTAGAAAATGTGAAGGACATGCCAAGGACATGATGCTTTTTAAAGGCTTGTGGGACATTTGAGCAGTAATTTACTGGGGTGGATGCCAAGCAAAGCCCAATTAATTTCAGAAAACCCTTTTTAGGGTTTTTATGAATCTTTAAAACAAAAATCTGTGTTACACATCTTCACATGAGGATGTCCCTGGTACTTGGAAAAATACGACTCAGTCCCTCAAAATGTATTGGTGACCGCTGAATGATAATCATGTGCTCACTGTATTATTATCACCTATTAATGAAACGCCACATCACTATTTTTCCCTTTAACACTTCAGAGGATTTTTACTACCAAGTATCTTCTCTAACTCACCAAGAAAGTGCAAGTTTAAGATTAAAAATTTTAAACCTTCTTATTTTGAGCTGCAGGCGCAACACTCCTAGTATTTAAAAATCCATAAGCAGCCTAAATGCTGGATGCAGCCACGAGGAAGAAACCCCGCAGCCTCTGAAACTGTTGTGTGTGCTGTCCTGCAGAGAAAAGGAGGGAGTCTGGTGGGATGGCAGATGCCCTCTTTGACCGGACTACAAAATGATTCCTGTCAGCCATGAGTAGATATGCAACCAGCCTGTGTCTCTCTCCAACACCCGAAAACACACACGTAAGCACACATGGCCGTAAATGACAGCTCCAACTTTACAGGCCCCAGTAATGACATAAAAGAGAGACAGAAAAAAAGGTTTGTGAAAACTGCTCCTGTTGGTGTCTGTCTGTTTAAACCCGTGCCCTGGATTGTCTGCGTGTTTGCAAGTGTGTGTCAAGGTGGAACGAAGGAAAAAAAAAGCAGTGTTTGCGCAGTTGTGTGTTTGTGCAGTTTGTTAAAAAAGAAAGGCTGTGTGTGTTTGTGTGTGTGTGTGAGAGAGAGAGAGAGAGAGAGAGAGCCAGCGTGGGAGGGGGTTAAACAGTGACATGCTCCAGAATGACAGATGATAAAAAAAAGTGGAGCAGGGAAGGCTCAGTGGGACTCAGCATGACAGACAGGTGTGCACGTGTGTGTGTGTGTGTGTGTGTGTGCGTGTGCATGTGCATGTATACATGATCATGAGTGAAAGTTTATTGAAAATATTTCCCTTCATTAAATACATGTGTGAACTCCAAGATTACAGTGCACCAACTGTGTAATGGCAACAGAAGTAATGCTTTGTGTGTGTCTGTTTGTGTGTGTGTGTGTGTGTGTGTGTGACCTAAAAAGTTATCAAACATACATTTCAGACTGTGTCACAAAGACACTGAATTGATTTGAAGTAATCTTTGGGCTTTCAATGTAATATTTATGTTCATAACTTATATGTGTGATTTATACCACTAACACAAAAGAGCAGAACCACGTGTGATGTTCTGGGAAGCGACAGATATCGACAGAAGGGCATCTTTTCTTTCAGAATTTTTGAATGTTAATACACCTTCATTAATCCAAGTCCAATTGAGATTGAAATCATAAAATATGTAGGGATAAGAGTAAATTATTGAAGCTGGAGGCAGTTGAGAGGGGATCTATTAACCTGTTCTGGCCTCAGATGGTGCGTGAAAGTGTGTGTGTATGCTGCCATCAGCTGCTCATACTCATAAATGAATTGTGGACAGAGAAACACGACCATTGCTGATGCATTCTTAAGCCCTATACAATACTGTCTTCATGAATATAGAAATGAACAGAGACATTTGCCATCATCAAACTATAAATGTGACTGTAAAGGTCAGGGTTTCTGTTTGGGCTGCTGGGATGTTGGGTTTAAGGTCACAGAGCAGGGCACAGAAGCCGCACCGAGAGCCGATAAAATAAAATATTTCATATATATCTACAAACATGTCTGATGCACATTTTCTTCTGTTTATTTTTTAAATACAAACTTACACCATAATACGCTCTACTCGCTGTGACAACAAACACTCAAATACACCTACAACAATGAAGGACTTCATTCCAAATTGATTCTTTAAATTATAACTAGCACCATTAATTGCATTAACAGTATAGTTTTTGGATCTATATGTATTGACTCATTTCTTGCATAGAAATCAGATGTCAGGGTCGGCTACAGAACAGTGACACTTGATGGTCAGTGTCTTGCTCAAGGACACTTCAGTCGGCGTGAGTACTTACTGCTACAGGAACTTGAACATGAATGTGAATGTGAACATCAACATGTCTTTTAAAAAACAAAACAAAAAAAAATCTAACAAAATTTAAACAATGTTGAAATGTTTATTGGATTCCCAATAGCTGCATTCCCTGAAGTGCTGCAAGGTTACACCATGCAATATCAAATACACTCTCCTGTTTCGCATTGTTCAGCATGTAGTGACCCCTCCTTTGTACTATGATAATACGAAATAAAATAAGTAAATTTTGACTTATGCGACAAGTTAAAAATACCATCACCATATTAAGCAGTTATTATCAGTGCCCAGCAGCCTGGATTTGAATCCAATCTTTAGCTTCTCTTTAGTTATCAGGACAACCACTTAACTTCTGGCCAAACCTGTATCACATGTGAGTCCTTAAAAAAAAAGTATGCATGTCTTGAGTACTAAACATCTGATCTTTGCTTTGATACAATCTAGAATTTGGATTTTAAATTGGATGTTTATATAATAAATATTGAATATAATGGTTTTTATTTAAATAAATGGTTTGAAGTTCCATTACTAAAATTGTCATTTTTGAGATCTGTTTTTATGTATATCTCTATTTTGGTGACTAATTTCACTAAGTGCATTCATTTCCTAGATCCTTATGCTAACCTTATTGTTGTGTGGCCAACACTAAAGTGAATTGAATTTAATTAAAATGTTCACAGTTTAATCTCTCCCAAATAACAATCTCAGCCTTTTGTTCTATGTATGTATGTCTTACCTTTTTGCATGATTTACTTTGTATATTTGTGTTAAAGCAGAAACTGTGTTGCCTTTAAAAATCGACAGTGAAGAGAAAAGTATTTTTCAAGTGCATTTCCTGTTTAACACATATACAGTCATATAGTACCACCAAATTTAAGGAATCCCAATCAAACATGTTTGTCTCTGCAACATGTTCATGCAATAAAATAAATATTAACTGTATTTCATGGTTTGCCACCTTTTTCTACTTCAATAATTCATGAACACTTTTGAGTTTTTTCCAACAGACACTTGTTTTGTTTATGATTTACTAACCCTTACTCTTCCATTACCATTGGCACTACATCCCTGCGGTATCCTTACAGGTCATCCCCCTTATCTCTCTGTTCTCCATCATGAAGGCCATCTACAGTTAAAAAAAGCATTACCCCTTGCCTTGCTGATTCTGATCCCTATTCAGACCTTAACCTCTAAACCAAGTCCTGGCCCTCAGACAGCCCTTTAGAGCACTGAGCTTTGGTCAGGATGACCTGACATCACAAAAATGTCCTCATTCTGAAGGTCTCAAACTTAAATTGGCTATCACAAAGATACACACCCACACATGCACACGACACACACACATACACACCTCAAAGCCATAAAAATAGATTGTCAGTGACTCAGCCGTTATGTAAAGTCCATCTCTGATAGGGCCGCCTGGGGCTGTTTATGTCAGTTTAGCTTGACAGCACTGGAGCTGAGGTGACACGTGTCTGCTGTGTCTGAGCTTCAATACACACTCATACACAGGCACTTTACCCCGAATATGCGTGCGAGCCTCTCTCCCTCTCACTCTTCCCTTCTTTCTAAGGCTATGTTCCCCAGTGTGTGTCCCCCAATGGACAAAGATGTGATACAGTCAGCGTAATAGACTCCCTCCAGCCTAAACAACGTAGCATTGCAGCGCAGACTGGGACGGAAACACCACGTTAGACATGAATTACATCCGCCATCCCTGTGGCCAGGTGGGCAGTTCAATCGATATTGGTAAACTCGAGCAACTCAGGGCTTGAATCTAGAGCAAGACTGTTAGATTAGCTCTGTGTTCTCTTTATTAAGCATCAGATCTGGTCCTGTCTGTATCACATGCTTCCCATATAACAGATGTGGTGCAGTGTGTTTCATTATATATTCATAATCAGCACTGGTTTCCTATGGGAAAACCTTCCTCTTCCTCTTTCCTCTCTTATAAACCTGGATTTGAATAGTGACTTTTCCTGTGCTATGGTGGCCTGGTGCAGGGTCAGAGGCTTTCCATCCTCACCAGAGTGAAATTCATCATTCAAGTCTTGTTTTTCACCCAGTAGTCCAGCCCTCAACCAATGTAGCTTGAGGTGGATAAAAGTAATAATAATGGCGACTCAGCGCTTTGAATTAAATCATGTAATAATCTGCCACAAACCATCAGTTAATCACATTCAAACAGGTGGTATCTGATTTAATTTTTTTGACACAATCACGCACACAAAACTAAATGTGTGCATATGTGTACTGAGTTATCTGTGTGGGTAGGTTAAATGGAGGGATGGGTGAAGAACCTGAACACACACACACACATACACACACAAACACACACCCTCTGTGTTCATGCAAAGACAGAAAATGAGTGCAAGATATGAAAAGTCCTGTCTCAGTGAACAACAGGTTTCAGACAGAAACAGAGGCACACACACTGACTCCCAGACTGTTAAATTGAATGTGTTAAATATTGTGTGTGTGTGTGTTTGTCTCATTTGTGAGTGCATGTGTATGTGTGTGTGTGTGTTGCACAGAGTTAATGACAGTCTTAATTGGTGCAAGCAAATATCCCTCCCACTGCTCCTCTTTCTACATCTACTAATGGAAAAGCAACCACTCCCTGAAGACAGTTTGAAGAGACGGTGTAGGGATGTATTTGATGAACGTAAGCACGCACACACAAGCACGCGCACACGCACAGACTTTCATTTCCACAAAAGATGAATACATGATGCACACAAAACCTGCATGCATAATAACATCTCTACACATGCATGGTGCGTGTCTGTAGACATAAAAAGAGCTACAAGCATAAAAACACAATTTCCAGCAGCTTTTGAATGCAGTAAGTCTCACACACAGAAATGCACACATAATTTTTGAAATCATAAGTGTTTCTATCAATAAAATAAAACAAGCACGAGAGCCCCAGTTTCATGTATTTTGAACATTTTTGTATTTTGACCTTATCTGTATATCATCTGTAATTGGAAGCTAAAAGACTTGCTCCATATTGACCTTATCTGGGACATGCATTGTCCCATGTTTTTCAGACTGAATTCAGTTTAAATCTATGGGAGATAAATGTTATATATGTCTGGACTATTACAACAGTGCAATTTGAGAAGAAATCATGTCATGTTCCTCTGCCCAACCAGAGAATGAGCTTCTCATTGTGGCTCTGACTCACAACCAATGTATCTTGGCTAAAGATTTAGTTCCTTTGTCATATTTGTTGCTATTTTTCTACATTAAACTGAAACAAAAAAAAGATAATTTTAAAGCTTGTGCTATACATCGTAGCAACACATATAAAGAAATAATTAAAGATATTTGGCACTTTTTCCAAAGTGACTCACAAGTGAGGGATATCAGTACACCTTTAATGCAGTAGAATTGTTGTAAGTATTAAGTACATAGTATACGTACTTAATACTTGTTTTATCTTTTGGCAGTATTTACATGCTACACATTGTTAGCTTAAATAGGCTCACAATTCAACTGGTCACTTCACTTTACAAAAACCATGATTACAAAAATATTATTAATTCAGATTTACAAGCATCATAACCAACCATAACCATAACCATGAATCAAGTGGCAAAGACTCTCTGCCTTCTGTATAATTTATATTCCTTTTGTCCGTAAATGTCCACAGATTGGAGGGATCAAATGGGTTTTTCACAATAGTATTCCAGGCTGTAAATGCTGTCAAATGAAATCCATTGTAGACAGCAGATCCACTTCTTTGTTTCTTACAAAAGAAAGCTTCAGGCTTTGGGTATATTAGTTTTCATTAGTTTCCGGTTATGGACTCCTAACCAATCAGTGAGCCAGCTAACATTTCTCTGCCTTGAGATACAGCTAACAACCAGCCGCCTCTGTTGGTCAAAACAACCGTGACCCTAGACGTCTGCTCTGCTGCCCGCCCTTTTCTCCAGTCTATTTTTAATTCACAGTTAAAAATGGGGGCATTTCAGGAGACGGCTCCAGCCAGGGACTGTCCTTGGGAATGTCTAGTGAAAAGCTGTTAGAAGTTCACAGTAACGTCACTGTTGTTGTTGTCGCCTTTCGGAGGCGCCACAGCGAAACACCATCTGCATAGTTGATTGTTACTTCCTGATTCTTGGTCACTGGATGGAAAAAGTACAGCTGTTATAAGAAAAAGCCCAGATTCATTTACTCGAATCTTGCAGCCAATTACCACACACATAACAAATGCACATATAGTTCTAATTACAACAGCACTGCCCCCATGGTCACTTCCTGAGTTACTTTTACCCAGTCCCAAAAATAAAACAGAATTATTACTTTTGGGCCATTTGTGACTCTTTCTTGTGGCAAATCCCTCGTAAGTCAAAAAGAGGGAAAAAAAAGTCCCAGACCAGATGTTAATTCTGGATGTTGTTATATGGTGTGTGCAGTCACCTACTGCAAACACATTCAAAAATCTCAGGTTTCACTTTCATGTTTACAAGCTGGCCTTTGGCTTCTCTCCCCATGGAAGGCCTGTGGCGGCTGCAGCTGAGGCGACACAACAATTACTAAATCTGTCCATGTACAGTTCACTGCCTTTTCCCACCCACGGCTCCTAGTGCACATCGCTGGGCCATCCCTGGAGGGGACTGCCTCTCCTGAGGTTTCTTCTATTTTTTCTTTTTACTTACAATCTAGGTGTTAGTGTCTTTTAGTTCTCTAGCTTCGTATAGAGCCTGGGCTGGGTCGGAAACTCTGTGCTGTTCTGGGCCCATTGAGACACTGCATATGATACTGAGTTTACAAAACAACTGCAAATACATTGTGGAAGCACTAAGTACTAAACGTAAAAATATCATGATTTAAATAAATATTTGATTATAAGTGAAAGTACCTACATTCAGACTTCTCAAAAAAAACAAAAAAAAAAAACAAAAGCCAGACATCTTTACAGCTAAATGTGTAGAGAGAAATTGCTCAACATTTTGGGGAAATTATTTGCTTTCTTGTCGAGAATAAGATTAAAGTGAAGCCAGCAGCTTAATCTTAGTTAAGCACATGGGTTGTCAAACTGTGAGGTATGCCTCCCCTGGGAAGTGTGAGAGAGTTGAAGGGGAGACTCAAAGTGAGAGATGAGTGAAATTGAATCAAAATTTTCTCTACCTCAGAGAAATAACTCACTCAAATCTCAAAACACACAGACATAATACACATATTCTAAACTTTGGTGTGACTTTGAAAGATCCATGACATCCTTGTACCTCTAGAATAAGCCTGAGAATCATGCTTTTAAGTTGCCTGTAAATACAAAATGTAAAAACGTTGGCAGAAAAACAGTTGATTACTGATGCTATGGTAATATTATACTTCCTGTTTACATCTCCCACATTACAGTGGCTGTAGTCCTATAAAATCTTCCAAAACTTAGGGCACAATTTTTAGTATTGTTCTTGGCAAACTGACTCACCTTTCTGTCTATACAGGTGTCAGACTGAAAAGTCCTGGCTCAGCATAAAGATGGGAAACATCTGGTCTCACCTTGTTTCGTGCTGAAATAACAATTTATATAGTTGCTAGAAACTATTTAAGTGGGGCTAAGAAATAATTCCACTACCTAACTGTACACTGATACACTGCACACAGACATGCATGGATCAGGCTGTAAAATAAAGCACTCCCCATGGATTTCTCTTACCTACACATACATGCAAACTGGCCGTCTCATTAGGGGCAGGACATTGTGTATGGCCTGCAGCCCTGACTGCGTCTCTGAACTTTGAGTCTGTCCTTGATTGCCTGCCTCTCAAATGGAGGAGGCTTCAGAGGAAAAGCTGTGAAAGAGGCACCTCAAACTGAGAGAAAAAGACAACATCACTTCACACAAGCTTTTGCACTTTGGAGACCAAATTGCTCATGACACACCCAGAAAATTCCCTTTCCTCACAATATGGCACTTTGTCTGCCATCTCCCCTAGGTGGCAGCTGATCAGTAACAAAAACAAACGGGGGTAAAGTGTTAAAGAGAAACGTGTCAAAATCATCCTATTTGAAAACTGTTTGTGCCATGTTTCTCTAAAAATAACCAATATCATGCACCTTCTCTTCTCACCAGGAATAAATCTATGTGAAATGTGAAATTCAGATTACATTTTAACTGGCACCAGACACACACACACTCACACACACACACACACACACACAGATCCCATAGAGCTGTTGTCAGCCTGGATTTACAAAATAAGACAAGTTGGGCTTTGCAGCCAGCCAGTGGTTGTCATATAAGACTTAGGTGACTGTTGGTTGGAGCTGTTCTGATGCTGTTCACATGTTATTTACATCACACACCCACCTGTCATGTTCTGTTCCCAGCATGTCTCCTGTGAGTGTACATATGTCTTTGCTCTTGTGTGTGTGGCTGTGTGTGTGTGTGTGTGTGTGTGTGTGTGTGTGTGTGTGTGTGTGTGTAGCGTGCTGTCTCCCTGATGTTCCATCATCCCAAATAATCATCCCACAGTCATCCGTGAGATGCGATTTCCTTTAAACAATAGCCGGCCAGCTCACCTCACTGACCCCCAACCTCTCAGGCTGCACCGGAACAAACACACACGCGCACACACACACACACACACACACACACACACACACACACACACACACAAACTCTACACTTGCATTGACAGCAACACGCGCATTTAAATACACACAGAGCCTCACACGGCTCATCTTCCATCGGGGCAGCGGTGATGACACTGTGTCTTTATGTTGCTGCTCATTTAAGTGCCTTCTGCAGACTTTAATAACTGGGGCCAACTGCTTGTCAGTGCTGCTGTTCTAGCTCGACCTTAACTATTGGATAGTGAGAAACACACAAACGAATACTAATGATTTCCCTGCCAAGAGAAGAAAGAGAAGCTATTGTGGATGCCCCAGACCTGTCTTTAAAAGAAATTATTGTAATTTTGTTGAAACGAAGGATGTGGAGAGTTTGGTTGGCCTACTTTGAGTGCCAGGGACAGTGCAGCTGGCTCCTACCCTGTTAACCAAACACAATCATTCACTGCAGTAGGCTGTCTGTTTAAATTTGTGGTGTATAGACACGAACATAGGCTCTACATTAAGCTTAAAATCTTTTTTGACAGTAATGATGTCCTGATTCTGTCTCATTTCGAGCCAATCATTCAGCAGTGCAGTGTATGTCAATCAACTGTCAATCAAATGTTGTGTCCAGTTTCTTCTCGGATTTTCTGTAATGTTATGAGATGAATACTGTACAGTGGTGGAAATACTCAGAACCTTTACTAAAGTAAAAGTACCATTATAATCATTTACAAACTCTCCATTAGAGAAGAGAGAAAGTAAAGGTCTTGCATTAATATCACTAATTAAATAAAAGTACAGAAGTAAAAGCATTTAAAAGTATCAACAGTAAAAGTGCTCATTTTGGAGGAAAATGGTCCCTGTGATCAAGTTATTATAATTTATCACAATAATAGATTTTTAATACTGATGCATCAATGCACATGTAACAATTTAGAAAGAAGCCACTTTAAACTGCTCTATATACAGTTGTGCAGTTTATTCCAGAGGTTCTCACCCTGTGGTCACAGGATAAATCTGTGAAGTTGTGAGATGATTAATAAGGTAGGAAAGAAGAAAATGTATAGATGTACCTGTGTCTGTACATGTGTGTTGAGGGGGATGCAGTACTTACTCTATGTGCAGTACATGCAATAGATTTATGTAAAGTAAAAAATGTGGAACAATATGTTAATTCTGTGATTTCTATGTAATTTTGTTGATTCAATAAGAAAGAAAAAAAGTTTTTAATGCAAATAAGTAGCTGTGTTTATTCTAATTTTATTCTAATTTCACAGTGTAGAGGGGAGATCTCTCTGTAGTGAAACTGGTAACAACTTAAACAGTCCAAACAGATGCTGCTTTTTTGTATAAGGTCACAAGCCAAAAAGGTATGGATATTGGATATTATGGATATTGTAATTTTTAAGCTTGTAAGGTCATAATTTAAAAAGTAGATAGTAACTCTAACAGTGTGCTGGAGTATACTTTACCATATTGTTGTTATTTGTAGAGATTTAAATGAATTACTCATGTAAAGTACAGTTATGACAAAATTCAAGCTGATTGACATCTTTCCTCACTGAAAAAGCAAAGCTGAAGTCATTTTGACAATAACTGGTTGTCCAGGACAACCTCATACAGATTCAGTAATTACAATTAACCAGTTTTCACTTTCACACTGATCTTACCACTTGAATTGATTTTGTGATTGTCATTAACCACCTGCATGTACCAACATCATTATGTGGGGAGGTAAATACAAAAACATGCAGCAGGTGTCATTTCATCCAATGTAAAAAGGTTGAACTTTGCACTTTTAATAAATTCCTGAAGGTCACAAAATGATCAGAATCACAAATTTGGAGTATTGATCAAACTACTGTCAGCATGTAACTGCTTTCAGTTCAGCTTTTGCAGGAGGATGTCGGGCTTTATACGGCTACTCTGTGTATTTGATATAGTTGCTTGTATAATTAAACATTTCAATTTATATTGAGGTATTTGGTGCATGTGACATATCCTTTGAGTAACTGTTCTCCAAAGCGTCTCGAGACTAAGTGTAAGCGACAGCCGCAGAAAACAGAATAAACCTTTAGATTATAACATTACAATATTATTAAAAATGTCATCTCGACATTTGATTCTTTAAGCCAGGTTCTGCTCTTCAGCCTGTATTGGTAGATTGGAAATCGTGGTGTGTGACATGAAGCTTATCTCTGAAAGCAGAAAATAAGTTCACTCTGGTACTGACACAGTGACTCACTATTGTGACACGCCACACATTTTTATTTAAAATTATATTTACTAAGTCTATGCAATTTTGGATCTTTTTGTGCACATCTTTTGAGTGAAAACTTTGGGCTGATTAAATCACTAAATTAGTGTTGAGATGGCATAAAAAGTCAGGACTCTCACAGCTAAGGTCCTGCTTGAGTAATTATCACAGCAGCAGAGCTAACCTCTAATAAGAGTGGGCTGGTGTGATGGACTCAAGTGATCCCATAGGAAAATATAACATCCAGTAGTCAGCCAGAATTCACATCCTCCTGGCAAGAGGAGCATTGCTGCAGACAGAAGCCGCACTGCTCCAGAAACATGCTTTTAAAGCCTATCCTGGGAAATTATGGATCAAACTAGTGTGTCATCTCTCTGTTACTTCTATCATGTGTGACCTCTCTGGCAGCAGTTAATGAGATAGTCGGTGAGCTGAAGGGAGCAATATGCTGGGATCTACAGAGAAGGATCATATGGCACATCAAGCAGCCAAGCACCAGTAAAGAGTTCCCTACATCATACAGTTCATTCTACCTCTGCAGCCAAGTGATGGATGGATGGCTGCTATTGATCAGTTTTTTCAAGGTCAAAGGATTGTCAAAAAAAAAAAAAAATGTCCGTTTGGTAATTGCAAGATTTCAATTTAAGCTTCAGCGTGAGTGGGCCTCAGAGTCCCTATAGCAAGGGAGGAGGCGAGGTTGGGCGACTTCATATCGGAACGTGTCCCGTAGACGGAACTGTACCTTTTACCCGGAGTTACAGTTGCATGCTCCTCCTTTACACGGGCTGTTCAACATGCTCGTCCTCACACAGATGCTGTCCGCTGTTCGGGCTTGTCTTCTCCCCGCTGTCAACCTTTACCTGCTTGGTTTCAAGGTCCTGTTGGTCCAGTTGTTCGGCAGACAGTTCAAGTTACCAGGTCGGTTCAGCCCTAAATAAGTTACGGTGTTGCCAGGTCGGTCCAGTGTTGTGCTGTGTCCCAGTCAGCGCGTATTGTGAGTAATGTCGGCTGGTCCACCCTGGTCACATGACTGAAGTTTAATTAGTTCACCTAAAAAACAAATCGACACACGGCTGAAACGGTAGCGCGGCAAGGTATGCTAACGCTAAGCTAGCCATGTTAGATAGTTTAAGGGACACGAGAGAGTCAAAACGTGGAGTTAGATAAAGAGTTTTCTGGTGTCTAAAACATGCCGAATTCACCAGAAGAGCTTAACAGTTCATTTTAGCCCCAAAGTTGACTCTTCAAAGCGTCTCCGTTGGCCGTCGAGCGATGAGCAATTAAATTTCGTTTTTTTAAAATGCAGTTTGGTAGGCTGTGGCTGTTCACAACACAACGGAACCTAACGCGACAATAGGTCAACGCAAGGCGCCTCAGTGACAGTATTATTATCAATGAAATATGAATTACTGAGTGTGTTGCAAGGTACAAGGGGTTTCACAGAAATGCATTGGGGGTTTTTTTGTAATTGAAGGTGATGATAAACAATGATCCATGCATTTCACGTTGCTGCCTATTTGTAAATACAAATACACACATCTAATGTAAAAATTAGCAAAAAAAACGTGTGGTACATTAAGCATGTTCATCACAATTTGTATAAATGACAAATGTGAATTATAACACTTGATCAAATGAGCGCCTTACCTTGTCAAAGTACTGCCCCACTTATTAATGTACTTGATTTAAGAAAATGGAGGAATTGGGCTAAGGTGTGTGTGTGAGAGTTGCCTCTTTTATTGTCAGTTTATCAGTTGTAAACATTTATTTAAAGTGATTTATGATAAAAAAAAAAACACTATCATCAACTCTGTTACTGTAGATACAACTGAAAGATACATAATTCTTTAAGAGAGCTGGAAAATACCATAGTACCATAGGAATTTAAAAACCTAAATAAAGTCCGTTTGATATTTGCAATCCATTTACAAGTCTAACAACAAGGACTTCTCGTGTCTTGAAATAGCGGCCCACCCTGAAGCAGCTTCCTTACCAAATGGCATTCTCCCTGATATCTGTGTGTCCTCTTCTGCCTCTGCCAGTGATGCCCAGACAAGATGGCAAGGTTGCCATAGTGACAGGAGGAGGCAGGGGAATCGGCTATGAGGTAGTCCACCACATGGCCAGGCTGGGGGCGCATGTTATCATGGGTACAGTATGAAGCAACACACAACTGACACACAAACATGACAGGAGAAACAACCTTTTAACTGGACGGATGCACGTGTATGATCAAGATATTTCCCAAGAGGTTGGCTTCCATCTGCTAACACTCAGATTTATCAAAACAACAGAAAAATAACAATAATACTAATAACAATGACATCCTTTTGTGCTTTACAATTAATCCATAAAATGCAACAACAAAAAGCAATAAACCACTGAAGAACACAAGAAACTATGGGAAAATACAATACAAATATAGAATTAAACAAAAGAAATGGATGGAGCCTGACTCATAAACCCTTTTGAAAGTCTCTTATCTTTTTCTGACACTTGGAACAGTCTTATCTCCTCTGCATTGTATGAACCCTTGAAAGTTTTCAGTAAAAAATTTTGTATCAGGCTGAAAACCAGAGATTTATATAGAAAATCTCCAGGCAAATGGGCATCTCTGAACTTTTATATTGCATGATACTTACTGGCCTGATGATAATTTTGTTACAGCACCACATACAAAACCTCAATAGAAAAATGCAACTGCATATTTAATTAAAACCTGTGTCAGTTTCTGTCAGATAGGTTCTCTTTCTGCTGCCAGAACATGCTTGGGAATGGGAGGGAAGAAAAGAGTAATTAGTAATTGTGAAAAATTAAAAAAAAGTGTGCATAAAAAGCATGAAAAAGCAACTTGGAAATGGGTCAGAACCACCAGCTTGCAGCAACAAAGTTGACAAAGCAATCTGTCAACACACTGGCAGTATAAGCAGGTGTAAAACTAGCAGCATAATAGCCTTAGAGATGATGGTGAGAATAACTCAATCACTGCTAAGTGGCCTTAAATTAGTTTTCAACTGGCTGATCAGCAGTAACACTGGCAGAACTGAAAAGACTTGTATCAAGCTGTGAGGAGAAAAAGATGTTGCCAGTGTGTTTAGTTGAATCACTGTCACTGTCAATTAGGACACAGTGCAAATTACATTTAAATGTAGATATGACTTAAGTAAGAAACGCAGTAGTTTTCCAAAACTGGTCCTAATTACACACAATTAATCCACTGGCATCACTGTTTTTTTTTACTTCTGGTTTCAAATAGTTACAAATGAAAACTGTTTGCCTCTACTTTAACAATCACTTCAAGCATCCATAGGGTTGAACAGTGTACATTCATATTTGCACACTTTAGGTTAACTTAATGATATCTAACTGATGTCTTTCTCTTGTACACATATGTCAAGTAGTGAGTCCTATGTCACTGAATGGAGACAGGTCTGTGTTGGTTGGGTGACAGAGAAAATACAAGGCCATGGACGTATCTTCTTATCATGAAGTAGTTTCTATAGTACAGTGAACCAAAGTATTGAAGACATCATCTGTGTGTGCCCACTTAAAAAGCCTGTTGCTGTCAGAAATCCTTAATTAGTATCAGACGGTCAACAGTGCATTGAGATGCCTCTTAACACCCCGCTGATCCGTCTTAAGGTTTGGAATAACATCAAAACTGTTTGTTTTCATCATGAGAAAATATGTGTGATGCTCCACTGTGAGATAATATGGAGACATTTTCAGTTCTGCTGGGATTAAAAGGCTGTTATCAAACTGGGTGTTAAATGCAAATTTAGGATTATGAGAGGCTTTTTTGCATAAAACAAGATTTGGTATTGTTCCATTAATTATTTAGCAATATCTAATGTTAGAAGACAAATGCAGAACAACATCGTCTTTTTAAGGAAATGACTGGTATGCTGTTGTATATCACGGTGTAGTATCTGTGTGAAACTACCTAATTTTACTGAGCACAAACAATAAATAAAGATTAACTACATACGAACTGTGTGTATAAATGTTGAAATATTGTGAATGTGCAATAGGAAAGCGCTTTTCTTTAAGATGTAAATATTAAATAAAGCACTTGATGGCAGGATTGAGCACATTGATGTCTATTTCAAAGGATTTGTATAGATAATTAAAATAATAAATTATACACTAGTATTGAATTTATAGCCGCTACCATCAAAAGTTTGATACAAAAACAGATAATACAGAGATAGTAAATATGTATGTAGTATATGTGTGTTAACTACATATAGATAACCAGATGAATCAACTCCCATTGCCTATATATATTTGTTTCTATGCGTCACTTTCCCTTTCCCTTCTAACTGTCACCTAGTACCTACTTACCAAGGTGATGTACTACTTAAATTACTCCCTCATCCTGTATCCCTGGAGCCACATCCTGGAATATGATCACTACACCTCTGATGTCTTCCCCATCTTCCTCTTTAATGTTTTTTTTTTGGAACATGTTTTTTCTCTGACAAGGCAGTTTGATTTGATTTGAACACCATCTATAGTGTATTGGTGTCAAGTTCTGTGGACCACTTTGTTAAGTAAGGATGAGCCCCTCGCCTTAAAACAGTTTTGGCTAAATCTAATTTCTGATATATTTTATATGCACAAAGTAACACATCAGATGCTTTGTTTATTTTCACATTATCTGTGGAGACTAAAACATACCTCCCCGGGCTTCTAAGCAGAAGCACAATCCCACCTCTAACTATGGAAATGATCTTGACAACTACACCCAGTTTAGAAATTTTAAGTTTCTGATAAACAAAAAAAGAGGTGTACACTTTATGCTCATGTGTGCTGACCTTCACAAACTTGAGCAATTTACAAAATATGTGTCACCTCTTGGCTTTGCAGTGGGAGATTGTACAATCTGGCCTTTAGATACCAAGGTTATTACAAGGTTGTTTATTAGAGAGATTACAGGAAAAAGGAGCAACTTGGAGATACTGTAGGTAATAATAACAAGGTGAAACAAACCAACTGGAAATGAACTGGGGATGCTGTGGCTTAAAGTCACTGCCAAAAGAGCTGTGTATCCTTCTGCATTAATCTAAATATAAAAAAAATTATGGAAGCAATTATCCTATGAAAAATAAACAGGTTTGTCAAACAATGTGTGGTAAAACGGCTGAACAGCCATTCAGTTGATCTGTTACAGTGACACCCTTAATTTGCTCAACAGCATCAGACAAGCTGGTTATAGCCTGCTCCATTTCATCTGTAGTTTTCTCTGTGGTGGAAACACATTAGTGATATATTGCTGTATTGTTTGTCGTATTGTTGTTTGTGTTGCCGCGCTTTGTTCTTGTGTCTGGAGCCTTCCTGCTTGGGATTTTGTTTTTGATGAAGTGCATTTTCCCTTCCATCTAACATTTCTCAACACTTCAGAACTGGCAACAGAACTAACTGACTTTAGCATCCCCTCAAATGTACACTGGGGGTTGATGTTGCTTCTTCTGTGCCCATTAAACTATTAGGTTTATTTATTCAGGTCGTCTGAATAAACTGCAGAACTCTCTGTGGTAGCCATCATTAGGGCCATTTCCCTGTTCGCAACATAAAACAGCTAGACAGGGACTTTACTCTTGATACCGATACTAATATAGGAAAAACCTCAGATACTGCTGAAAATATGATACTGGGTATCGTTGAGTACACAATATATTTAATAAACCTCAAAGTTTCATATTCTAATAAAGCAGCTTGTTTCCTGGCTGCTGTGGTGGTACACCTGGTAGCGTGCATAACGCCAAGGCTCAGACTGCTGCATGCCTCTCACTCTTCCCGACTTTCCTGTCTGTCTCAATCACTCTAGTTATCTGTATAAAAGCAAACAATGCCCAAAAAAACCAAACTGTGTTTTCCCAGAAATAGATTTTTCTTCACAGTCCACACAGGAAGTTGTGCTGTACAGCCCAGAGCGTTTACTGTTTTAGAGTGGTGAAGAAGAATTGATGTTCAGGATTATCCATAATCCATAATGGAAAACAGTTTGTTCAGTGTCCTCCTCCGTCCTACCACTACAAAGGCCTGGTTTGCAGCCAAGTACAGAGCCGGCCTTCTTGATCATCTTACTGAGTCGGTTGGTGTCCCCGGCTCCCCTGAGCAGATGATAAGATGCACAGGTGAAACATCATGATTCTTGGAGAGAGCGTGGTCCCTCGCCTCCTGAAGTGCTGATTTCATCTTTCATCACATCACTTAATCTTTTGTCAGTTCAGCAGCATTGTCGTTATGTGTAGCAGAACTGGAGACTTCTGAGTAAACTGGTCCCATCAACATTTCAACATTTCATTGTCGCTATCGGAGGGTAACCCAAAGTGTTTAATATTCATTGAAACATCAAGATTTTGAGCCAAATATGGTTGAGCCGCCATGAAGTGAATAAAGCTTTTAAGATCCAACATGGCCCGTTTATAAATCCAAGGAAAGAGAAATTCAAATGACAGTTGAGAAGATCAACTGCGTATGTATCACCATAGTCTAATAATACTTTTTATTTTTTGATATTGCAGCTGCTCGACCGTGCAGAGTCTCACTCAAAGAAGCAGTCAGGGAATATGTGGTGGAAATGTGGTGGCTTACCTAACATTCAGTTTAGGTGGTGGTGGTGAATACTGACAGGGATGTTTTCAAACACTGATCATATACCATGAAATTGTCCAGTAATTTTTTTCCCATATATAAAATCCACTTGAGGTGCAGGACATTCCCGCTCCAAGATGCCATGCACAGAACAGCAGTATGTTTTCATGCAGTTCACTTCCAGGGTACGACTTAATTTTCCATTCAGTTCACGAGCCTCAAAACTTTGAAGAAAACTCTGCTTTATTCATTCAGAGTGTATACCGCAGAGTCAATGTCAGAGTATCCTTGGAGACGGTTTGAACAGAACATAAATGAGACTTGAGCATTACGTGTGATTGCACACACAAAATCAATACGTGAAGAACTTTAAGGGTCTGTTGTAGACCCAGACAATCCTATGTGTATTGAAGCTGATCACACAGGACTCGGAGTGTGTCTCCATTTCAAATACTCTTGAGATAATTCATGAAGTGAGGATATTTATGGTGAAGTGGATCCCTCTCTGGTAATGGAGTGGATGCATATTTCAGGTGGAGTGGCAGCATAGTACTCATGTGAGGAGAGTTTGTGGTTATAGACTCTGCACTGTCAAATACCAGAGATGGATATTAACTAGTGCGCAATTGAGCTTAAAATCTTTTTGAGCAGGTTTTGATTGAAAGTCAATATTTCTAAGATAGGATCATGGAACTGAAATTAATCTGTGTTGGAAAATGAAAACACCACTACATCCCGACAATAAAAGGAAAAATCAAATAATAAAATTAAAAATTTGAAGCTGTATTGAAATATCAAATGTGCTTTTTTCCTTGTGTAATAGTGTTGCTCTTTTACACACATTTCTTGAACATAACCATTATTTTTAAAACATTGAGTTGGATTGAGTTGTTATTGTGGAATTCACTACCATAACCTGATGAACCTTGATGCTTTGTCATGCTTTAAAAAAAAAGTTACACACCTAAACATCAAGGCAAGACTTTGTGTGTCCACAGGTTAATTTGTACATCTTAAAACACCAAACACAAATCAAAATTTACAGATTGCTCCTGTGTCATAATTAGTGCTGACCTCTTCTATTTCACAAGATCATCTATGAAGCCCAATGTCCACGGCAGAAACTCTTCAGTAGCCTTTTAAACATGCAGAATAATAGCTGAATGCATTAGTTCAGTACCATATAATGAGGTTTTCCATTAAATAACACATTGTGATCTGTGGAAATAATAAATTGCACTCACAAAGGAAATCATCTTTGTCCTCCGAAAATCGACTTTATTGCATTTGCTAAAGTGGAAGAAAAAGTCTCTGGAGGCCAAATTGGTTACATGAGAATTCATGAAATTTATCAGTGAACTATCAGTCATGCTGCTGTGATGATTGTTTTCCAGTGTCATTAACCAAGAAGTGTGCAGGTTTACCTTGGGAAATGTGCTTATCCTCTTATGCCAATAAACCTTGTAAGTGTTGAGAAATTTCCTTCTGCTAACACTGGCCCACATGCAAAGAATGGGCATAAAGAACACCCACAATTATAGTAACATATATGAAATATGAGATTTCTCTTTACATCTACTCCTTTTCCTTCTTCTGGAAAAAACCATAAAACAAAACAAAAAAATTTTTTGGCCTTTTTCAGCCAAAGACACAAACCTGAATTGTGATGAGAAGCTGAAGTTGCACACTTGTTATCTTATGATCTGTCTGATCATTCACTTATGTGTTAGAAAAGCATTGATCATAGAGCCTGACAAATAATCGCTCTTTTTATGGCAGCAGACACAACATGCGTTAACATTAGTAACCCGTCTTATTTCAATCCAGCTGTTCTGTTTACCTCATTTTCCATTGTGTGTTATCTTTATGATGAGTTGCTTTACTTTAAAACAAGGATGTGGCAGTGATAATTAGCATATTGAAATATGCTGCAGTTTGCCTTTAAAACTGAAGTGCGGCTTGAACTCTTTGGATATGTGTAGTGGATATGTGTGTTGAAGTATCTGCAGTATCTTGCAACTTTCTTACTGTGTGTCATGCTCAGTTTATCCATTTGTTCAACTGCAGCAAGATTATTTAAGTGAAATAATTAGGTTACATATTCAACTCCCAGCCCAAAATATTTAGTAGGCAAATTATTTCCTCGGGGCATAGTTTTAATCAGTGGCTATTTTAACGGAGAGCCATGTCCAAAAGCAGTTGTGCAGAAATGATATTCAGCGTTCTTGTTGACTGTAGCTCTATGAGCAGGGAATCCAACTGAAGAGCAGCTATTTGTGCTTTTGTGTGGGATCAGTGTGTGTCTATCCTGCATGTGAGTGTGTGCGTGTGTTACCCTTGTGACACGTCATCCTGAAAAGACGCATCTTTCAGCCCAGCCTGAACCGCAGTGCATCAGGGTAAATGATGCTGTGCCCTTGAAAAGGCCTGCGTGATAATCCAAGATTAGTGTCTCTGTGTGTTTGTGTGTGCAGAGAGGAAATGAGAGTGTGCACAAAGGCTGTTTGTGTTTATGAGTTTGGGTAAAAAGAGAGTTTACATGTGTGTGTCTTTATGTGTTGTGTTTGAGGCAAGTCCTTACATTTGTCATGTGGGTACCAGCTAATGTTCAACAAATTTTTTGTTGATTGACAATTTAATTGATTGATTATCAGCACTAATTAATTACGGTATAATTTTATCTGTACCTGTGTGTGTGGAGATGTGTACATGCAACACACTGATCTTTGGAATGGTTCTCTTGAAAATGAGGGTGCGTAAATTAGACTCAATCTCTCTGTCGTCTTCCAGGCATCTCTCTTTTTATGTTTTACATTCTGTTTCTAATTTCCTTCATCTCTCTTTAATAGAAGCAGAGGTCATTTGTATGCAGACATTCTCTGTAAACAGTCAGAGAGTCACTGACTGCATCTTTCACTAGGGCATCTGCACATGTTAAAAATATTAAAATATCTAATGTGCTGCATGTAATATTCAAGCAACAACACATTTTTTTGAAGTTTCTGGAACACTGACTCATTTAGCAGACCTGTTAATTCATAAAAACATAACCACACATAAAGTATTTTATCTGTACATATCACTGATTGTTAGGGTAGATTGTGGGCTTGTCTACCTGACACCATTTAGTTTTAATTTGATGCATATTTGGTGGAGTAGATATTGTCTATTTCTTCTCATTTTTGAATTGCTGGCATCATAGTGTCACTTAGCATCAGCTGTTAACTGTTGTTGGATTACTTTTTATTTTAGATCTTATACATATTTTATAGCATAATTAACTGTGCTTTTAAAGTACTGTGCATTCTTTGAAACTGGGGCTGCAAACAAGCTCTTCACTGAAGCAGAAGGATTTTCTCAGTATCTTTGTTAACGTTGATAAATGTTCCTCAAGGGCTAAACGGATGTATTAAGAAATCTTTTCGTTTGAAGGCCCCGTCTCAGAAATATGGTTTTATAAGATGAAAGAACACAGGACTGACTAAAGAAAGGAAAAACAGTATTTTTTTTTTTTTTAAAGCCTCTAAGGGCTTGTCAGACATTGTATTAATGTGTGTGTGTGTGTGTGTGTGTGTGTCCTTCTCCTTCAGCTGGGAGGGATGAGCAGGAGGGTCTGGCAGCCGTCAGAAGGATCTGCGAAGAGTACAAAGAGGCCAAAGGTAACATTGTGAACATGTCTATGAACACAGACACACAAATGTTGTTTATGTGTGCACTTGTTTTAGTATGCCACTGTTTGAAGATAAAGGGCAGAGCTGCAGCAGTGTGTCCCCCAGGCTTGTTTTTACAGTCTTTTCCCGACACACGCACATAATTGCACACCTCCAGGTATACACATACACACCGAGCTTCCATGCTGAGTATACAATGTCAGGAGTGTTGTTCATGCACCGTGAGGAAGAGGTGGATACAGAGGGGAAGACTATAAGAAGAAGATGAGGAGATAAGTCAACCAAAATGGGAGAGGGTTGGGAGAGAGACATTGACATGAAAGGAGGTGGAGGGGGTCAGAGAAGGTGACAAATATAGGAAAATGAAAAAAGAAAGAGTAGGTGTAGGGAAAATGAACATGCAGAGGCAGTGATGGAGATAAGAAGAGACAAATGATAGCAGCAAAAAGATTTATTACTCCATTGACCTAAGCTTACAATGTTCCCTGTAACTCCTGTGTTGAGAAATTGATTCAGCTGACCTTCACAACACCATAAATTCCACCATAGTCTCATGACTAAGAAGCGTAATAAGTCATCCTTTTCTGTACCAAATGGCCTTGAGTCTTTACCATGTTGCCAGGTTGTGTCAGTAGTTGTTTACTTCAAGGGATGTTAAGAGATTTAAACCAATTCAAAAATCAGTAGTAATTTAATAATTGGTGATTCTGATTCTGATAAAAGACAAACAGAATTTGTGTTTTCTTCACCATTTGTGTAAGAATACAGGGCATGTGCAGGTCTTGGAGGTCCTTGAGTCTTAAAAAAACAGCAATTTGACTAACCTAAAAAAAAAAGAAAAAAGGTCTAAATGTAAATACAATACCTTAAGTGTTTTCTCTTACCTTCTGTAGGCAGTAATGTTAGTTAGATGAGGAGATGTTATACCCCTATAAAGTAAATGTGGGATTGTTGTGTGTGCAGTAGGCTTTTCAATTCATTCAGCATCTTCAGACCTACAGTAAAGACTGTCACTTCCTCTGCCCAGAGTAGCCTGGAAGCTCATCGTCTCATAATGGGAAAGTGGCCTTTGATGAGCTAAAAAGGATTCATCCTTTTTAATCAGCGAATGTATCCATCCATTTTGTGCCCGTCATCCAGTTTCAGGTTGCACCTCTGCAGAAATCCTTACAATTCTCAGAATAAATAATACATATACTGTTAATTATGACATAGTGTAACAAAACCTTAAGTTTTAGTCATTAAGTCATTTATTTGGCTGATATGACCGAGTCTTTTTTTCACCATGTTCCAAAATTTGGAGGAACCATTAATTTGGTATGTTTGTATTCCACTTGGAGCTAGCTAACAAAGCTTGAAAATCTTACCCCTCATAAGTAAAAGTTTTTACTTTTGTGAATGTTATTTGCAGCAAAGTAAATGTGTGCTATTGACAAGCTCCCGTACACTCACTGCTCTGTGTCGTATATTTGGAGGGAGTCTTGCCCGTTATGTCTATCTGTCATGAGTCCATGGACAACAGGTAACAATGTCAATTCTCAATTTGTTTCAACCACTGTTCAAAACTTTTAATGTTTAATTGCAGATTGCACAGTGTTAGAAACCATTTACTGAGATTTTAGAGACAAACAGTAGGGGGTTCAAAACATTGCCTTGTTTGTTAGCCCCAATTTATACACGCACAAACTTGACTAGGATCATCTGATCTGTGCCTGTGACTTTTTTTTTGTACCTCCCCACCCATATATTTCATCTACTACCACTCAGATGACAGTACCAACATCAGTATCAGAAATTCATGCCCACTGGAAAGCGATCAGCACAGACATCGTTGTTACTGTAGAGAACAAAATAAGAATATCTCTCAAGGTAAATATAACCTGTTCAAATGACAAAGATCAGTTTATTTTCACCATAAATTGGTTTTGGTGTGTAGTTTATTTCTCGTGTCCTAAAAACACAATTTCCTGCTCTTGTATTGAAATCGAGTCAGTTGTCTTGTCACTAGAAGAAAGTGTTCATTAACTCAACCTTCAAATTTTGCTTCGCCTCAACCAGGTGATTACAAGTAATTTCATAGCCTTGAGTGTAAACATAGGATTATATTATGTGAGTCATTTTAAAAAAGTGTGTGACCCTAGAACCTATAACTTGATGCGTAGTTTGATAGATTACGTGTAAGTAAGGTGAATTCGCTGAAAAACATAATCAGGAAATAGCAAACCCTAGCAAACCCCTGACACGTTATTGTTTAGGCCATCATAGTACTTGTGGTGCAGCTGAATCCAGGTTATGTATGTTATTAAATGTAGCACTGCCAATAGGGAAGCAAGCTGTGGTTTGTCCTGCTTGGCCCTGCAGTAGAGAGCAGCAGAAAGCTGGCTGGCTGGGTCCCTGCTTGTGTGTAAGTGGCTGTCAGGTACAGAGACAGCGGCCATGTAGCTGGTGTCATTGAAGTCGATTTCCCTGGACGGGGCCGTGGTGGAATTGATTACTTCTTTTGTAATTGGCAGGCACTGAGGCATAGGGGACAAGAGGGGTGTCTGTAGCCAGATGCTTGTGCACTGAATGAGAATGTGTTGATGTGTGTGTGTATTTGTGTGTGTGTTTGAGTGCGACAGTAATGGATTCTCATTAGTATGTGAGGCAGGAGCTTTAAACATCTCTGTCCAAACCCCCTTTGGCATCTTTCCTAGTGTTTGCACATTTGTCTGTTATGTGAAATGGGAGACAGTTCATAATATACATGTACTGTAGGCTGCAGGTGTTTTTCAAACAAGAGACTTTCAAGTTGTCACCCGTGGCAATGAATTTTATTTCACTACAATGTCTCCTAATATATTTTATTGAATAGAAAAGATAGACCGTTCATTGGAGTCACCTTGGACACAATTAGAGGAAAATGTGCTATTTCCAGTGTCTTATTCTGAAATTGTGGACATTCTGACTAATTCTGTTAATTTTGAACTGACCACCTTTTGTTGTAGAGAATCAGGAAATGCAAAATAACAGACAGATGAGCCTCCCAGAGCTTTCCAAGTAAATGTCAGTTTTACTGTTCTTCAAATCAAACTGAAATGAACACTGAAATTAGTTAGCTAACTTTGTGGACATCTACATCTGAGGCAACTTGCTGGCTAACCAAGCTAGCTGCCTGTTTGTCTACATGCGTTTTCTTTTAAAGGAATAGTTTGACAACTTTTCCCATGAGTCATTTTAATGAGGTATTATTATACATCATACAATATATATGTAATATATATATAATGTATATCACTGAAGCAACACTGATATGTGTAAGGTACAGAGGACTTGATTTACATAAATTGGAAATATATAGCTATACTACTGTTTAATATAATTTGGATCGAATAAAAAAAAAAAGTATATTTCAGTTAGCTTCTGACATGTCTACAATGTATACTACTCTTATTTTTTTGTTTATTCCACCAGTCATGATATAGATGGAATGTGCTGTGCTTTGTGTGTTTGTGCTGTTTATATTAACTCTCATTGTCTCTATGAATATGTAAAGGTGTGTTTGGTCATATCATGCTGCAGTGAACTACCCATTGTAACATAGGTACTGTCCCTAGAAAACCCCAAGTACAACCCTGTGGAAATATGCTAATGACTTCAGAGTTTATACTGCAAGTGGGCTTTAGTCAATGAGGCTTAAAGTATTTTACTTTAAATTATGAACACACACACACACACACACACACACACACACACACACACAGGGAAAGGGTACAGGGTATTTCTGTATTTTTGCCACTGGCAACGCTGTCTGTCCACTAACTTTAGTCACGGTGCACTTGAAAGTAACACTTTCTGCCTCAAACCATAGGCCTAGATTAACAGTGTGAAGCAAGGGAACCTGTGTGCCTGTTTATGTGTGCATGTGTTTGTCTGCTTAACACCTCTCGGCTTAGGTAATCCAGCTGCTCCCTTCTCACAAAAACTGCTGTTACTTTTACCAAAACTCTTTCACTCCACCTGACATTTTTCAGTCACCTTGTTGTTTTTATTTTGTTCAGTTATGAAGGCAATCAGACTGGCCCTTTAAAGTTGCAGTATATTAAAAACAAACATGTTTTTGGGCTTGACAATGTATGTATTTCTGAAAAGCTGTGGTATTAGAAATGTTCTGTATACTACTCCCACTGATAACTGTGTGTACAGATAGACACAGGTCAGAATTTACAGCCTTCTTGATTTGGGAGAGTATCATCCCATTAACAGTACAAGTTGGAGTTGTCTGGGGCATCAGCCAGCTTCCTCTTTTCCATCTCAGCTGAATAAAAGAATCTGTGGAGGAGCTCACCCTGGCACAATGCCCAGACCTAATATTCTTGGATATCACTGTGTTGTTTATCAGGCGGCTCAAAGTGAAACTATTTATACTTTCTTGTCTGGGTCTCATAAGAGGTGGTTTCACAGGGGTTTCAGAGGACAGCTCATTCATCCTTTTGTGTTTTCACTCCTTTTTTTTTGGACAACATTGTTGGGAGGGAGGGAGAGACAGAGAGAAGTGAGACGCTGTAGTGGGATGTGATCTAAAATGTTAGAGGGATTCAGGAAAATCTGAGACTTGACAATCACCTCATACTTTGTTGTACTTAGAATAATTAATAAAACTGATCTTCCAAACATTTCTGAAGCTGTTTACCTACATTAAAACTCCCTATTTCTTGTCCATACAGTTGTGGAGCCGTGACAGTTACGAATTAGCTGAAAATTAACTGCAGATCAAGGTGTTTACTGTCAGTTTTAAAGCATGTGAGTAATGCAAGATCACAGGCCTGTTGGCAAGCATAAGAGAAATTCAATGTGTTTACCAGCGATGCATTTTAATATCAGATTTAGGTGTAATCCAGCTTAATCATATCTACTGTAGTGACAATGAGGACACAAGATGCATGTTAAAGCCAGGTGGAAAGAGGGGATTTATGGTGAGAAAATCAGACAGTGATTCCTCATTATTTTTTTATTAAATTGCTCTTTTAAAGTTATTTGTCTTCAGTTAGAGCGGAGGATCCTTTGGTGTACTGTTTGTTGTAAATATTCAGGGTTGGGCTTTAGCCATCTTACCTGCAGTATTAGTTACCTACTGTTAAGGATGTAGACCAGTGCTCACATTTGTTCAAATATTCCAGGCAGGCTGTGCTGGAAATGTAGCAGTGCAGCAGAGCATGTGATTTTCATGGACATCTCTGAAGCTTACCTGGGAGTGCATTTGTGCCTCTCACACATTCTAATCACAACTGGGCCAAACAAGTGGAAAAGTCTTGAGTTTTTTTTTTTGTTTTTTTTTCTGAAATTTGAAAACTGTTATGTAAAAAAATGGTACAAGCCTTTACAGTACACTTTCTGAACTTCTGTCATCTCAGAAAAAAATACATAAAATTCAAATACTTTCTCTTGCATTAGTGTTAAAATTCATAATGAAGTTCAGTAAACTTGTGTCCACCTATTTCACATTCACTTGTGTTGAAAGCTGGATAAACTCCTAAAGTGTATTGCAAACAGTTATTCGAGGATTTTCATTTGGATTGGGCTTTTATGTTTTTCAGTACCTCCCTTTGCTCCTGTGGTGGCTCTGATTGTGCACTGATGTGGCAGGAACCATTTATAATCACATTTAGTGTTCAAAATTACAGATGCAGTTGTGTAACACTCTTGGGTCTGCTTTTCTGTCATCTACGTGGGACACAAAGAGGACACAAAGGTTTACAGCAGAGGAAACAGAGCGGGGAAAAGAAAGACGATGGTGCGAAAGCTCTGAAACAGAGTTGGAAATCGCAGCTCTTCCATGAAACAGTCCTTTGACTTTTGCCCCCTTCAAGTTTGCTCAAGTCATAAATGTGACATGATGTGTTCTAGTGTCTTTGTTTGGAAGTAATACCAAAAGGCACATTGTAGCAAAATTATATTTTGTAGTCAGTAGTTAAGTACTGTGGCCAAACAATGACAAACGCACGCAGATATTGACTGATAAGAAAAGGTAAAAATAATAATATTAACAATGTGTCCTTATTAATTCACGACAGTAAAACTGAAGCTGAATAAATATAAATTAAATTCATCCCTCATTCATAATTTTATTTACACTTATCCTCTTCCTCCTCTGATATGGCATAATGCCGTCAGGGATTGAGAGATTTGAAGAGGGGGATTTAATTCATTTTATCAGATCTGAGGTATAGAAACTACTTATTAAACTTGGAACCCTTTGAGGCCGATCAGTGGCAGCTTTTGTCATGGGCTATTGAGGAAGAAAAGAACAGATGACTTTTTAAATAATGGCACTGTGTTGAGTGTTTTTTTCATTGAGATTGACTAGTCATTCTCTTACCCGTTTGTTTCTTTAAGAGGAATGAGCTATAATGTCATTGACTTTCATTTCACAAACTTAGACCCAGTGGCCCACTGACCAGCTGATAAACTTGTAACCATATTGTTAAAATAGGTGTTAAAAGCATTTAAAACAGTGGAGGTATAACTGTGAAATCCAGTACTGATTTACAAACTGAGTCAGGTTTTAATGAAGTAAATAAAGTACAGTAAAAAAAGATAAAAGTATAAAACTACAATTTACATTGAAATAAATGAAAGTCACAAAATCTGAAATTATAGACAATAAATGTATTTGCACAGAATGAATAATCTAATTTCAAACTACAGTAGCATGACAGTGAGGTTTTAGACATGGCTTTATGCTACCTATAAGTAACAAATGCCTAGTTTTCATGTTTTATTAAACCATAGAGCCACACCCACTTTGCCATAGCATTAACTCAGAATTTATTAAAATTATAATAATGATTAACAATAATTAAAGTGATCATTTAATTAATCTTCCACATTTAGTAAGTTTACACGTAGTTTGGATGAAGTTAATTGTGAATTTGAAAAAGAGACTATTTAAAAAAAAGACTACGAATGGATCCAGTGGCTCTTAAAGTACAAGGCAGCTCCTGTCATCAGATTTTAAAAAAATTGTCTTTTACAAAAACACAATCAATGTGTGTTTGCCTATTGAATTGGGGAAGCTGAGCTTTGTAGAAGATCTTGGGGTTTTAATTCCAGGCTGCCAGCAGCAGGCCCATGCCGATCAATAGTATTTTACTCCCAGTGGTCTTTGTAGATATGACTGGCCTGTCTGACAGGGCTTGGCCTCAAGGGAGCTCATTGAAGAGGACAGGGAAGGACTGGCATGCATGACATGTGTGGACGCACGCACACACACACACAGACTCAGACTCGCCTGTTTTCAGGCAAATGCATGTGTGCAATTCCTTTGGTTATTTAAATGCACACACCTACTCTCTGCTACCTTTCTGCTCCTTTCTCCTCTAATCTGTCTCTCTCTCTTTCTCTCTTTCTCTCTCTCTCTCTCATGCACACACATTCACGCATGCACACTCAAACACACACACACAAACACGTATACTCAGTAAGAGGTGAGTGGCATGGTTTGGAGTTAAGGCTCCTATCAGGCCTTCATCGGGGACAGCTGGACTCTCATCTGTCACGGCTGCCTTTTTCTCTATCGGTTCCATCAACTCTTCTTCCCACTTCCTGTCCTTGTCCATTATATTTGACCCTCTACAGGCTCACTCGAGTCGTTGGGAGGAATAAGATATTATTTTCTTAATGTTTGAAAGACATGGTCTCCTTTCTGTAAAATGGCAGTGCATTTGTGTTGCACTTTGGCAGCAGCTGTTTAAAGATTTTTCAAACACTAAAAAAGTCACTCAAAGCCCAACAGCAACTTATAATATTTTTACTTCCCTGTCTAGAAGTGTTGGGAAATTAAATCAAAGCCTGCAATGTGCAAGCAGAGGAGAACAGTGGGTGGAGGCGCAAATTAAAACATTTCTTGAAGAGATGAGATTTCAATTTACTGCTTAAGATTAAAAGTGACTCCGCAGAACTGTGTGAATTGGGGAGGTCATTCTATCAATGGAGAGCCTGTAATGAAAAGAGAAATGAGCATTCTTGCTTTTATTTCTTTTATTTATTAAAGGAGAACCAAGTAAAGACTAAAAACTAGGACCATATACAAAGCTTTAGAGCCAGTCGGAAAACACAAGAGTAATCACAAGAGTAAAAATCATTTTAAATTTAAATATGAAAATTTTGCAATCAATCTAATAGATTTGTAATACATTTGAATATGATATCCCACCAGGAGCAGAATTTGTCACCTATATTTTAAGCACACACAATTTGCTGATGAGCTTATGAAGTTAAAGACAGGGGAGGCCCACATGTCTAATGAGGGGAAAAGACATAAAGATTGAAACTGCCAAGATGAGTAATGACATTGACCTGGGTCGAGGTTTGTGATTAAGGAGTGTAATTCTGTGAGTGCATTCTGAGTCGGCAGTTCAATTCACAACAATTTCTAAACCGGTCCTATGTTTTCTGAGAGTATTCCCTCTGAATATGGCCCTGAATGTTTCGGTGAAGTGGAAATAGATTGGCCATAGAAATGAGTTTCATCTACAAATGAAAATCGGGTACTGCCCCTGGACCCAACGTCAAACTGGGTACGAACGGACACACAAGCATCGTGCCAGTGTAGAGAAACAACTTTGTGCTTACCTACTCACTATTACACACACTTTCACAAGTTGGAGCAGTTAAATGACCGACATGAGACTTAAATTCCATTGTCTTTTACCTACTATGTGTTACAATGTGCTGGTTTAATATTAACAATCTTTTTAGTGTAGTATGTAGATATCCCCATAAAAGTCTGTGTCTGTCAAACTTTCTAAGTTTAGTCAGGGTTCACCATCCCCAAAGTAATTTGTCTGGAAGTATACACACTTACACTTAAGAGTCACTTTCACGCTCTGATGATACCATCTCTTGGGCATAGCTCTTCTTCCTGTGTTTTATCATACATTAGACCTGACATAACGGTGTGTTAAGCTTTGATGGAGTTCAGGAAGAAGAATTAGGTTTGATATAATGTACTGGAGCAACAGAAGCATAGCACTACCAGTACAGACGAGTAAGAACCCACCAAGCCTGCTGTAAGAGGTGATTAATACACTCTTTGATGTCTTACCACTAAAATGGCTGGAAGTAATCCAGTTACAATGGCTCTGATGTGTGTGTCTTTCTCTCTCTGTCTGTGTGTGTCCATTGCAGTGGAGTTCAATATACTGGACCTAGCCTCTTTGCAGTCTGTCCGTCAGTTTGTCCAAAGGTTCAAAGATCAAGACTTGCCGCTAAACATTCTGGTCAATAATGGTGAGTGATGGAAATGTCATGTTCTAGCCATATGTGGGTTGTGTTCAGTATTCAGTGAGAAAAGTCACCACAGTGTAATTTAGATGCTTTCAACTGAATTCATTTAAGTATAGAGTATATTTTATAAGTGCTAGAAGATCAACAGTGTCTTTTACATGTCCTCCATCTGGCTGGCTCACTGATTAGGGCAGTGGATCCCAACCTCTCTGACCCTACTCCTAATCCCACCTTTGTCAGATGAGCTCAAGTACCTTTACACTGCGGCCACCTTTCAGGTGTCTAATTATTCTTTCATTATTCATAAAATCAAAGTTGATATCGCCAGAATGTCTTTTCCACACAAAACATGGTTGGTTCAGGCCTGGTCCCTTTCCTTTTTCTGGAAGCTTGTATTACCTACCACTTTCTACCACTTTAAACCATGTATCAATTACCTTTTGTTATTCATTTCAGCCTCTCTGCTCACCAGCATACTAGTTTTCCTGCACTCTCATTCTCAGTGTGTAGTGTTCAGGCTACAAATGTGATCTGTCTCCTTATTAATGAGAAAGGCACTTGATAGTTAGACAGGAGATTTTTGCTTTTGTTGTCAGACCATCAGTAAACACAGCTCCCTGCAAGCCATTAAAAGAACAAACTGTATCCTGTATGAAACAGCAGTTGAAGTAAATCCTGTAAGAATGAGCCATAAAGGACACACAATGTGAATACTGCTGGAATAATTTATTTGTTGTTTGTGCTTATGTTGTGTGTTTGATGCAACAGACATATCAAGGCTTACCAAAGAATTTAGATATACAGTAAGCGTTAAAGTTAATATGCATACTTCAAAAGCTGAAATGTATTTTGCTTTGTTGCTTCTGTGTGTGTTTGTGTGTCAAGCGGGTGTCATGCTGGTTCCTGAGGGCCGCACTGAAGATGGATTTGAGCTGCACTTTGGGGTGAACTACCTAGGGCACTTCTTGTTGACCCGGCTGCTCCTGGACACACTGAAGGTTTCTGGGAAATGTGGTCACTTCTCACGCGTGGTCAACGTCTCCTCCTCTGCCCACCGCATCGGCAAGATCCAGCTCCATGATTTAAATAGCTCGTAGGTTCAAGCACACACGCACACACACACACACACACACACCCATGCATTACATTGACATGGAGTGAATGGTTTCCTGCAAATACTAAATGAATACTAAATAAATACAAAATATAACAATACACAGCTTGCTGGAGGCGCAAACAGTAAAAACAAGGACACTAATTCTGTCACTTCACTCTAATGCTTGCTGGCTGTTAGCTATTAGCCATTTATTGCAACATTTAACAGCCACAACCATATCTAATGATGTATTCCATACATAACAAGCTATGTCAAGGAAACACTTATTCAGCCCTGCTGTGTTGTTTCATTTGGAAGAACATTTGAAGCCCAAACTTGTCGCACTCACCTGTTCGCTCTCTATGCTGGCATCACCAACACAAGAGTCTCACTTTCTGCTGCCATTAGTGGGCAACTGTTGTCTCCAGTTGGCTGAGTATCATGCCAGCCAGCAGCGCTGCTGTCCAGACATATTAGCAGTTGAAACATCTTCATTGTGTTGTTTCATTGCCATAGCGGAGGGCTTTGGTGCAGTGTGCTTAGACTCTTAGAACCTGCTGATAAATCTTAACTAGTCTTTAATATCCCAATTCAATACAAAATTATTTTAATCCAAAATGCTGGCATGGCTGAAGTGATGCCCTGCAGGAAAACCAAACTCTTTGTTTTTTACAGGTGTACCACCTGTTAGCTATAAGAAAATAAATTAAAAAAAAGAACATCCTTATCCCGAAGTAAATTGAATTCTAGTTAGTTTTTCCTTTTTTTTTTGCGTTACACATAGTATATAAGTATAATATTATAAAGAGTCTGTGCAATAACAGTTTAAGAAATAATCAACTAACATAAATATTATGAATTATACAAGTGTTAAAATTACTTTGCAGGATGAAAATATGAGTTGTAAATCCTCTAATAGGCACATATATAAACATGCAGTGTATCACTCACTGTTAGTCAGATGTTAGAAGTGCGGATACTCTACTGTAGATGGCATATATTGGTATGTCTTTGTGTCTTCTAAACTTCTGCTGCTCTTCCTCTCGTTGATGACAGGTTGCACAAGCTGGCATAGATAAATCACATAAATGAATGCAGGCTCTATTTTAACAGTCCAAAGCACATGGTCTAAAGTGCATGGTGCAATTACATTTAGGGTTTGTCCATATCCAATATTTTAAAGGTGGAAACAATGGTTGCTGCTCCAGGCGTGTGGTTGAAGGTGGTTAAACTTTCTGAATTACTCAGGACAGTGTTTTAGGCGTAACCATCTCCCATTCCCTTTAAAGACAAACGTGCTCGCACCTCGAATGAACTAAACAAAAGTGAGTGAGTGGTTCATTTGCCTGTCATCATGGTGTTTAAACAGCAATATTTTATTGTTTTTATATAAAGGTCTGATCTATTTTCTTGCCTCCTTTTCTTCAGCCAGTCTTATTCAGCACATGCTGCTTATTGTCAGAGTAAGCTGGCCCAGCTGTTGTTTAGCTCCCACCTCAACAAAGAGCTGCAGCATGGAGGTTTCCCAGTGACTTCATGTGCTGTGGATCCTGGCATGGTGGATACTTCTCTGTACCGTCACCTTTGTACGCCCCTCCGTCTGGCCCACAGAACCATTGCTCACCTGTTTTTGAGGGTAAAAAACTGTCCTGGTTTCATCTGCTTCCTTCACACACCAGGATGACATAAATCAAGTATGATATACTCTCATAATTAAAAAAAACTATCAGTAACTTTGAAGCCTACATCATCTGCTTTCCTGGAAAAAAAAAACTGCTGCTGTCACTGTTCATTTTGCTCGAGGTACTAGAATGACCTGAAACATCAAACTCGACTGCAGATAATGTTCAGAATTTTATTAAACAAGAAGAAACACAGACACTGAATCATGAGCACACAAATACACACAGTCTATCCACACTGCTGAAAAATGAAGTTCTACTAAAAATCAAAACAGAGTCTTCACTATGTGTTAGATTTTAAAACATTTCTTGCACAGCTTAAAGTGGTGGCCGCAGGCTGTTCTTAATGTCCCTAGTATTTAATGGAAGAAGACATGTGTGCATGTTTGAGCCCAAAACTGCAATTGTCACAGGCATTTGCCTCCAAGCACAACCTGTGGGGTGGTTCTGCCCCACATACACAAACACATAAATCACACAAATATAATCATTAACATGAACACACAAAACATTGTAGTGCCGCCACCCCATATAAAGGGCAGATGATGGCATTGGGGCTGATCAACCCCACTAACCTAGACAGACAACTGAAAATAAACAAAGTGGGCTAACCCTTCCAACATAACAAACCTGCAATCAAAAATAAATATATATAATAAACAATAATAAAATAACTGAATGTGAAAAATCAAGAGAAATATTTGGCCAAAATACAGATTAAATAACAATGTTGGGGAATTTAAGGGCTCAGAACCCGGTAAAAAGGGAATGAAGCAACTTTTTCACAAACACATGAAAATCTATTCACTTTGTGAAATATGAAGATGGATAGAAAGAAAAAGAAAGAGAGAGATAATTTCATTAATCTGAAATTACAGAACAATGTAAGAACAGTCAGGGAGTTAGAAACAAAATGAAGCAAGCATAGATGAAAATAAAATACTCTTAAAACTTAAAAAAACAACAACCAAATAGCATTTTAGACTGGTATGGACCAACAATTTGGTCCCCACAAAGCTGAAAGTATAGTGGGCTCCTGGTTGAAGGATCCTATGGATATAGTACAAGGCCACACAAACGCAAAACAAATTTAACCAGTTACATGGATTAAATGTTTTATAATATAATGAATGATTAACAATTTATGTAAACAATCATTTTTACAATGAGTGCAGCACAATGTGACTTCATGTGTTGTGTTGGACCTTTTAATTTCATCTGAATGTAAGGTGTTCAAATCCACCATTTTTATCTGAACACTGACAGTTTTAGACAGAAAAGTGGCACTTAGTATTCTGATGCTCTTCAACAGGTCGATGAAACCAGCAGCACCTTTGGGAAACATGACAAAATCGATATTTGTGGTCATTGTTATTAGTGAATATTGCTAAAAAGAATGCGGTAACCTTGTCAAAGCAGTAAAATCTGATGCAACAGAGCTTGAAGTAAGCCACAATGAGTGGCCTGTTGTCATGGAAACATTTATTTATTGTTTTATATATATATATATATAT
>CM076658.1:15457902-15615837 GCA_038496675.1 Rachycentron canadum
ATATATATATATATTTTTTTTTTTTTTTTTTTTTTTTTTTGTTATTATTGTTTTTTCTTTTTACAAAAAGTGTTCGAGGAAGCATCTTTCCGAGCTATAACCCCTCAGTTTATGAACAGACCTTTAAACTACAGACGACAAAATTAATATTTAAACACAAGCTGTGTTTTCTTGTATTTTCAAAAATGCAGCAAAATAATTCATTCAGAACAATTAAAATTCATGTTGGGAAAAATAGTCCAGTACTACAGCACACAGTGACAAACACATATACACACGCACTATTTCACACAAAAGCATGCCAGTGTACTGTTGATGCTCGCAGGATGTGATCCCCTCTCTGCTCTGAAACCTGCTCCTGGTCTCACAGCTGACACTGAGATCATTGTTAAAAAGCATCAACACTAACACTCACACACATGCACACTTATGCGTGCAGGCACACACACACAGACACTCACCCTGAGCCTTCTCTTCACTGACACTAACATACAATGACATCAGTCCTCCTCTGGCATTCACACACACACACACACACACACAAAGACACAGACATGTTCTTTGTTGTTGCAGTGATAACTTGTTGTTGAACTTGTCATCCTCCAGTCACTCCAATTCCTTTTGATGTTTGTATATTTTTGCAAGGATTTTTTAAATTTAGATGTGTGTGTGTGTGTTTGTGTGTGTGTGTGTGTGTGTGTGTGTGTTGTTCACAGACTCCTGAAGAAGGGGCTGCCACTGTGCTGTATGCTGCACTATCACCAGCCCTGGAGGATGAGTTTGGAGGAGGCTACTGGGCCAATGGTTGCAGGGAGATGACAACACCACCGACCTTTGACCCCCAGCTGCAGCTTAGCCTATGGGAGACCAGCCTTCAGTTACTGGGCCTGTAGTAGCATTGGACTAAAGGAAGACCAACAGGACTCAACCCTGAGGAAAACATCAGATACAGACACTTCACTGGGGCCGTTCAGCCAGTCAACGACTTCCCTCCTCCTCCATTTTTTTGTCAGTATTTTTTCTGTTCATACCTCACATCGAGGTGTTGGTAGCGCTTCATGTTGACAGTGTCACAATCCACCGCCGGACTGTGATTGGTTTTTTGGCAAGCAAAGACCTTTTTGTTCCAGACCCGCCAAAAAAGGGCTACAGGTCATGGAGGACTTGATTTATTTATTTTTTTTCCACTGTGAGCGAGCAAACGCACGCACACTTACAAACACACTCTAGGGTTATATCAATATATGATTCTGCCGTCACATATGCTGAGCAGTTGCTGATATCAGCTGATAATTCCCCAATCATAGCTAAACTCAGATGTCTAGCTATGGCACCTGCTCCACTCTGCCTTAACCATTAGTCTGGCTTTCAATAAAGAGTTTCATCGTCCACAATAAACTAAACGCTGTTTCAGAAGCTTTTCCACACACAAGTATAAAATATTCTAGGTATAGAAATAATTCAATTGGGAAGTTTAATTTTGGCACAGTTTACTGGCTGCAAAATCATGTCGGTCAAACCCTAGCATATGCACTCTCACACACACACACACACACACACACACACACACACACACACACTTTCATGCACCATGACAATGATCAGAATCTCCAAATCTGAACCCGCCTTGCTGTGGTGGGGGAATGTGATGTCATGACTTTGCTTTGACACATAACAATGATTTCCAAGATCGTCCTGCCGTCCCACCTGTTTTGCTGGGAGCTCCTTGTTCTTTTGGTACGTTCTTGTGCTTTTCTTGGTTACTACTGCACTGAACCCTCATGTTAACTGCTGGTTGTAGTTGTGTGAAAAGCTGTGTTTAAAGAAAAAAAAAAGTCAATTCAGCTGTTCTCATGAAGATGCTGGGAAAACATCATCAGCTTCTCTGTCCTCCTTCTCGCTCCGCCAAAATCCAACAAAAGACATTACCTTGGACTGAAGGGGGGATTTGGGAAGACCCTGAAAATAAGAAGCGATCTCATGTAAAAGTTGGGCCAAATGTGGAATGATTCTCGCCTACAGACCTTAGGGTGATGAGACATTTGTTTTCATTCTGGGGATTTTTCTTGCTGTTGTCCTTTTCTGAAGCCAGGATTTCCAGACGTTTCTGTTTGCTTTTCTCTGCTCAGAAACAAAAAGGGAAGGATGGGGAACCAACCTCCTCTGCAATCTGTCCCGGTTTTCCTTTGTGATCTATGTTAATTGGTTTTACTGTGCCTGTGATACGTGTGTGTGTGTGTGTGTGTGTGTGTGTGTGCGTGTGCTTTATTATGCACGAGTTAAGAATTAACTCTTACTATAGACCCAATTCATGTTAATGGATAGCACAACAATGGCCAGTCCAGGAGGAACATTGATGGAGAGGAGAGAGAAAGGAAGCACTTTTTTTTTTTTTTTTTTTTCAGTATTCAAGCTGTGATTGGTTCCTCATTGCTGCCGCTGCTGCTGGTGCTGCTTCCTCATTTGGCGCCACTCCCAGTGCATTGTGGGATTGAGATTTCCCAGTGGTGAGAATCAAACTCCATCTGCTAAGCTGACACACACTCACTCTCAAACATTGGAAGCAGTACATCCAGGCACAGGCTTATCTAAACAAGCATACAGCAAACAAACACGTCTGTCTCTCATGCAGGAAAATGCTCACATACACACACATACACACAGCCATATCGCCATCACCACTGTGATTAACCATTTTAGCTGTGAAGATTAAAAGTTTTATCTCAAATTAACAAGTTTTGGCTAGAGATCTTTCCCCCACATGCTATCCCACTGCTGTGCGTGTCTGTCGTTGCTTTGAATACTGTCACTGAGCATCCAGCATTTGTTATTATCAGCCGTATGTGAAGCAATAGTATCACTGTGGTACTGTATCTAGTTCAGCCAGTAGCACAGAGCCAGACATTCAGACTAGGAAAAGGGCCCAAGACTGTGAACGCGTACAACTGGAAAAAAAAACAGCTTCAGGTTACCCATATATCAGGAAAAGTAAACATTTATTTGTCTACATGTAGACATGAGTTTGACAACGTGCATTATTTTTGAGTAGTTTATTTAGCTGTGTTTAAAGGGAAAAAAAAAAAAAGCTGGATCCTTTGAAGGATGCAGGCCACAAAAGTCATTTCCTAAAGGTCAGGCTGAATCTGCTCCTCTCTCCTGAATGAGATCACTGTCTGAACTCACAGAGATGAGTCCCATGTTTACAACTTATGAGTGTTTACGTCACCTGACAACTCCAAGCAGTCAGTCCTTTATTAATGCTGTTAATTGGCAATATAATACTATATCTGTGAGATTCGGTTTGGATTGTTCTTAATAGACAGACCTTGGCTGAGGTGTACATGTTAATATCATCACATGTCAATTCAAATGTACTGATGCGTCAAGAGAAATGACTGACAATGACTTCTACAAGTCGGAACTTGACAACTCTGGTGCCATGATAAGACATGAGTGTGGCCAAGCAGACCCATGTGTTTTAGGTGGAAAACGTCCATCAGCAGGTTTGCTTCATCGGATGAGAGGAGCTGATTCGACTCAATCAGGGTTCAGTGTGTTGAGGACTTAAATTCAGTTAAACAGATTCAACAGAACTAGATTATTTTTGCTAAAATATCCCTATTCAAAACCTCTGAGTATTTGAAAAGGAAATCCAGCTGAATAAAATGGGATGTTGAAAATTCAAATTAAAAGCAAACCTCTCTTCAGCTTGATGTTTTTTCTGCTGTAGCAGTTGTGTGGGAATTGACTCTAAATGCCAGCAATACTCCTCAGTTTTTAAGTATGCTTTTCTTCTACTCAGTGTTGGAAACAAACTGTTTATTGCCTCAGTGCTTCCTTGTTTGACTGTGTGGTTCCTCAAGGCTACTGTACTGACAAAATAACAGAATAACAAACAACTAAACCTAGTCCCAGTGAAACAAATGTGCTCCCTTCACACAAATGAAAACACCAGCTTACCACTCAGCAGCGCTCATTTAAAAAGTACAAGGCTACGGTATGAGCTACAGCCTGTCAAAGAGCTAGCGTGTTTTTCACAGTCCAGCGACTACAGTAGATGTATTAAAACCTGAGAGGGAGAACGTCTGAGCACAAGATTTTCCAAAGAAGAGGTGAGGCGGAGTGTGAAGGTCTGTCTTGGTGTTCTTGTTGTGTCAGTGTGCAGAGGGGGCTGCTAAATTATCAATGATTACCTTGTTATATATTTAGCATACTCCTGAAGCATTCTACACAGACAGGACAACACAGTGAACTTTCTGAACTTGAATTGCAAGTATAGAAAAAGAGCAAAAAAAAATGCTCAAGTAACTGTCTGTGATATTGTCTGTGTGTGATTTACTTGTATGTGGTCATTTCAAAGCGTTGTCACCGCTGGTTGTGGACCAGTGGAGCTGTATGTAGGTTGAAAATGCTCTAATAGCCATTCTTCTGACTGACCTGGGATTACATTTATATTAAATGTTCTGGTCCCAAGTTCTGCAAATCCTAAATGTGTATATGTATAGGAAGAGATAATATAAAGATGTATACAGAGGGTGACCAGATGAACTGAGTCCTTACGCTGGTGGCAGGTCCAATGAAGAGGAAACACGTGGAGACATTTTTCTGCCCTCTCACCTTCAGGCTAATGCTTACACCCGTATACCATTTATACCTTTGGCTTAAGTCCGACTCTCGAGTCCTTGTGGGCCGCAAACGGAGGACATTCCCACCCCAAATCCAGCGTAAACATTTAGTCCATCTGGGCACCTGAGGTATCATGAAATGTGCAAAATCTTTTATTTTCAACATTATTTTGTTGTTGTAGAGATACACATTTTATTGCTTTTGCTGTGCCTATGAAGAAAATCTCCCTCATATATGTGTAACTGTGAATTTTTCATGTAGAAATGAGCTTGTAGAAACCGTGATAATGTCTTGTCTTGTGCATTGCTGTAAGTTTTTTCTTCTCTTTGGACTGATGGGAATGGAGATGAGGGATGTGGATGCAAGAGTGACTGTGTGAGTGTGTGTGTATGTGTGTGTTTGCGTGTCTAGATTAGGGAGTTCATGTCCATGTTTTTTGTCGATGGTTGTGACATTCCAGCAGCAGCCACCACCTTTTCTATTATCCAAAGCCTCTCAATAAACATATCATTGTGCCACTCTTGTCCTCTGTCCTTTGCACTGTGTGAGTGAGAAACTGTCAGTCTGATGACGCTCGGCATGAGACAGCGAGCCTCAAGCGCATTCTGAACTTTCGAGATATTCTCAGATCCATCAGGGAAACTCGCACACACACACACATTAACAGAAAAACACATTTACTAGGTCACTAAGATTAACTCAATCACATTTTCCTCTCACTGAATATCTGAATAATAGATTTTGTCCAGTTAGTACTCAAGTATCCCACATCTGACACCTTAAATAGTCTTATATTATTAAATTACTATTACATTATATTAATTTGGCAGACACTTGTGACCAAACCTACATTTTTATCCTGTCATCCATCAGGAGTAAATGGGGTTCAGTGTCTTGCTTAAAGGATGACTCCTGGACACGTGCACCTTGTATCCTGCAATGAAGCCTTTCTATGACTGACCCAATTTATCAGTAATAGAAGAATTTAGTTTCGTGTCTGATCATTTTCTAGGCCTGCTTGCTAAGTTTTATTTTCTAACACACCTTATAGTCATTTTACATTGAAATTAATCTTGATCCTTGCCTCTGTGGATCCTCCAGCAAAAGAAGTTGTCACTTTTCATATTTTTCTATGACACACATATAAACACAGTGATGGCCTGTGTACCCTAACCATGAAGAACTTGCTATTCACAAATGGACCCTTTTTTTTAACCTGTCAGAAGCAGGACACAAACATGTCCAGACACATTTACAAGCCAACTAACAGACCATCCTCACTGTCCTTCCTCTTCTTCTGCAGCGTCTTTGCGCACTTTGTAAACTCCTTGGTAAATTTACAGAGGACAGACATGAGAGTGTGTCCATCTGCTCTGTGCTCTCTCTCTCTCTCTCTGACGGTTTGTTAGCTTGGTGCTTTCTGAGCAGCACTCTGGGGAAGTGGCAGTCATGCCATCAAACTCCATGTACTGGACACAGTTTCTGCAGCTGGCCTTTGCTCCACCCAGTTCTGCCTTCTCAGGAAGAACTGAAGTCAGTACAGTTGACGGAGCAGAGCTGAAGGCTGCTCTGGGCACCATCACATCCGCTGGACCTCCCATTGGAGGATGAGACCATCTGGTGTTCTCCCTCTGCTCCTGCTCTGCGCCGACAAACGCTGTGGCTGCCTTAACAGAGCAGAAGCCATGATAGGCAGCTCCTAAGAGCCTGTCATGAGGTTGTGATACAGGCTTAGGATGGACTCCATCATTAGTTCGGTGTCTGTGGTGCTCAGAGGACAGTTATTGTCAAGTGAAGCACTCATCCTGGTAAACACAGATCAGCTAAATGGGAAGAATGACTGGAGTAATTAAAGCCTGGATTAATCAGAGGCAGAAAAACAACCATCCCTACAATTGTTCATTAATCACACAAGTGAATAGAAAAATGTGATGATGAAAATGTGTGAAAAGTAAAAATGAATGCATGATGTAGAATCACATTATAGGAAAGTGCAAAATGGAAACATGCACAGTAGATTTATACTAATTCAACAGTAAACTGTAATCTGCAAAGGAAAGCTGAAGAAAACAGTCAAGTGGGTAACTTGACTTCCCCTGTGGTGCACTTAGTCATTCTGAGTCTCTGGCTGAACGTGCTCCTCTGTTGAACCAGAGCGCTGTGTAGAGGGTGGGAGATGTTGTCCTTGATGTTGTCCATGATGGAGTTCTGACAACATCCTCCTCTCTGTGACTACATGCAGAGGGTCCAGCTCCACCCCCAGGACTGAGCTGGCCTTGTGGATCAGTTTGTTAAGCCTGTTGGTGTTGGCCATCCTCAGGCTACTGCCCCAGCAGACCACAGTGTAATAAGTCAAAATAGCAGTATTTATGACTTTAAAGCTCTGAGCCCCATTTTTCATGAAGCTGACAAAAACTTATATGACAAATTCTGGTAGATTAATACAAACCATAATATTTACTTGATATTGTTCTTGGACACATGGACACAAAATGGCAGGGGAATCAGGGAAATGAGGGATTTGAGTGATCAAGGTTGTATTATAAATATTTATTCTTAGGCTCTATTGTAGGATATTTCTTCAAATAAATGTAGGGTATTTATATAAAATGAATAGTTGGCTATTTAATTGTATTTCTAAGTATTCCTACCAGCTAGCCTGGTATTATTTTATCCTTGTGAGCCTGTGTGTGTCATCATGGCAAAATGTGACCCTGGACACACCTGTACTGAGAACCAGAGAGGCAGTTCTGAGTACCTTAGCTGGTGTTTATATCTGTCTGCGGACAAATTAGAGTTGATCTCTGAAACACATCATCATTTCAGTTGCACACATTTCAGTAGAGGCCAATACAAGAGAGTACATAGGCCTACTGTAGATGGCAGACTGTGTGCAGATAGAAAGACCCGAGCAGCTGCACAACAAGAGAACCATTCTCTGATGATGTTTCTACTGGAAAACCCTCCTCTAGGTTTTTACTGTCCCAAGAGTGTAAGTAAGTGTAATGGTACAATAAATGCCCATCTCTCCTCGGCAGTCATTTGATGGTTTTCTTTCTGTAATTATAAAACTGGGATTTTTTTATAACCTGCTGACCATTTTATGATGAATAAATGATGTGGTGAAACAGGTGTTTTGTTTGCAAATTAGTTTAAAAATAGATTCAGTATACATTATGTTGGTAATATCATCTTCGTGTGTTCTCTGAGGGGAATCCTCATATTATATTAGATTTATGGTGGGTGTGATCAAAAAACAGCTCAGATGTGAAAGGACAGTCTGCTGTGGATTTTATAAAACACAATTTATTTACAATTTAGAATACTTTTATGAACAACCCTTTTGATCCTTTTCATTGGGATTTAGCAGATTATCAGACTTTACCTCTTCAAGGGCAAGGAGTCACACCATTTCGACCATCTTGCTGGTTTACATGCTGGTAATTATGCTTTTGTGCTCATGGACTGAACAGTGAATTGTGGAGAATCTATCTGAACCAATGATGTGTAGCATGTCAATATTGACCAACGTTTAAGCATGTATCTCTTTATGCATTGCTAACCTGCTTTGCACGAGCAGGTGCAGGGAGTAAGCGTAGCCATATTGTTCCTGATTTAAAAGCAGTGTGCTGGGTGGGGAGTTTTGCATGAAACTTACATGAAGTTTAGTGAAAACTCAGGGTTTCTAAACCTGCTTTCTGTAATAGAGCCCATGTTTACAAGTGTTTACATCACTGCTGATCAAAGTCATAGCTAGTGAATAACCGTGACTACTGCAGAGTCATTTGTCCTGGGAGTGCAAGTACACTTTAGCATTGTTGGCAACAGCCAGATGTTAGCAGGTTACTTTCTTGACAAGTTTTGGCTATGGTTTTGGTGTTAGTCCTATTGTTTGACCACTCAGCTTTAACCAAAATACTCACAGTTTGCCAATGGTAGACAGTGTGGCATAATCTAATTGTTTTTGCAATATGTTATTTTGAATACTTCATTGTTCTTTAGTTGTTCAAGTCACTTTTAACTTTACTGTAAAAAGATACCTCCCAATCATGTAAACCATGAACACGAACCTCCAAATCAAATGACTAATTTTCATCTGCTGATTGTTTTTGTTCTGCCAGAAAACTGAAATTAAGATTCTTCCATTCATGATACGTTTTTTATGTTATGACTGCTTGAATTTTTCTCTCCATAGCTAGCACACAGTATTTTGAGACATATATCAAACCATAATTGTGTAGAATGTAGCTAAACCCGAAGGGCTGCAGCTGAATGATGTTTTTTGCTTTTGGCTTGCATTCATGGTGATTAATAGAGGGTGGGGAATAACATAACTACAGAGACTTTGGTTGAAGGTCATGCTTAGGAAAGGAAGATACACAAACCCAAAAAACAGAACAAATTCCTCTATTCTGCAAGCCACTGAATTTATTCACAATTTTCAACCCAGAAAAATGCAACAAATGAATCAGACATCTCTCTTTCTGCATATGTGACTAAGAGGCAGAGCTGTCATCTTGTCTTAAAAAAGTGCTTTTCAGGCATTTGATGAGGCAGCAGAGCTGCAAAGCCCTGAGAATCATAGCAGAAAATCAAAATGCTGGAAAAATGTAAAACAACTCATCAAGGTGTATTTGAATGGCAGGTGAGGAAAGATACATCATGTATATGCTTCCTTGTTAGAATAAGTATCTGACACAATGAGGAGAATGAGGTTCTGTCTCCTTGGCTCTCTGTAGCTTGGGGACACATACGATATAGCGTGTCTGCACTTTAATTGACTGTCGACTGTGCTCAATCAGGCAGAAAACAGAGAGAGAGAGCAACCTGAAATGACAAAATGATCATTCTCATTTATGTTTCGGTAATTGATGCTCATATACTTTGGGACAGATTATGCTTTATAACAATGAGTATAATCCACAAAGAATTATAAACACTTAATAGGTCCTTATTCAACCATTAAGTGGCAGACCTCCCTCCATAAATTCCTTATGGGAGATTTAATAAACTCATTGCACGCACACTCATAAACTAGGAAGTGACTAATAAGCATTCATTTATGTAATTACTGCTGAATGACTGAGAAGACATTATTATTCATAGCGATATTCAAGAGGGACCTGATTGTACACTGTCACTTACCTTTTTTACCTGCATCAACAGTCTTAGGGCAGCCACCCTTCTGCAACTCTATAGTCTCATTACTTATGTCAAAAATATTATTACTCTAACTAACTGTATTGGGGAAAGTAATCAATTCACCAATCTTATCACAGTAGTTTTCTATTTGTATCTCAAAAGTGCGATTCTGCCTCCTCCTTCTTCTGTGAATAAATACAAAAATGTGAGGCTGTACCTATAGGTAAAGCAGTCTTGATGTTTGTATCATGTTTAGCATCGTCTCTGTTTCAGTGTAGCGCGTTGGCATGCTAATATTTTGCTAATTAGGATGAAACAGTAACACTGCTTAACACTGAAAAGTAGAACCGAGGCAGCTAGGAATGTCATTAGTTATACATTTTGACAGTGGTGCCACATGAAAAGTCTGGGAAAAGTTCTAACAATGCTTAAAACCTTTTCACTAATTTGGTAATAATGCCTTAGTGTTTTTTTTTTTGTTTTTTTTTTCCTGATCTGAGGTCAATGTGCTTTACAGATGACTTATAGACACTCTCTCAATCACTGGAAGGAAAGACTGTTGCATCAATAGTCACAGTTACAACACATTAGTTTACAAAACCTGTGCATTAAGTTTGTAAAAGCTGCTGATGAATAATAATGATGATAAGAAGCAAGCCTAAAACGCTGTGTGTTGTTTTACAGAAGAAAATGGACAAGTGACAAAACAATCCAAATCAAATGAGGATTTCATTTCCTCTGGAGTGGGAGTAAGGTCTGTCTGTCTGCAGGTTCTGCTATTATCAGTCTCCAAGTGTGAGATTAAGAGAGCCATTAATCTTCCAAGCTGCAGTGGTTTATGGAAAAGGCCTGACAGCTCAGGGCTAAGTGATACATGGACCTTGTCTAGACAAGATGATGACTTGATGGAGGGATGGATGGATGGATGGATAAAAGGACACATTCAAACACAAGCCCACTTCACCTGGACAAGAAAGTGTGTATGGAAAAAGTAAAGCAAATCTGATAATACTGAGATCACTGCGAACACAGTTAAACTCATGTTGTTATTTCATAAAATAATTCCAGAAAATAACCAAGACCAACCTTCAAATCCAGCCTTCAACAAGAAACCCTCTAAAAGTACAAAAGTATAATATAGTTTTTTTCTCGTTACATGGGGAAAAAAATTGGATTCGCCATAAAAACTGTGGCAACAGACTTTAGAGGACAGCAATGCGTCCTCTAAAATACCTGCTTTTCTGTGTCAACCAGTCACCTGCTGCTTGTTACAGTAGCACAGATTTCAAGAAAAGACACAGAGGTCAGACTCCTCCACAGGATCTGGCACAGATTTTCTGCACCACATCCAGTTCACTTCAACATTTTATCACGTAACAGGACAGAGAGCTCACAGAGCGCCTTTGATCCTGTGAAGTCCTGGTTTGTTTGCTAAGCATTTCACTAAATCTGTTTCATATTATGGACTGTTCTGTTCTAATTGTGCGGCCAGATTGATTTAGTTTGGACTTGGGCATACGTTTAGCAGTTGGGAGTGAGGCCAGTAGAAATGCAGATGGCGATCTTTATTCTGTACCTCAAATTAGACACCATCAGTGTTATTTTGGGGTCATATGATTTTCTTTATTAAAGATTTAGCATGTATTGCAGATTCTCTAAACCACCTTTGGCTCAATCAAACTATATTTCTCTTTAATGAATATAAATGTGCCCTGCCATTTGCTATCAGCAGCATTTAGTAGCATGGCAGGGTAATTACTCAGATATGACATGACTCTCTCTTACCTGGCAGGCTTCACTTTGTAAGACGCTGTAGTTCTTCGGACTGTATCCATGTTGAAGCTTTATTCAAAGCACCTGCTCACTGTCTGAGAATAAATTGAGGAGATTAAGCTCTATTGTTCTTTGCTGTCATTCCAAAAAGATGAAGTAGAAGTGTCCTATATATTTGTAGCGTTTTTTGGTGTAAAATATATATATCAGCGTGAAATCCATAGGCCGACTGTATATCCATTGGCCTGCAGTCACTTTAGGAAACATCTTGTGGCTTTTACCATCAAAACTCAAAAACTTGTTTCACATTATATTATTAAGGCCGATCAAACACTGGTTGTATCCCAGCTGTGTTTTAGCACTGAGCAGAAGCAGCAAATCCATTAGTAAAATATGCTTCATCTCATCATCAGCTCCTCAGGCAGCAAACACTAAGCATATTTTTCAGGAGACAGTTAACAAACCAATCATTCAGTTTTGTTCAAAAGTGAAACCCATCACAGAATTAGTGAATTAGACAGATCTGATTGTTTGGTTTTAATTACACGTTGGAAGTTACTCCCTTATCACAGTCACATAAAAATGTGGAATCTAGATGCTTCCTCATATTCACAAGAGAAAAATGGAACAAAATAAACCCAGTGTCCTGAAAAAAAAAAAAAAACAGCACAGCAAATTTGTTTAAAGACAAAAAACAAAAACAAAACAAATTTCACAGATCTGATGAAGTCACATTTCCAGTTATTTACTCTCTCATTGCCCTGATTTGGCCAAATATACATTCTAGTTCTTCTTTTACCACCGAGCCACCACTGTGTAAAACCAATTATTCTGGTGGACAATTGGTAACACTACCTTCCTTCTCCTGTTTCCGGAAATCGGATTATACGATGCAAAAAATATTATTTAGTGGTTGGTGCGCTGGTGGAGGTATCATATCTGTCACAGTCAGTGTGTTTAGGAATTTACAGTATGAGGTCTGAGAAGGTGAGCAGTGGCATATTGCTCTGCCTCGGTGTGTGCGTGTGTGTGTGTGTGTGTGTCTGTGTGCGTGTGTGTGTGTGTCCATGCCTTACTATCTCTTATAACACACACACACATTCAGGCACTCACAGAGACATGCTGTTGGAGAGGATGGGATTTACTGTCTAAAAATGGCCAAAGAGGAGGAGGAGGAGGAGGAGGATGAGGAGGAGGTGAGGATACGAAGGCAGGGTACGTGAGATGGTATGTGGAAATGTAGAGAGAGAAAGGAGGGGGGAATATTTCTCTTTGAGCTGACATGTAAAGGAATAGGAGAAGAGGAGGGCAAGTCATGAGGGAGAGACAAATTAGAGATGGAAAAAGAAACAAAATCAGAAACAGAAAGAAAAATAGCTGACGCAAAATCAAGAAATGCGAGAGAGAGCCGGTGAAATAGAAAATAAGCTGTCACATTCTAAGTAAGATTTATATATTTGTAAGGCCACAACGATGAACCAATAACTCAGATCATTTATTTAACGGAATTTTTAGGGAATGTCCATTTCTCTTGTTTTGTTAGGGGCTCTGCAAGTACACACACATGCCTGTACACACACAACACACACACAAGGTCTAGCCTATCTGAAAAGCGGATGGCACAACAATCTCCAGGGCACAATGCTTCACTCCACCCACTCATCTCCGCTGAGAGGATAGAAAGAAGAAGAAAGAAGGAGGGGGGAAATAAAGAGGTGGGAGGCAGAGAGCTAAAAAAAACAAAAAAACAAACAAAAAAAAACTGGGAAGAGAAGAGGAAAGTGGAGAGAGAGAGAAAGAAAAATGCCCACAGAGTGAGCAGAGGCATGCAGAGTAAACAAGGAAATGATGGGAAAGGAAAGGAAATGAGGAAAATGAAGGAAGGGAAAGTAGAGAGGCGAGGAAGGGGGTGGGGGGATGACACAGCGGAGAGAACAGAAAGAGGAGTGTATGTTTGCGTCACATCTGCAGTGGAGGAGCACTGCCTGACAGCCATCAGACGCCTACTGAATGACAATCTCCTCTCCTCTCTCAGGTGGCTGGTTTATCCCACCTTCCCTCTCCTTTCCTGTCTGGGAAGAAAACACTTCCTCCCTTTCCTCCTTCCTCACCCTGCAATGTCCTTGAGACTGGCGATGCACTACGCTTACAGTATACTTGAAGGGACTTCACACCTGGCAATCCATCTTTTTCAGACAATATGAGCTCCCGAAGCATGTTTGCCAACCCAATACCACGTCATCACGGTCGATAAACTATTACAGTTGAATCAATGCTTAGTGTGAAACATGAATTGAGTTCAGTTGAGGTCCACGTGGTGTAGTTCACATTAAAAAAAAACAAAAAAAAAAAACAGTGAGCAATAGTCCATGGCTTAGTTAATGGATTTCCTAACGGTACAATTTCAATTGCTATTGAAAATAATCTTTATGCGACAGGTATAATAGATTGGTAATAGACAGGTACTTGGTCCAGCATTAGACTGAGAAATAGTGGTAAAAAAAAATATGTGATCCAACTCTGTAGTCCTTACTGACATGTCATATTCTTTTAGCAAATTGCACAAACACACTGTTGTTCTCTTGGACTTGAACAACGAGATGCATTAGCGGAGCAGATGATGCAAACATTTCGTGAGTCTTTGTCCCAGGACATTATTGACAACAGGTAAGCAGTCAGCGAAGGCAAATAAGTCTTAAAAGAAAAAGCAGGCATGGAAGCAAAGAGCAGAATGAGGCAGTGATGAAGAACATGCTGGAACATCAGAGCAGAGGTTTCCCCTCGGCCTCAGACCGATAACAATATGATTTGTCCAAAAAGCTAAATATTAGAGATGACTTAATATGCTCCTATAGACTATTTTTGTTGCAGTTACCTTGATTTTGGCTCGATCTGTGCTGCTGTGTTTTTCCACATCACCTATCTACATGTTCCCAACAATAATACACTGATATGAAATAAACAAGGTCAGATCTAAGTGAGGTAACCGGTCTGTGAGCTTTTGACATTTTCTATTTGTCTGTTTATATTTTAATTTGAATTAATACGTAACCACAATACAAGCAACACAGAGCGAGTGAAGTAACATATCTGTTTTGATTCTTGTCCAATTTTTCGTCTTTCTCTTTCACCTGTCTCTCTCCCCAGTTCTCTCTCGGCCATTTTCCAGAGTCCATACTTATTAGCACGTTAGGAGGAAATGTTGAGAGAGATCGTGCTTGAACCAGAACATGATTTTTGATCATGTTCACAGTTGGCTAGCCCGCCATGAAATTGTCAGCTATAGGCTTTTACACACATGAGAATAGACAGTGAGTGAGGAACAGCAGGACGAGCAGAGAAGAAGTGGTAGGAAATCTCAGAGCTGATGGAACAAAAAATAAACTAAGGTGGTCGAACAAAACTTTCAGATTCCCCTACACATCCAGGTTGAGTAAGTCCAAACACCACACAGTCCACCAAAAACATTAAATTAGACATTCACGGGGGACCGTAGATGATGAGTAGGTCCCTGCACTTCTCCTTGAAAAACAGGCTGACTGCGCTAAAAAGTCAAACTGTGAAAGCTGTGATGAGATTTTTTTGAACTCAGCTTTTGGAACACTCTACTTTAGACCAGAGAGAGCCTGAAAGAGCCAACCGCAGAAGGTACTCTGTCCATTTACACGGCTGCTATAATTTGGCATAAATACCAAGGCAATAAACTTTGGTTTAGTTACTCTTTCCAAATACAGCTTGAGCGACTGGCCTTTATATTAGTGGTTTACACTGAAAATGATGTGAACATGTAATTCATTCAGCCAAAGAGCTGCATGTGTCGATGAGCCAAACAGTATGAATGCAACTATTTGTGCAGGTTGTTTACCACCTTCATCTGGACTGTCAACATAAACGGACTAAACCTCACGCAGAACTGCAGGGAAACAGATTGAGTGGAAAACGGGCTAAAATGAAGATGAGCCATGAGTCTTTATCGATACCCTGATCGATTCTCTGTCAAAAGTAGGTGTTAACACAGGTGTTTGCCACTCAGTAACACCTGACTGAAACCACTAACACCAGACTCAAACAGGCTCCCTCATTTTCCTTGAGAAATGTTCTATTATAAAATACTATTCATTCACTATACTATTATTTACTGAGAGGTGAGCATCCTCATTGCCCAGAATGCTGAGCAAAAAAAATGTCAATTTGGTGTTTAATGCATAGTCAATGTCAATCCCTCTTGCATTAATCCAGGGTTGTAACTAAACCTTGATTGAGAGACTACACAATCATTGTCTTGAGACTCACTGCCCACCCAGGTTAGTGAGACAGGCAGACCAGAGAGCTATGCATTTACATTAACCTACTGTTATTTTCTGACGTCAAACCTGAAGGGGACAGAACAGGTTTATTTCATTGCTGTTCCTGCAATTTACTCTCAAGGTGTGTGTTTTGGGTTTTTTTTTCTCCAGAATTAATTGTGCTTCATCTTCTCAGCAAAGTTGTAAGCATTGACATCCACTTCAATATAAGGAGGGTTGGGTAGTGAGAATATATATCCACTCAGCTCTGTGCAGTGAGTGGAGCCATGTTTATGTGAGTCTTTAATTAACTAAAACAGATTACAGAGTGCTGCTGAGAGATGGTCCACAGGAATCAATGTTCAAAAACACACGTCACTGAAGTTGTTTCTTCTTACTTGATTCAAAGTTATATCGTAAAAGGAGCTCGGTAAATGAAATCCGTTAAAACAATCCTGCTCCTTCTTGTCTGTGATGGATTTTTGGCAGAGCAATTTCATAACTTTCTTGTAAGTTATTGCCTAGAAGTTCTTAATCAAATTGAACAAAAGCAACTTTTTTCACCTTACATATTGCTTTAGATTGTCATCTGATAAATCACTGTAAGGCATAGACAAAAAAAAAAAAAACAACAAAAATTTCAGGGTTCATTGATCTGTGTCCATCCAGTGAATATTGCAGAGAACATAACTCTTTCAAACAAAAGCTGGAGAAATGTCACACCAAGAGAAACAATTCACCTCTGAGATTTCTTACACTCACAAGGTGTCACTTATCAAACTTTTTACTGCGGGACCACAATTGCAGAAGAGCTGAGACTCTACACAGGAGACTTTAGTGATTATACGCTGTCCTGAAATTAATTAAGAACCTGTGAAGACAGCAGATGACTATTCTCCCTTGGTGATAGAGTATCTGGATGCTGTCAATGGTGAGAGGACTTCAGAAACTTACTGCAATGACCAGAGAAATTAGAAGAACAAGAGTGTTCGGTGGTACACACTGTCACACAACTTGGACCACACTATCTGTATTTTAGTTATTTCTGTCCCCCCCACGATGAACTAACTAACTAATAACTTGGACTTTTCATCCGTCATCATCACTAGTCCAGCATTTCGCTTTTCTAATACAGCTACCTAATGTTAATGTGCTAATCAGTATGATATTAGCATTTAGCTCAAGGCACAGCTGCTTAATGCAACAAGTCCTCCAAATGAAACCAAATTAATTAAGCACATGGTTAAGGTTATTTGAATGTAAACACATTGTTTTGGGGCATCTCAGTGAAACAGTTGATACTGTCTGTCTTATTGCCTAATTACTCTGTGATTTGCTCTGTGCGGCCTTGGTTGTACAAAATGTTGTTAGACCCCGAATAAAGACAAAATTGTTACCTGTTCTGAATGCAAAAGGGCAGCAACAAAACCGGTCATCATAGAGAGGGGCGAGATGCATTTAATCATCGAAATGGAGATCACAGCACACACTATCAGACAGGCTCTCCTTAATTATCCATTAATCCATCAGCGCCTAAATGTGTGAGAGAATCATAACATTCGTTATCGCTGGCAAACCTGTGTCGAAACAACGGAACATTTGCATTTGGCTGAGTCCGGGCACACAGTTTGCTCCTGTACACCTCTGTGCTCATCAGCAGTGAAATCATCAGTAAAGCGTGCCAGTTCCTGTGGCAGCTGCACAGCCCAAACCACACCACAACCACCGCCATGTCCGACAGATGATGAGACAGATTTGGGTCTTGAGCTTCTATTCTCAATACCTTTCACTCTCCATCGTTTTGACTGATGTATGAACTTGTAAGTTTTGTATGATTTGAAAACTGCAGTCTGGCATTTCTGTTTGGGCGATTGGCCCTAAAGGTTTCTGAGGGAACAGGGTCTCAGTCTACAAGCTTGACTTACTGCACTGTCATAGCGTTTTTGTTTTTTTTTTTGTTTCTTTTTAATTCACCATGCAAATGACTTTCTTTCATCCAAAAGACTTTGTGAAAGTGCTGTCATTAAAAATAAAAATTTGCCATGAAAAGCAAAGTCTTAACTGTAAAAAGAAAATAATGGCATTGATAAACTTGGACCCAGTGGACCTCAGCCAAAAAAGCATAACGTTAATTAAAAGTTAACCTAGCCTGAAAAAAAAAAAAAAAAAAGACAGCAGTAGAGAAAAAAAAAAAATTCACCTGCGGTTTTTTAAGTCCCAGGTGAAATAGTGGAAACCATTGCCTAGGTATAAAGTGTGCTCACTGCTTTTCCCCTCAGGCCCCTCCTCTCGACCAAAACGGTGACAGAAAGTTGAAAGTGAAAACTTGTGACGCTAAAAAAACAGTGACAGCATATAAAAAGCCTGTCACTGAAAACTGACAGACATGAAGAAAAAAATCTGAAGCTGGACACAACAACACATTATTATAAAAAAAAAAAAAAAAAAAAAAAAAAAAAAAGAATAAAAAGGGTTATTCAGCAACCAACCTTTCATCACTGGACTTTGGGATCTATGTGTCAAAAAGGTCTTTCTGTAAGACTGGGTACATTAATGTAGAATTAATTATCTTATTTCAAATTTAATGAAGAACAAAAAATGTGGAACTGTCCAGATATCGCCAAATATGCAAAATTATAGTCTATGTGTGCTTTGGGGGCTTAAAGGCACCTTATAGTGCTTTGACTTTCATTTCTCTTCGCCTCCCTGTTCACTTATGTAGGACTTTAAGAAGAGCCAGAGATTATAGAGAGATTGAGGAGATTAAGAGGAAGGAGGAGAGATCAGGAGGAGAAGGAGTCTAGGAGATGGGAGATGGGAGATGATGGGTAGGGGAGAGTGGAGGAGAGAGAGGGGGAAACTGTGGATGAAATGAGCAGTAGGAGGAGAGCTGTCCATTAAACAACCATTTGGTTTAGGTGGGGAGTGCTGCGGTGTCCTTGGGCCTCAGGTCAATAAAGCCATTACGTTATGGTAACACAAGTACACACAAACACTGTCAAGGCTGTCTAGAGATCTGACAGTGTGTGTGTGTGTGCATGTGTATGTGTGTGTGTGCAGAGTCCGGGAGACAAATGAGTGACACTGCATGAACAAGCAGTCTGCTAGAGAGACAATTTGTCATCATGTGAACACAAGCTCTACCTCAGACAGGGACCCACACACCCTCAGGGCTTCAGTTTCCAATATGCTCGCATCAATGCATATTTGCTTTTAAAGAAACAGTCTGCCATTATTCACGTTTCGCTCTGTATGTCTATGATAAGGACACCATTCAATAAGCTGTCTTAGTGCTTTTGAGTCTTCGCCGTGTCATCGAGAGCCACCCAGCAATACCTCTAGTAAAGTTTCTTGACAATGACGTGAGTAAAATGACAGCCTGTAGCGACATTGGATTAGAATGGAAAATCGTGTATTTAATTGTATTTTAAAACATATATTTGAGCAGATGTGGCAACAGCAGCAATAGCTGGGTGGGACAGTGACTAGTTATCACAAACAGGTAACTGAGAGATGTTACTGACATCAGTCTGAGGGCTTGATATCGATGTCATGCTGTGAGAAACCAGGATTAGATCTCTAATGCACACATCCTACAAATACTTGTATACAATAGGACTTCATGGTACAAGAAGTTATCTACTGTACACTCAAAGTGCTGGATCATTATTTTGGGTTGTTGCACTATGAACGCACTCAGTTTTCTCCTGCTCTCATACTCTCTCTCTCTCTCTCTCTCTCTCTCTCTCTCTCCCCTCTCTCCCCCTCCCTTTCTTCCTCTCTTTCTCAACCCAACCTGTTGAGGCAGATGGCCGCCCACCCTGAGCCTGGCTCTGCTCGAGGTTTCTGCCTCTTAAAATGTTTCCTCGCCACTGTTGCCAAGTGCTGCTCATGGTGGGATTTGCTGGGTCCATTTAAATAATTCTATAAAGAGTTTGGTCTAGACCTGCTCTCTATATAACGTGCCTTGAGGTAACTTTGTTAACATTTGTCACTATATAAATAAAATTTGATTTGATGTTGGTTAAACAGGGTTGGTTTGCAGTCAACCAGCCGGTGGGGTTACTCTGACCCAGCTACTCACTAACTCATTCTCCCACCATTGTTAGGGTGTCTAGGTCCATTTTATATGATAGCTTAATATCAAGTGGCAGTAACATTAACTGCCAGGCTGTCAATGGTCTGTTTGGCCATTGAACATGAATTTCCTATTAAAATTTATTTTAACTGCTGAGTTTGGCCTCCAACAAAGTCATGTCAAGAGAAAAAGAAACAGTGAAAGTAACATTAAATGCTAATTTCTGACAGTCACAAATGCTGAGTAGCTGCTAAGATTGGCCACAAATGATCTAATGTCAAGGGAAATCAAAAAAGAAAAGGCAACAGTAACTGGTAATAATGGCCATAACAAATTCAATATTGATTTGATGGAAATAGTGACAGCTGCGTTACCTTCCAGTGTTAGCTACACAAAAGTAAATCGTAGGGTAAAAAGAATTGTAAGTGTTAAAACATATCAATCCTATAGTAAATGATATGATATTATAAAACATGGGTAACCTTAGCTACTGAATTTGCCACAAGGAGTCAAGTTATTACACAAAAATACAAGAAACGTGGATAAAATGAAAAGGGCTGCAAAGTAAACGTCAAGGTGAAGCTGAAGTCAGATGCATCAGGCTTTACATGCCCACCATAAATGTCATACTTGTACAGATATCCTTCTCGCTTTACTTCTTCTTCTTCTCCTTCTTCTTCTGTGTTTTATGGCTCTTGGCATTGTGCCACCTACTGTTGTAATTGTCATCATTTTTACTTTTTTCTTCCTCTATGAAGATATGCTTAATTGTCTCAACTTAATGGCGATTATCACACAGACCAGTTAAATGTTTTTATGCTGTGAATGTACTGTTAAAGTTCCTGTTTTCAGTTCTTACTCTGCTTAATGTTGCTTGCTCTTTCTGATTTGTTCCCTCGCTTCGTTCTCTTCCTACTCTGTTTTGGATTGAGTTTAAATGTCTCCCTTTTATTGCATTTTGTTAATACTGTTGCCACTGTTGATTTCCTGTTTCTCTCTGATTTTGATAATTAAATATCAATCTCAGCAGCTTCTTTTCTGACCGTTTCTCTTGCCAATATCTGCTCTTGTTTCCCAGGATACCTGAATGTGCCTGGACACACATGTAGTGTATAATGCATATTCTTGGCCAAATTCTCTCTCACTTTTTTTTTTTTTTTTTAAATTTGCTTCATCACAGAGTGAGTGCATACAAACTGTAAGGTTCTGCCACTGTGAGGTTCAGGCTCTGAGCCTCTCTTATGATTTGGCAGCTGTTTTCTGGTTGGATGGGGGATCTGGGTGGGCTCGGCGGAGGTAGTGACTGCTTTGTTTTTTAAGACTATATTTCAGATCACAGTAACTGTTGGCAAGTATAACTTCGTGTTTTGCCTTTGTACTGAGAAACTCTCAGCTGAAGTTGGGCTGTGGCTGACATATGCGTTAGAGCCATTTTTGCATTGACAATGTCTAGTCTTTACTCCAGTATCCTCACAGGTCTCCTCTGCCACTCTGCTTTTTAGCATCCACCTGCATCTCTGTTGCACTTTCAAACACATCCTTCAAACAGCCCGTCATAAATTCAGGAAACAAGTTCAGTCCTCATGAATAAGAATATATGCAACATGGATATCAGTCAATTTACCACAATAAAAATATTTAGATAAATACCTCTGGTGAAATTTAGTAAAAACATTCTCCTGGATTCAAGAACAAACTGATGGCTAAAGTTCAAAGGTCACAGTGACCTCACCACACATGAACACCTCAAGCAGCTACATCAGTAAAATGCATGAGTAATAATAATTATGTCATATATATCAGTCACTTGAAGTATATTTTGGTGAGTTTAATAACATAATTTTTTGAAGTAGAACTCTAACTTTTAATGTCGAGTTTTATTTAGATTGTGGGATTAATACTTCCCCAGAAGGTGTGTGTACTCCCTTCATCACTGCATTTTGGAAAGAAAAAATTGCCACACTGCCTAGAGATTGTTGTTGTGCAAAATATGTGACTGAAGGTACCAGTTAAGTGTAATTTCCTGCCAGACAGAGTTAAACTCTGTAACATAAGGCTTGCTCAGCAGAGATAGTCAAGTAGATGAAGTCTTCCATCTGAATCCGTCTTAAGTGTTATCTTTTGGTCTGAATTTCTGTCTTTCAGCGGCTTTTCATCGAAATCCTCTTAGTGGTTTGCAGTTTGAAGTTTTTCATGTGAAACTGTCATAGCAATGTTTGTAACTTTTCTCAGGAAATAAATGTAGCTCCTTCAAATTCTGGCCATTACATTTAAAAGTATCTTTATGTGCTTTTCAGCTAAATACAGGGGGGGGGGGATTAAACACAGAGACAGTATACAGCAGTTAAAATATAATTATGTTTGAAGAGCTAAAACCATTTTGTCAAAAGTTAAAAAAAAAAATCAGAAACTCCTGTTGTCATGAAAATGCCATGTCTTTCACAATGTGTCTGGCAAAATGACAAACTGAATAGAAAAGAAAAGCATAAAGGTACATAAAGATGTACCTGAGAACCTGAGCTGAAAGTAGCCGCAGGAGTTATTTCACCTCATGACACCTGCGGAAATGGATCCATGTAAAGGAGGTTTAAAGCCACACACACACAGACACACACTTAAACACACACATACTTAAATGCACACTTAAAGACATACACACACTTAAACACACAAACACACTCTATTTATGCCACTAAATTCTGTTACTTTTATTTTTGTAGTTGATTTCCGGCCCTGTATGTGTGTGTGTGTGTGTGTGTGTGTGTGTGTGTGTGTGTGTGTGTGTGCGTGCGTGTGTGTGTGTGTGTGCGTAGGCAAGTGTGCATGTGTGCGCATAAATCTGTCAAGCCTTCATGCTGTCTCACTTCTTAGACCTATTTCTTTTTCTCTCTAGAGTTTTTCTGTCAGTCACTGATGCTCTGCAGCTATTGTGTGTTTGTGTGTGTGTGTGAGACCAAGGAAGCAGCACAGTTATGTGTTTTATATTTTTGTATGGATTTGATTTGCTTTTTTTTACCTGTTAATATCTTCAATTATCTTTTATCTGTGTGTGTGCCTGTATGTATGTGTGCGTGTGTGTGTGTGTGTGTTTGTGTGTGTGTGTGTGTGTGTGTGTGTCAGTCCCCCCATGGTGCAGTAATGAGACATATTGGCTAGACAGAGCTTTGGGAAGGTCATGCTAAATTGAGGCATTGAATGAAGAAGGGATGGTGCGACTGTGAGCGCCTAATGACAAATCAGAATAAACCTGCTCTAAATTAGCAACTGAATTTCATCCTACAATGAACTGAGTAGGAGAAAAGAGACTAAGATGGAGAAAGCATAAGAGGAGATGTGGCAAAGGGAAGAGCTCTTAGAAGAAACAGCAGAAGACAACACAATTCAATCTGTCCAATCTCAGTCATCCACACTTCTAGGATCTGTTTCTCCAGACTGGGAAGTTGGGTGGTGAAAGAGACCAGAAATACCTATTAACTTATTATTGGGTATTGTGAAACTCATGACATAAAACATGATGCAGCCATCAGATGGAGTCGAATGAGTAAATATTTTTTGTACTGGCTGTTTTCCAGCCCCCGGAGATCAGCCCTTCTGGCCCACATCCTTCACTGACTGGACCAGTAGCCTCCAGCCAGTCACATTTCAGCTCCTGCTGGCCTGTCACCTAGAAATGATGTTCATATACCAAGAAAAATCTCATTAGACTGAATTAGTAAATATGTTTTGTAGGAAATATAATACTACCTGGACAATATTTTTCTCAACATAACAAGAAAATGATTAAATTAAATCTGCACAAAAATATTTCATCCAAACTATCATAAAAAGTGTTTCTTTTGTTGTCCCCCCAGTATCTGCTCCTGGCAGCTATAGAGGATTCTCAAGAGGTTTCACTTAAAGCACTTGGTTTAGATGGGAAATACTTGATCAATGCTGACTTGAGACATGTTGACACTCTCAGTATTTAACCAAAACATCAATCATTCCACAAATGAAGCATAATCAAGCAGAAATTACATTTCCTCAAAAATGTATTTGACGGAGGAAATGAGTGGTTTACAAATGTATCTGTAGTGGAATGGGTAGCCCATGCAGAATTTGGACAGACACAAACCTGCTTCCAGGTATTGGCTTTTTATCTCTTCACCCATTGAATGATTTATGAACTTACTCTATGAGTCATACACCACCTCTTCCCTGACCTTGGAGGAAACTGGCCAGTACAGGCGAAGCCAGCCGGCAGCCCATCTTTTTGTCTTTCTCCTGTTTAATTTCTCATCGGGGTGGGGGGGCTGCAACAGCAGCCTGGAGCCTTAAAGCGCTGTGGTGTCAAACCTCCAGCTGCTCCACTGTAGCAATGACCACAAGTAAAAGACGGTGTGAAAGTCTATGAATTAAGACGGGAATGTTAATAAGCTTAGAGCTCTGCTGATCTTCTGTGGGGGTAAATTACCACTGCCAAAACCTTGTTCTTATCAAGTTACTAAAAAGTTCTTGCTGTCTCTGTTTAACAGCGTTCACCTTTAAAGTTTCCCGGCTGTGCAACTGGAATACCATCTGTCGGATTTTCTCCAACATGATGAAATTACTCGCAACTCATCCTGCTCGGTATTAGCAGTCTCCTTACAGCCGCTAAATCAATGACACATACTACAGGTGTCATTCAGCTGCCAGGTGTCTCACTGATAAATCCGCATGGCTCCGTGTCTGTTGGGGCAGTTAGTTGTAACAGAACAAGAGGTTCACTGCAGTCAATGTGATTAATGCGTACCAAAGTCCCTCTGGCCCAGCCAAGTGTTCACCTTTGTTCCTTTAACAAAGAGGTCAGAAACTGATTCTGTGAGGGCAGGTAAAACATTTCTGCAGTTTAACACACAGCAGCAACTCCTGACTTTGGAAATTTAGAAACTACGTAAGAAATACATAAAAATAATATTCCATTTCCCTTTTGGAAAGACGTACAGCATGGCTGTGAACAGGCTGCTGTTCATTCCCTAATCTTAACTGAGTTTATTTGAATAAAACAGTTTTGGAGCCAAAGTTTAACCAAACTTTAACCATCAGAAAACAGAAAACATTGTTTTTTGTTTTTTTTTTTGCACTCACCACTTCACACATATTGATCATTGGTGAAGGCAAAAATGAATCTTAAACGTAGTTTGATCTGTCTGGTGTAGTGCTAATATGAAACCATTCAACATCACTGGGACCTACAAACTTGGAGAATGGAGACAGAGCAAAGCTTTGTATATATGTGTGTTGAGATGACAACGTAGAGAACTTCACATTAAGACATGGCAGCTCAAAAAAAAAAATCCCAGAGGAGCTGAGCTTCATATGCCTGTCAACCAGGGGAGCAGAAGCACACACAACGTGAAACTGAACATCATGGGCTGTGCTCAACAGATCCACTCTGGTGTCTCTGCCTCGCAGTAAAAAATATATTGATCTTAAATCACCACTGATCTCTGCAAACTGCATTTTTTTGAATAAGTCACAGAAATCATCTGATGTTACTCTCTGGCACATTTTTTTATGAGCAAGTATAATTTCTTGAAACTAACCTCATTCAATTATGCCTTATTTTAAAATTAAAATAAAAAGACATTTATTCTCTGAGATGAGTCAAATTGTACTGAAATCAAAAGGAAGTACTGCAGCCCACTGGGCACACATTTTCTCTAGTTTTTTGGGTAAAAACGACTGTCAGACTGAATATGATACTTGTCATGATTGATATTTTTTGCAGTGTGCCCCCTCCTCTCTCGTCTCTAGTTATTATTCTATCCCAGTCCGCCAGGCTTTTACTCTGTGCAGTGGAGTGCCAATTATTATGGTAATGACTGAAACAGATATCAGATGGGTTTCCCTGGAATAAGCTTTTCACATTTCACACACATCACACTGTGTGTATATGTGTGTGTGCATGTCTGGATGTGTGTGTGTGTGTGTGTGTGTGTGTGTGGGTTTTTTTTGTGGGGAAAAAACAGTAGCAGAAAGCAGCAGGAAGTGTTTGTCTGTGTGCAGAATTGAGTTTTCTCACATTCTCTGGCTGAACTAAACCTTTACAGGGGGAATTTTATTGCTAAACTTCACGGCTGTGTTAAAAATAAATAAATAAAACAAAATTGAACAAATTTCCTTTGAACAGTTTAAATTTAATAAATTCTGGAGTATAAAAAGGAAAAAAAAGGACAGTGACAGAAATCAGAGATGTGAGGTGGAGATGTAATGACTCCAAGGTCATTGCTCCATCTCCTTTCTGTTTCACCTCCACAGCCTCTCTGCAGGATGGTTCATGTGTGATCCTCACAGTATCATGTAATTTCATTGTTTCATCAAATGTGTTTCAATTTCTCAGGGCTGAAAATAAGGTCCAGGTCCACTTTGTGGGTTAATTTTGACATTTACTTAGTCTTAGTCTTCAGTCTGCTTTTCTTAATGAGATTTTAGTCAAATTTCTGTTGTGCATTATTAATTCTTGTGTCTTTTTGAGGCAACAGGTGTCGCCGTCTTTGTTACATATGTCGTCACATTTGCAGGTGACACTAGTATCCACGGCAAGGTTGGCGGAAAAGGTTTATACTAACCTGTAAAGTTTGATTCAAAGTCCACTTGAATAAACTAAATGTAGTTGTCGTTCCCCAAACAGGCTCAGTGTGATTGTCATTCTTTATCATCTAGAATTACTGCAGCTACACTATGTGCTCACCACTGCAAAAACTGCTCACTGTCTGGGTTTAGCTGAAGGTGAGCAGTCAAAATATCAGGTATCATTAACTAAGTAATATTTTTAAAGCGAACAAAGTGGAAGATTCCGAGGATTCACATCCAGCATTAATGAACCTAAATCTTAAGTCTGGATCCAAGCCTCTGTCCTTGTTCTGCAGTAACATTGCTCTTGGTTAACATTACTGGCAGGGACATAATGTTACTGAAGATAAGATATTGCTTATTAACATACTGTTTTATTCATGAACTACAGTGTATGGTTCCACAAATGCATGTGAAATTGCATTAAAGCCACATTTTTGAAAGATGTTGTTACTGGAAAGACAGAGTGACATGTAGGTGCACAGAGTGTAGGTGTTGTTCAAAGAGAGATCCCACACTCATGCACATTGTATTTACATTCTACGAACAGTGTCCACAAGTTGAGAGCTGAAAATTTAAGCAAAATAATTTGAAAGCTGCGGTTGGCGTCTCAGGTTTTCTCCACACGATGTGAAGTGTTGATCCAAAGATGAAGGGAGAGCTGAGGTTTATCGATGCTGCATTTTAATCAGGTCAAACACTTTCCTGGCCTTGCTTTACTTTTGTTTTCCCTCATATCCAACTCACTGCTATGCAAAACCCGTGTGAACCCTGCAGGGAGAATACGGTGTCCACCAAATCATATTTATACTTTGCAGAAAGGAGAAGTAATGGCTGAGTGATGTTATGCTATTATGTTCCACTGAGTGAAGAACAATATGATCAGGTTTGATATCTGCTGCAGCTGTTGCACCAAAGGCAGAAATGATGCAGTGTTTTCATGATGAGTTCATTAAGCCTCTCTTGTACATTTAGTGTAATATGCCTCTTTACATTCATAATTCATATATAATTGTCAGTTTTAATAAGCCAAGGCATTTGTTTTCATTCTATCTACATCTAGTTTGAAATATGCTTAAAAATAATCATCTGTCAGATAATCACAGCTTTGATGTTTGAATCATTCCTTCATTTATTTTGAGTTACCCAGACATGCTTCATTGACATGTGTGGAGAAGATAAGATAAATGACTAAAAGATGGAAAAGATGAAAAATTCAGACAGGATATTCTAGAAGTAGAGAAGATGAGACTGAGAGAGAATGTGAGCAGAAAAAAGTATTTATTGTCCGTATTTAGGATAGCAATAACAGACATGCAGCATTATTAGAGATTGAAAAACACCTCCCAGGCACAAAGTATAAAAGGCTTTTTCAATAATATATAAATACACATTAAACCAGTCATACAGAACATTTGAAGAAATTAGCTAACAATAAATGCTAAAAAAAACATATTCAATATATGAATATTGTCATTTCATGACATTATGCCCACATCTCACAAAAAGCCTCTGAATGTCTCATTTATCTGTGGGTTTCATATGTAGGTGTAGAGAATTAGGATGAAAGCAACGGTAAAAAGGAGAACAAGATAAGTGACAGATTAATCCATCAGTCACAACACTCAAAATTTATCTATAAGAGGAAAGGTGCAGGCAAACAGGGTGATTTTATCAGCTCCTCCAACAGCATAACTGTTATTGTTTTTACCTGTGTGTGTGTGTATGTGTGTGTGGTGGGGGTTCCTGGAGACACCTGTGTTTATATGTCTGTGGGTAGATTTTGTTTGCCTTAGCCTCTCTTTACTGATCCTCCTCCACTACCCATCGCCATTACAGAAACCATCTGAGCTTGTCAGATGCGTTGAACCTTTGTTCGTAGCCACGAAAAATATATATATTTGAAATTTAGCTCAATATCTCAAGGCATCCAAACTTCAAAAAACACGTCACAGTAAATTACAGGGAAATGTGTATGAAAAGACATTATCTCCAGAAACAGTTAAAAGTCAATTTGGTGTGTGCAATTTGCACTTTCAGTATGAGATTCTGCTGTTTTAAAATGTGAGTTCAAAGGAGATTCCTTCTTTTTCATCATTTGTGATGAAGCCTCAAGGCAAATGCTGTGATTGCAGCTATAAGTGAACATGAGGAGGAGGGTGATTTGCTGCTCCATTAGATTACCTTGTTATTTTGTACCAAGAAAACATCACCGAGGTGTTGTGGAGGAGGACATAACCAAACTGTTTATATTTTTCAGAGAGACACATTTCTGCCAAGAACTAGAGGATTAGACACAGTATTAATAAACCAACATAAACACACCACTTGTGTTGAGATGAAAATGTGGTACATCTTTGTGCTGCTGGCTCATTACAACATCACACAGGTCAGAGTTCAGGGTTGAGCCGCATTTCTGTGTGTACAGACCCAGAGAGGATGAACAGTTCTTATATTCAGATCCTTATTTTAAGGGTGATGACGCATCATGCAGCAACTGCAACATCATGTGATGCTAATGGCCCCGTCCTGCAGCAGCATCAGGACAGATTACCTGTTAGCGAACAGCGGCATAAACATATGATCAGTTTCTCATATAAAATATTGATTAAGGCACTTTAATTTTCTTCATTTATGCATTTATCTTTGACAAAATGTGTGCATTATAAATAACATTTTTACCCACATTTGATTAATTATTTTATCAAGGGATTTGGACTGTTGCTTATCAGGGCGATGGTTAATGAGGAACATCTGCACATCTGACAGAAGATGCACGCAGGCTTTATCCAGAACGTTGTTTACCATTCTCCTAGCTTGTTTCAGATGTCGCCACCACACATGAGGGAGTTTGATGAACTCCATCCCAACAGGTGTCTGACATTACAGCCACGAGCTGCACCAAAACTTAAGGAGCGCCAGATAGCATCGCACTAGGGGCTGCCAGAGTTTGCAGAGGCAGAGTGCGGAGACTGCCTCTCATCTTTTCATCTCAGGTATGGTTGTGAATATTAATGACTGTTCTGTATAATCCAGTGTTTAAAGGAATAGTTTGCTTCTTCTTACAGAGCTGGATGAGAAGATCGATACCGCCACATATATTTGCATTGACAATAGTGCTGGGCAACGGTATTACAATGAAGACTGGAATCAGGCCAGAACAACCACAGCACCTCTAGAGTTGACTAATTATCACATTAAATCTTTCTTGTTGTAACAATTTATCTGAAATAACTATAACTTCCAGTTTATGCTGAGCTAAACACCCTCTGGTTTTACTTCAGAATCATAACATTGCTGAAGCCCCTGTCCATTTCTGTCCTCATTAAAGAAAGATTGGTCAAACAACGCAATAATAAGTCATGGCCATGTTTTGAGTAGAAAGAGAATAATTATATCGATAGTATCCAGCCTAGGTCATGGCAGTGCAAAGCTATTAAAAAGTAACATCCCAATCAGGCCATTGAAACATTTATTATCTATATTTGGAGTCAGTCTGAAGACATTATTCTTTTCAATGCTATTTAGATCGATAGATAATTGGCATGGAAATTACAAGTCAAAGCCCTCGCCACTGAAGCTCCTCGCATTCTCCTCCTCACAAACCAGAAGTCTGAATGTTATTTAAGTTTGATGTAAAAATTTGAACTAGTGTGTTTCTCTGCTTTGGGTTTTTATATCATGATCGCCCTGTTTGGAGTTACATCTCACCCTAATGTAGACACAGATTTTGGAAAGTGTGATTCTATTAGACACAGAGTTGTTAGTTGTTAGTCTTGCAGTTGCAACTGCACCGTGTCCTCGATAACATGCTCCATTTCAGTTTGCACTCACTAGTTAAACTTTCACGCTTGCCTCGGTGGATTTGGCCTCTCTGTTGATGTACCGCATCACCTTATGAGGACAGGAACAAAGAGTTGGCCTGATGTCCTGGGACATGTTGTTCACATGAGCGGAAGCAGTTTGAAACAGGCAATAAGTACACATTTCTTGCCCTTTTTTTTTACTCTTTGATCATCCCTATGTCAGATATCAAATTATCATGCTTCAGCTTTTTTCACCCTTTTGGAGTAAACTTATCTTTTCAAAATCATTTTCCACTATTTTCCTTTTTCCAAACTTCTACTTCTCTGAGTTTCATTAGCTGACACCGGTGCTCGGAATAGTACAGCGGTATTGTGGTTTCAGCGAAGTGATTGCTGTGCTACTGAAAGGAACCACTGCATAAAAAAAGTGTGACACTGGTGTCAAATGTAAAAAAGAAGCATGGAAAATGCTGTTTTTGCTCACAATATGTCTCCTATCACACTGGCCTGATTTATCATCCTTTTTAGAGTCTTGATAAACTAAAATCCAGCTCAACAAGTGAGCGTTCTTCTGAAAGCAGCTGCTCTTTACTGCATTATGGCAAAAGGGGTAGAAAGAAAGAAAGTGGGTCCTTTTCACTCTGCTGATGCAGTCTGCTCTTTGTCCCCCCCCCCTCCTGTCATGCTTAACAACGACAGATCCCGTCTCTGTTTTCTTGAGCCTGCTGCAATGATGAGTCGCTCTGCCTCCCTCCATGTTCTTTTTTTGGAGTTTGCGAGTGTGAGTGATGAAGATGCTTTCACAAGAGACGGATGTGGGATGAAAATAAATTCTTCCTCTTTCATGGAAATAAATAAAAATATAATAATAAAAATCTTTTTTCACATTATTTTCTTCAGTTTTTTTTTTTTTTTTACATAACATGCTGTTCACTGTCATCGCAGAGTATATGTGTACAACATGTTCTCTACACAGTTTTGGGTTTTCTATGACAAATAGTAATGTGTTGCGCTAATGTTAAACTGTGTTTTTGTTTGAACACATACTCCACTGGGAATTTAATCTTCTGAATGTAGGCAGTTAATCCGATCATTAATGCAGGCGGTTTTTCAGAGTGATGTATCCCTAAATGACCTATTGTTCACATTGTTTCTGATAGTGTGTATGTGTGTGTGTGTGTGCGCACATTAATGCATGACATGACCTCGTGTAAATCTGGAGCTTCTTCTTCACATTTTATAGCTGTAAATTTACTAAAAAAACAGAGATTAAGTATAGAAAAGGTTTAATGCAAACCTGACAACCAAAATAATCTAAAAAAAATCTAAATCTAAAAAATGTAATAGTTTTCAGATTAAGTTTAAAGAAATTACTGGAGTACATCAGGTTTTCAATGTTAGATGTGTTAGTGTTAATGTTATATATAGTTATATAGTTCTTCATTCAGATATTTATTTCTCATTTACTGATTTATCATGCTGGTAAAGTCTGAACGCTTAATAGTCACACTTTATTTAATCATTTTATATATTTCTGGATGTCACTGCCCAAAGTTTTTATTTCAGAACTTCGAAAAACCTGCTGACACTACATTCTTTGAAAAAAATGTCAACCATCCTATAAAAGAACAATTATGGAAGCCAGAAGGGGAACGGTTTACTATGGGAGACATTGAAGGTCTTTGTGAGAAGGTGTGTATCAATAAAATGTCTATTTTTTTTATCCTCTTGTGTGGTCTTTGCCTGTGCCAATTGTTTTGTTGGGTTCATATGTTGAGCACTGATAAGTGATGTTGTGTTGTTCCACAGTTGTCATTGTTGTTGATAAGCAAGTATATTTTTTTGTTTGTATTAATCTAAAGCAAAATGGTCTTCTTGACATGTTTCTTTAAACCAAAGCCCATTTGTTCTGTTTTGTGAATTTCTTTATTTTGTCTCCTGATGCAATGGCCCAGTTTCTCCAAAGCGATTAGTAAATCTTCATCTAATCTACTGTGTCCTCGCATAAATCGAGTCATAGCAAGACTATAGCAGAATGTGTTTTGTGTATTTGCAGGATTCGAAACATCTTCCGACAACCCTGAACTGGGCTTTGCGAGGGGAGGCTGAGTTGCCCCGGTTTCCTAACCAAGTAATGACAATCTCACCAGAGTGCCTGCGATGCATGACTCATAAAGATACGATTTTTGAAATGCTAATGAGGTGAAGATTATACAGAGTGGAAGCACAAGATAGAGCAAGGAAGAGTGAGATAGAGACAGTACGACAGAGGGAGAGACTCTTCGTATCTCAGTGGGTCTTTTGCCAGCGCTGACAGTCACGGTTTCCTACTGAATGCATAAGATAGTTTTTAAATAATCTCTCTTTACCCGCTTTAGTATTTCATGACTTTGCGATGAGTCAGAGAGGGAGAGTCAGAGTTTAGGCAGGAAACCCTGCAGCACTGTGTCTTCTTACTTTTTCCTCCATCTCTCTCTCTCTCTTCATCATGTGGATTTTCATCTCCAGTGCAGCGAAATAGGGCTAAACAAGGATAAAGAGAAGGTCAAACACACATGGACACAGTTAATCTTCCTCCTGTCATTCCAACCACACAAGACAGTGCTGCTCCAGCAGAAACTCAATTATCAGTGTTAGGGGAATGTACTGCTCTCATATGCATTAGGGGTTGATACTCCCTGGAAGGTGTACAGAGGGAGGTTTACCTTAAAATGTGTAATGGGGGTAAAATTGGGGTGATGCTATTTGACCAGAGCCAGATCTACGCAGGTGTAGAGCCTCTCAGTACATATGCAAAACCAGGATTTATTTTGCGCATGCTATTCCTCACACAGTCCCTTGCATCACCTTCCCAGTCTTCATCTCACTGTGCCCCTGTTCCTTCCCAGTCTGATATTTTTGCCACCACTCTTTTCACTCTCATCTTCCTCCCGCTAAAGTGCCATCCCTTCCTTTATCAACCCCCCCCATTTTCCCCCTCTCTTTTCCACATTTACCACATCTGCTCCCTCCCCCCTTCTCAACCTTTTTTCTCTCCATATCACTCTGCTTCTGTTTTTCCCATCTTCTGGCATGTTGAGCTAGTGAAGGTCATTTTAGTGTTAGGGACGGGGGGAGGGGATGATGCAGCTATATGCAAGTGCTGCTTTGGGTAACTGCAGGAAGACTGATGGACGGACGGATGATAAAAGCTAAAACGCAGAAGCAGAGAAGTAGAAAAGACGGAGAGTGATGGAGAGAGATTTTCCTGTGACCTTTGCCTGCGACCAGGGAAGGACACGCTGTACAGGCGTGTGCATGCCTGCTGCCCATGTAAAATTGTGCCTATATGTGCGCACCAATGCAAGCTGCCACCATTTGTTTTCATTAGTGGTCTATCATCATGGTCATCACTTCAAATTACCTTATTGTCATTGACAGCACCATTAGCTGATTTGTACAGGAACAGTGTGGGGTTTCACAGTGTGATGTGTGGGTAGGGTGTAAGGAATTAATTAAACAGTGTGGTAGTTGCATAAAAAATACCTGCAGACGTCAGTAGCACTATAATGTTGCTTCCCAGGCTGGAGTATATCATTATCTAATTATATTTTACGTAACAAGTTATGATATGTAAAAAAAAAAAAAAAGCCCCATCCAGATCAGTTACATCTACTGTGTAGTATTTAATCACTGTATAAAGTCAGCCAGGGTGCTACAGTGTCAGAGTTTAGAGTAGCATTAGCAACTCTGTCCTGGATCTTTTACTGGATCTGGGGAAATTTACACTCCTGCAACCGAATTTTTACCCCAGGTAGCATCAGAGCAGATCAAAAGCAAACAACAAAACAAAATACTCCAAAATACAACAGCGAGCAGATAGCATGCATGCACACATACGAACATGCACACAGACACAGTAAGGGGAATACAGGGAGGATTTAAGCAACAATTATAATGAAAATAATCAACATAAGTGATAAAGGCATAACACAGAGTAAAAGGAGGCCAGGCAAAGTAAAAAGAAATTAAAAGTAAGCATAGAAATTGTTATTGGTAAAACAATTACAAAAAGTTTGGGCATGCTAAAAATGAATTTCATATGACTCAAAATCTCTGTCTTATTATACGGGTACAATATTTGGGAGAGCTGTATACAAGCTCTCATATTAGGAGACCAACAAGCTGCAGGTATAGGAAGTAACATTCAGATTTTTATTTGGGCCCACATCAGTGTCAGCTCTATTAATAACTTTTTGTTGTCATAGCATGCTGGCAGGTGCTTGTAGGCTTGCATTCCATAAAGGTTTTTCCCCTTCAGATAAACAGCTGAAAGAAGCCCATGATGTTGTTTGGATTTTTCCAAAAATGTCAGTTCCCCTGCTGTGTCATTGTCAGACATAAAGCTTTGCTGCTACCTCTGCTTTTACTCACAGTCGCTGAAAGCTTGGTTGTTACTGCAGGTTTAACCTGGCTCAGTATTCCTGCAAAAACCGTTGCTCGCCTCCCTGAGAAGTATATAAAAAAGAGATAGAGTTGAAAGAGTGCTGCAATGGAGTCTAACCTGCTCAAACTGATGCACCGAATCAACATGAGTGGAGGCAGCTAATAATCCGTGGAATTAAATGAATGGTAGTCATTCCCCCCTGTGGCTCTTCTAACTTGACAGTGTATGTAGATTAGTAGCACTCTGTAGTGAGATAACATGTAGAGGAACAGGTGCATGTTTTTGCATGTGGGGTTAGGCTTACAGATATACCTATGGCCTATGAATATTAATGAGCTACACGTCCACCCTCCTGCCCGTCAAACAGGCAGTGTGCTTCCTCTGTTCTGATTCCCTCAGGGACAGGGACCAGGATGACCCTGGCATTTACACACTAATGAAAACAATCATGGGAAATATGTTAATCTGCCTGACTGTGGTTGGCTGAAACAAACTGTGCTCTTTCAAAAAGGCCAGATGCTCCTGTGAGTAATCACCTATGGCAACTGAATCCATTTAACCATAGCCATTATGGCTCTATATTTGACCCGTGCATGTGATGTACTTTATACACTGCACTGCATTAGTGAGATTGATGTTTGTGTATTTTTTGCCGTTGGGTCACAAGAGCTGAGATTATCCATTAGAGTATCCAAAACAGCCTGAGTGACATTTACAGGTAAAAACCCAAAGGAAAAATGTATAAATGGTTGCAACGCTTGTACGAGCGTCATTACCAAGTGGGATGATTATGCTCAACAGGCCAAACTGCTGAAAATGATCAGTTATTCACGGTGGACTAATCCTTGGAAACCTGAACGAATGATGAAATGAGCCAAATGCAGTACAGCGCAGAGTCGGCTGCTCAAACTGGGCTATAATGGCTGTGAGGGAAGGAAAATTATACAGTAAGGTAAGGTAAATGCACTATAGAATAAGAACATTTGCAATGTGAATACCATGTTGAGTTACATGCTAAAAAATAAAATGCATATGCACAATTTAATTTTAAGTTATAATACAAATATTGATTGTTTATTACATATAAAAATTTAAATTAAAAGAGTTTCACACTATATTTTCTTTCACAGTCTAAAAAGAATTATGAAGTAGGCAATTAATATAATGAAATAAAGGCAAAGTGAACATGTAATGGTGGAAAAAATGTTGACGCTTTAGTTTCCAAGTTAAAGTTAAACGCCTGTCTTTTGTCCAAAGTGATCACAATTTTATGTGATACATTTCAGGATGACGGCACAAAAAAAACCAAAACAAAACAAAAAAAAGTTTTAATCTGCCTGTGCTTGCTTACTTGCTTGTAACACATTTCCTTTGCATGCTTGTGCAACATGTCTGCATAATTACAAGCTTGGTGTGCTGCATTTGTTCTGCTTCAGTACATGGCATGGTCCAATTCTGCGAGAGAAGGCAAAAGAAAGTTGCTGCACCCAACTCAGTAGATTAAACCTTCCCTAGTACCGTATGCATTGTTTGTTGAACGATGAACTGAGCATATCTGTTTTGCAACCAATCAAGGTGGATGCGAGTGCCAAAAAAAAAAACACCAGAAGAAGAAAAACAGTTTTGGTTCTATGGCAGCGTACAAGGGCACCTTACAGTACCTGGCATGTGTCCCCTGTTACGTCTAGTGCTGTCAATAAAACTACTGGACAAATGAGAGCAGATTCCTATTGAAAAAATCTCACTACTGGGTCTGAACAAACAGCCACATCAGGAATGGATTTGAAACGACACTTCGAGATGAAGCATCCCACCTGATTTTTGAAATATCTGCGAGCGAATGATGATCATAAGAAAACATTAAGAAAGTGTAAGACCATGAACCGAAAGCTGCAAAGTTCCTCCTCCTAAGTCAAACTCACAACATACACACATAAAAAAGACATACTTTCTTTTAAACATATTCTCCGTCTGTGACTGTATAGCAGTACCCTGTAATTCATGTAGTTTGAAAATTGACACGAAGTTAGGATGGAGGGTAGGAGGAGGTTCGATGGAAAAAGAACAAAACAGAAGTAATTAATGTGAAGTTTGATTTTGGATTGAGAAGTGAAATTCTAAATTGTGAACTATGAATGTGAAGTTTTTCCTTTCATTTTTGTGAGCTGAACTTGTGAGTCAGCTCTTGTGAAGTGTGAACTTGCACAACACTGGCTGCATGTATGGAGAGATAGCGCAACAGAACAAAGCGTACGCACTGTAATGATGTTTAGGGATGGGTTTAACTCAGGGTCGACAGATCTCCAGGCTGAACAAACCACAGATAAACGCGTGTTCGTGTAACCACGTGGGAGCTTTAGGTTTATTTCGGTCATTTTTATGAGATGCAATGAGATATTTAACTGGCAATTATTGATGGAGATGTAAACTCCGGATGCACCGTCTCAAAAACTACACTACATAATCTAATGTAGAGGCGCCAAGTGGAGTATGTGACCATTGAAGTGAAAACAGTCAGTAAAATAAATGCAGTAATAACAAATATTGATAAAAACTGAACCGGAGGACCAGTATGTGGAGGTTGTCCCCAAGAATAGAAAACTGTGTTGTGTTGGTGTATGAGGGCCAACACTTCATAATACTTGAAGAACTCAAGTTGGTTTGGGTAGTCAGTAGATATAGAAAATATAATATGAGGAATATGAAATACCCAAATTTAATGTGTTCTCATGTCTGTTGCTTGTTTGTAACTGGGTGCTAAACTTAAGCCAGGAGTCAGTGGATTCATACCGAAAAAATAGATTTAGCAGTGGTTTCAATCATTTATCTTCAAACCAGAAAAAATGGGGATCGTGTTTTCAGCAAGCGGCAATAACCCTCTAACATTGACCAAGTCTTTGTTTTTAAAAGTCAAACTTAAATGTGATTGACAGTCATGGGAGAGTGAGGAGGGAAAAGACAAATACTTGTGACTTATTTGTGTGAACATGATACCTACATAAAGGATGTATTTATAAAATGGAGCTTAATTTTCTGTTGATGTCTAAATGGGTATGTGTATGTGATTTATGTCTATGTGTAGGAAGAAAATTGTAGAAAAAATGAAATCTGTAATAACCCATTACTGTTTGTCTTTGTTTTATTATGTTCAGTTTGACATTTACACCTATTATGATTGATTGTTAATTTAAAAGAAATGTGTAAATTATGACACTCTCATACTCATACTATATTTCAACTGTGTTGTATGTGGACAAGATATAACAACACATTATCAATTTTCATTTGTTTTTCATTTGTATTTTTTTTCCCTGTTGCCTCTTCAGATGTAATTTCAGGGCTTTGTGGAAACAAATTTAGATGCATCACTGGTACAAATGCAGCAATGACATGTGTCACACAGTTCACTCTCAGTTCTGGCAGGACAACCATCGACGCTGTGAGAAATCACTTTAATAAAGAGAAACATTTGGCTGCGTGTGTGTGTTCCTCAGTTTGGCCAGAAGGACCAAATGACGTCAAATCCAGGACGAGGAGGTATTTCTATCCCTGGTCCTTTTTTGGGAGGGGGACATGTGGGTGGGTGACATGTTGCCAGGAGCAGAAGTGACAACCTTGTGGCTGAAATATGTCTGCCAGACAGGCACAACCTCCTGTTGTGTGTGTGTGTGTGTGTGTGTGTGTGTGTGTGTGTGTGTGTGTGTGCGCGTGCATGAGTGTGGGTGTATGTGTGAGACGGTCTGTATTTAGTCATGCTAAGGGGCAGGACAAAGATATAAAAAACAGAAGCAACAATAAGTGACAGAGAGGAGGAAGGGCAAAATTGGAGGGATTAGTCAGACACACACACACACACACACAAAGCTGTCTTTGTTAGGACATTGCATTGACTTCCATTCATTGTGCACAGCCTACCCTTAATCAGGGCCTCAGAAATTAGATTTTCTTTATTAGCAGTGAAGCCTGGTCTTAATGAGGACGACTGGTCTCGAAAAAGTGTTTGTACCGGAAAGGTACCAAAGAGCTAATAAAAACATGTGCGCACGCACTTGCACACCACTCAGCGAAGCCTCACCATCCAAATGGTCTCCACCAACAGCTGTAATATTTGTCAGCTCATGAAAATCTGTAACCTTGGATGTATGTGTGCTTGTGCTTGCCAGCAAGGGACATTTTTCCAGGAGGGGACTTGCAGGTGTTTGAGTGTTTTTTGTTTTTTATTGTTCCATAAAATAAAATGAAATTTATGTCCTAACAAGTTTCAAGCTTCACGCTGTATTAAACTGAAGCATGCACTGGAACAAAATAATTTTAAAATTTATAAGAAAAAAAAAACCCAATAAGGATAAAGTTAGAAAAAAGTAAGCTTAGCAGAAGAATCATACATTAATTACACATCTAACATACCAACTGTGAGCTAATCGACCCTCATCTTCACGCTGCTTCATGCACTGTGGCCCAGCTGCAGCCTGGCACCAGCAGTGGAGTTGGTGACATGTTGGTGGTGAATTTAAAATGGTAAGTATTTATAGTTGAAAGGATTCAAATGTCACAGGATTAAATCAATCATCACTGGACAAAAACATCAGTGTTATAATATTAATGTCAATGTTGTAGTGCTCGTGAATTTGGGAATTTTAAGTGTAAGTAACATCCGAGCTCAGTTATGTATCTCTGTAGCAAGAGCAGAGTTCTTGCTGCATATGGGTCTGTAAGACGTTAACGTGATCGTTATTTATAGAGTAAATGAGCCTCAGCTTGTCCAACTGATTTGTTTGTTTTGAGCATGGCTGCGGCTCTGTCATGAAACTCTTGAGTTGCGTTGTGCAAATCACCAAAATTAAAGGACACAACTCTAGAATCTCAGGTGAGGTTTAAACATGAATACACAATCCGCAGGCCTTGATACATTTATTTTATAGTAACTTATTTTAAAATTTCTATTAATTGAAATACCACATTATCAAATCCCCGCGTTGGCTGCCAATATACACTGCATACACTATAGTTGTTACATCCTTTTCTGAATAGTTGTGCCATTTGGCCACTCTAGTGCAGCTCTGTGTTAGCAATATTAGTCTTACACACAGTATAGTACAAATGAAGTGTGTGTGTAAAGGGAGCCATTTTTGAAAGAAATCAAGGCAGCCTTTGTTTTCATTTCATTTCTCAGTCTGTGTTCACCACAGACACCCCTTTTAGTGCAGGTCGTGGAGGTGCCCTCTGTGACAGATAAGTATCTGCCAGTGTCAGAGTTGTCAAATCTGTTCTTGACATCTTTTTAAAGAAATTTACAAATTACATTTGTGTTACTATTTTGTTAAAAATGACCAGAATCAGTGGTTGGTGTAGTCTATCAGTCTTCTGTTTGGTAGAACTAGGTAGAAATCTGTGCGTGTGTGTGTGGGTGTGTAGCCTACAGGGCAGACATCTTTGTCCTCCGTTCAATACTGCTGTCACCGGCCCATGAATTATGGAAGTGTTTGGAAGTGACAAAGCACAGCTTACAGCCAAGAGACACTTTTATTGAGTTGTGAGATGTGATGGGTGTGTGTGTGTGTGTGTGTGTGTAAGTAATTCTGTACGTTTCCATGTCTCCATGGTTCTGATGAAAAGACACAGATCACCTCTTTCTCTCCTGTTTCTCTTCATCCCTCTCTTAAGGCTACCACCACAACCCCTTTGTTTCTACCTTTTCTCAACATCCAGCTGCTTCAGCAACACAAACAGCTGTTTGAATGAGGCTTCTTCACTGACAAGTGACAATTGCAAGAAGGGCGCTGTCATCCAGGTGACGATGTCTCTATTCAGCCACGTTTTATAGGTTTATTGTCCTCTCAACCAATAGCTTTTCTCAGCCAGGGAGTGACTCTCTTATGAATATGTCTGTACAGTATCTGGATCATTTTCAACACCAGGTGACTGAAATATTAAATAAATAGGTCATGTCACATGAGGGAACAGAGGATGTCATTTTTGGAGGCAGTGTGTTTCTTGTCTAGAGCAAAACCGTACCACAGCAGGTTACTATAGCAACACAGGTGGATCAAATTCTGAGAGGAAACTCTGAAACATCGATAACGTGACGTGGAAACAAATGAGGTGAAGAGTATGTTTCTACATCATTAAAGAATTGCACAACAATGGCATTAAATTGACTTTTTCCGTGTTCAACAAATCACAAAAACTGTAAATGTGATGACTTTGTCAGGAGGTTGTGGCCAGTAAAGTCCCAAATTTATGACAAAAGGTACTGACATAAGATAAGAACCAGAGCAGCTAATTTACTAAGTGTTGCAAGATATCTTTATAAACCTTTTAGCGCATATGGTGCAAGAAGTGAAATCCTTAAATAACAATAATCTAAATTTGGGTTACATATTCACTGTTTGGGGAAAATTGTTGAGATTTACATTTAAAAAACACACAAATAAAATCTCAAAGCAACAGACAGCTTGTCACATTTAGAGGTTCCTGTTTGAAAACGCTGATATGTGACACTTTGCTCTGACTGCTTCTCCAGAAAGGAGGGCAGGTCTTAACTTTGAGTTTCCAGTGAAAACTTTGGTATGAAAACATAACTACTAACACAAGAGCCCGGAGCTTTAATAAGCATCATACACATACACAGAGTCTCTGGGCATAAACTGAGTATGTTCCCTGAAATGCCCTAAAGTTGTTATCTTAAAGTGGCATCTTGGAGCTGGAGGGTGTGAGTGTGCGTGACTTGTGGAGCAGATTTAGAGCATCCCCAAAGAGTGTATTGCACATTAGACACACACACACACACACACACACACACACGATTTCCTATATGCCAGTTCACACATGCGTTGTTACAAACAAGCACATCTGCGCTCACTTATACACACATGGCCGTGAGTCATAATTTTTACTTACTGTGCCATAATTAAGAGAAACTCCTGAGAATTCTGTTTTTTATCATTTCTTTCTTTTCATCTATTTCCTGGGGGGAATGTGCTGCTGCACATGATAATATATGCGTGAAAATCGAATCACAAACAAATGTATGTAATCTACATATCATCCCATTTTTGCTTTATTATTTCTTTTACACGTTAGTCCTTATTTGATAGTTGACAGACAGACGAGGGTCATTGGGAGTCAAATGAGGGTGAAATGCACAAAGTGACTGGCCGGAATCCAAGCAGTGTTACACAGATGTTGCCTCATAAAACACAAGGAAACCGGGACATCCTCTGCTTTGGTATTATTTTGGGATTCTCTGTTTCCTCTGGTCGGACTTGCGTCACATGATCAGCACAGAGAGAGCAGAGAAGCCTGGATGTCCTCAGCTCACCTATCTACCCTCTTCTCTCTCACAGTTTAATATTTTTATCGCTGTAACTTTCTAGAACCATCCACACAACCCACTGAGGTTGAACCTGAGGTCAGCACAATAATAGCCTCATGAGATGGAGTAGTAAATGGAACTCTAGAGTAGAAACTAGAAATCTATGCCCCTTTCTCTGCTGAAGCGGAAAACAGCGACTCGAGTCTAAATCATTGACGAAAAGCGAGGGAAAACTACTTGAAGAGATACACAGATTTATTGTACATCTGTTTTTTTTCTGGAGTACAGAACAGTGAAAAGAAAGTCCAAACTGTTGTTTTTCATTCTGGCTGAATCATTTTAAATGTTGTAATTCTATGCTCAGCTTTTTGTAAAATGTATTTTTACTTCACAGATGTTAAAATGAGGAAAATGTCTTTTTACCTGTGAATAATCAGAAAAATCATACAGCATTTTTTTTTACTTAAAATTTTTTACTTTAAAATGCAAAGGAGTGGGATACTTTCAAACAGAGAAAGTTAACTTTTTTTTTAACCTTTTTCTTAAAAAACTGGAAGCACTTAAAAAACTCATCCTTATCTGATCTGGTTTAAGCATGAGGGGAGAGGAAGAGAATAATTATGGGAAACTTAAATCAAGTTATAGGGATAATTACAGATTTAGATTAATTCAGCCTCATACTTAAATGACATGCTAAGAGGAAGAACATCAATTTTTTTCCTTTGCTACTTGAACTATAATTGTATAATTTAATCCTCAATAAAAAATATATTTCTTAAAGGCATCACCACCAAGTACAATACTCAGTATCAGACAATCACCTCGACACTGGTTATGCTGTACTGAATAACTGGGTACTACCAATGTCTCCGCACAGGTCAAAGCTGTCTTCAGCCTCAGCACTTCATTTCCCTTCATTAGGCTGACTCTCTGTAAAGCTGTCCACAAGGATTTGACATCAATTCTAATTTGTTGCACTTTGAAGTCTCATTAATTCACAATTACTAGGAGAAAAAGCAGGAGAGAGGAGGATGGAGAGGCCAGCGAGAAGGAGTGGGTGTATAAGAAAGAGACAGACAAGTGAACAGTGGTACAGTGGTCTGAAGGGTACAGAGAATATTGGCTTTCTGAAGGTTGATTATGATCTTTTTCAGCTGAGGAGGCAGACAACTGATATTTTGTGCAATTATCATATGCACAAAAAAAAAGAATGAATATTAATGGTGTTAATATTAATGTAACTGAATATAGATTTACATTCACAAATACATGTGTGGCAAAACTGCATCACATCAGAGGTGGAGCACGGTGACAGGCTGACTCTCTAATAAAGGGCTGATATCTGCATTTTGATAACATCCTGTGCACAGATGAGGATGGCGGGGGGGTGAAATAAAAGATGTGCTGGGCCATTGTGAAGAAGATTTATTGAGTCACACCCGACATTACAAAGAACACAGTACAAAGATAGCTGTTAAGAGCAGTAAGAGGGAAGGGGTTTAGAGACAGGGGCTTAGGATTGAATGATGAGAACAGATATAGAGGGAAGTTCATCTTCTTAGCAATGAGACTGGAAGCTCACACCACACACCACCTAATACAGGTTGACCTTTGCGTACCTTGAGTATAGTTAACTGTCTGTGACTGGACTGGGTTTAGTCTTTCTCTTGATTGTCTGGATTTGGAACAGACTAGGGCACAAACTTATCCCTCAAATAAGCAAGATTTGGTATTTTATTTTTAGAAACAAGATAAGCATGTTCATACAGAGTTTTTAGCCTTGGCTTGAATATGCCTTTTTCATAATTTCAAAAAGAGTGACAGAATAAATTATATGAATGAGTGATGCAAAAACTAAAATCTGCCGCAAACCCTATATCACTAATTAATCCAAACAGCAGAGATAGTATTTTTACTACTACTACTATCATACTATCCAAACTATCGATACAGTTGATATTTGTATTTATACTGTATCTCAGGGTGTTGGGAGAGGTGTAGTGATCATGTGCATCTCACATTTTTCACATATTTGTTCAGAGATTTTCTTCAGAATTACTCCTTTTACAATTAATACTTTATCTATTAAAAAGAGGCTCATTTAGTGTTGAGTTACTCTTTAAGATCATGAATCATCAAATAATTTGGTGTTATACTTTTCCCTACTAGTCATGCTGCACAAACAGTATATGTATAGGGCATTTTCTTAAATTGAAATGACACATAAAAACACAGAGCAATTTATTTATTTTTTGCTACAATAACATGTTACATTTTTGGCATGGACACAATTTATCTGTAACTAATATGTTTTACCAAGTACTACAGCAAGCATAGGTAGTAAAAATTAGCATTGCTTGCCATGTCACTGCACATTTTCTGTAAAAGCTGCATTTATATTGCAGTTTTACAGTGGTGAAAGTTAGATTTCAAAGAAAAGTCACGTTTTTATCACAGGTCTTCACAATTATTAGATAACTCTATGAGGAAAGTTCATTGAATGGACTCACAAATAATAAAATAATCTTCAAATATTAAAGATGCTCCAAGAAATAATTTTAGATTAACTTTCAACGAGAGCTCTCCTGGTTAAGCAAAAGGGTTGCTGGTGCCAGTGGTCCCCCTGAGAATCAATACATCAGTTTTCAGCTTTCTGTAATTTTCATCTAATTCGTTCAGTTATCTGGACCAACAAAACCAAAACGCTGGCAGCTTTTGCCAGAATAGAAGGTGCAAGTTAACTCTACCTGTTCAACACACAAGCCAAAGAAAATGAATGAGTGGTGAAGAAAGTGAAAAATAAGATTGAAGTTTTTCTTATTTGGAAACAAACAAGATTAAAGGGATGTTACCATAATCAGGCTCCCACACAAACTACACCAATGCTGCCTTTGTTACACTAATGTAATATGTTTTGCCACTATGCATCATTGTTGTATCAAAGGCAACTGAGCCATATTAAATTTTATAAAATTTATAAAATCAATTTGGGCTACATAATGATAGCATTCTGACATATAGCTCCACCAAGTGTCATATTCACCACTTTTTTTAGCATTTGTGGGGTTTGCCAAAAGGTGAAATGTTCAGAAAATCTACCATTAAATTCTCTGAAATACTAACAGACAAATAGTGAGACAGTCAGGCAGGGATGATGATGATGTCAGACTAAGCTAAACATCATTTACCAACATATCCCATTCAAACAAGTGTTTATAATACATTAGTAACAAGACAAAACTTCAACATTTTTGGCAGCGGGCAAGACATGGTTGTTCAACTGTGTTTCAGACATTATCTCACACAAGACCTATAACTGGCTTGTACTGCAGTATTTTATTTCTTTCCCCCTCAGATGTGATGACGATACAAACTATCAAAATATCACTCAGTGTCAGGTTTCCTCTATGTTTGGTCTCAGTTTATTGAACCACCACTTTTGGTTTGCCAATATAGGTCCAATTATCAAACCAAAAGCACCTGTTTGCTTGATTATTACAAAATATTAGAAGCCTGTTGTCTCCTGATCCTGTTTCTTAATAAGACACATCACACCTTATTTTGAGCGGTTGCTTGTGTCACTTTTTGCCCTCTCTCTGTTTTGACTAATGTAGCTGAGCCGGTCTTGTTATCTTACAAAGTGCAGGACACACTCTTGGGTCCATTACAAACTGATGTTTTGAGGCCACATATTATTCAGGCCAAACCCATCACAAAGCTTTAAAAAATCTCAAACATGTAAAGTTAGAGGAAATCTCTATAATGCTACTAATATACTAATTGAGCAGCCTTATAAAATGGGTGTAGTAATTAAATACTTAAAATTAAATTTATGAAAAACATGATTTTGAAGAACCTTAAGGTAAAAAAAAATTAAGAATAAAAATATCTGAAAGAATACACAAATAGTAACATTATTTTCACGTGGTGTGATCTTTTCAAGTCTAAGTGCACGATTAACTGAGGTTTTTGATCTTACTTCTCTTTGCGTCCCAGCACAGCATCATAAATTTTCCCGGTGAGACGGTGCTGGGCGTTGCTGAAGCCAGCGGCAGCCAGCAGGGCAGCGTACTGGGCAGCCGTTCTCTCCTTGCCCTCTGTCTGTACCAGCATGTTGAGGGAGTAGAGCTGCACTGTTAGCGGGCCAGAGCCGTTCTCATGGAGCAACGCCTCCACCAGCAACACAGCTCCACCTGCAGAATGACCCAAAAGGTCAGCTTTGTTTGTTGTTCTTTCTTTTTGTCTGTATTCTTTTTTTTTTATTTCCCTCGCTTTTTTTGTTTCTCTCTCTCCTCTATCTGATTTGTCAGGTGTCCAGACAAAACCCTTGCAAGTATGTTTATCATTTCATAGTCAATTAATGAATTAAAGACTATATAAATGAATATTTTACTTAACTTTGATCATCACCTGAACAGGAAAAGCCAGTAAACCTTCATGTCATATTCATATTTACTGACCCCCAGTTCAATCTGCTTTAGCTACATAAAACAAAACAAAACTTGTGCCATTACAAGTTATGAAGTTACTGGAAGTTATCAAGTTACATGACATATATTATATTTTATTATTTCATCTTTGTTATTTTGAAGCAGTAATGCCATCATCCAGCAGTATTCATGTTTATGCTTATGACTTCACTGTTGAGCAGAATTGATGTAGCTTCAACTTCAATACAACATTTTTCACCAGTTGATGTTAAAATGCTGCAGTGAAAAAGTGTCAGACTACCACAGGTTGTATTCACTGTCCAGTAAAACTTAGGCTTCCCTGCTTCCTTTGTCTTTCTTCCTTCCTGTCATGCACATGCACCCACGAACACACAGACACAGACACACACACACACACACACACACACACACACACACACACACACACACACACACACACACACACAGATACACAGCCAAAAACACAAGAGGGTTTTCTGCCTCCTGATGTCTGCTGCTTATGTGTGTATGTGTGTGTATATGTGCGTGTGTGTGTGTGTGTGTGTCTTTGAGTGTAAAAGGGATGAGTACTTTTTCTCCTGCTTGAAATGAGATGGCAGATTGTATCCCACAATGCAGCTGATCCCAGAAAAATCTGTCCTTCTGACTTTGATCAAACACACACTCACACAAACACACACTCACACAAACACACACTCACACAAACACATGCACAAACACGCACACACACACACAAACACACACACACATACAGACCTGGTTTGCAGGCTTTGTAGATTCCACTGAGTAGCTCTATGCAGCGCTTGTCTGTCCAGTCGTGGAGGATTCTGGCAAGGATGTAGAGGTCAGCCTCTGGCAGGGGGTCTTTGAAGAAGTCTCCTAAACAAACACATCCACACACAGACACATAAACACAAATACACACACATCTATCCGGACAAATCAAATGCACTGCGTTCTGAAGATGACGCTATGCTTGATTTAATAATTTCACATAATTTCTTAATTCTGCTGACAAGCCCTCCAGAAATAAGACAACGGCTCTATTAGTCGTTTACATACTCACAGATAATTACTACTAAGGGGTAACGCCTGCTGCAATCAAATTATGTCAAATGCATCTGACCTAACAGCTGATTGCAACATATTTCCAGCTGCTGTCTAACATTCAACGATGAACTAGCTATTGGTGGAAAGAGACGCGTTGTGGGGATTTTTGGTTACAAATGGTTTGTTTTATTTCACACAATAATAAATGGGCAGTGGAGAAACACTACTGGTGAAATAAAAATGCATAATGTCCATTTGTGTTTCACTAATTTCCACATGGTTGTTTTCCATCATAACTATGAATGCAATATTTCAAGTTAATATCACATTTGCACATCTGCATTCATTAGAAAAGAAATAAAGGAACCAGACTCAAAATCAGTACATTTAACTTTCCTGTGGCGTTCAACACCATTGTGGGTATGAGAACAGTGGGAGAGGAAGGAATTGGTTTTGGCTCTGGGTTTAAGGCTGATGTGAACCTTTTTTTTTCTCTACACATCAGCTGCTGTATGGAGAGCTGGCTCAACAAAAGAAGTGTGAGGTATAAATTGACACAATATTTTGAATCAACAGCTCAGTGAGAGAATAGAGACGTGCAGGTGATATCATCAAGGAGCGTCTAATTCTGCCTTCATTTTCAGTCCAGATCTGAACTTGGTTGTACTGTGCAGCACACACACGGAGACTTGCAGACCTCATAAACTCAATTCAATAACTACTGCAATGGTGTGAGGGGAACTTAGTTTTCAAAAACAGTGCAAAGTTATTTTGTTCCCAAAATTTCAAACAGCAGCTCAACGTCTTTGCATTTTCTCATCAGTGAAATAAGGTTTCCTCAAAATAGTGGTTTTCTGTTTTCTGTTGCTTCTTAATCCTTTCAGAAGCCTTTAAGACAGAGAAATGTTAGATTTGTGTTTTAAGTAATCTTGAATCTAATATATGCACAGTATCAAAAATAATAATAATAATAATAATAATAAGATAACCAAGAAAACATTTATTAAAGTTGTTCTATACCTGTCAAATGTAAGTGATTTCCATTTTTAGTTTCTACCCAGCTTTACTCAAAAAGGAGTAAATACTTTATACTTTCTCACCATCACTTTCCTTGACCTGTTATGTGCCAGCTCTGCTTATGTAATTTGCATATTCAGATGATAATGTGGAATTATAACAACAATGACAATATGTAATAAATGGGGTTATGATTAATAGTGTAAAAATAAACACAATGTGGATACTAATCACTTCTGGGAGGAGTCAGTCAAGTTTTTTTTGTTTTTTTTTTTGGAAAAGACTAGTCTGCAGCTATTTCTATTTTGGTATACAGTATTTGTGTGTGTGTGTGTGTGTGTGTGTGTGTGTGTGTGTGTGTGTGTGGTCCAAGTATTACTCATGTTGTGGGAGCCTAGATCTGTTTACACAGTCACATTATGAGGTCTTTCTTACTGGGATAAAAACCCAGTCCCCACAATGTAAATCATAGAACTTTAAAGGTTTTAAGAGTTCATTAACAATAACTACAACTTTCCTAAGTTAAGGTTAAAGTAAATTAGTGTAAGCCAATGTAATGTCCTCTGTAGTCATGGAGACACAACTCTGTGTGTGTGTGTGTGTGTGTGTAGAACCGCACTTAAATTGGCTATATACATCAAGCGATTTCACCCAGTTGTCATGACGTTACCTTGGTGGAAGCTTATCCTCTGGTCGGCCTCACTGACAAAGTGTTCCCTTGACATACGCACCACCTTGGGGAGGTCAAAGATCGTCACAGTGCATTCTGGGTAGGCTGACGTGCACTGCTTGGCTAATGCTCCGCTGCAGCCTGGAGAGCGAGGGAGAGAGAGAGAGTTACTTTTAGTTACGGCACAATGAATAAACAAAGTCTTTATTAACAAGGTCGTGGATCACTCACTCACACACACACACACAACACACAGAGTCACACGAGCGTAACAGATGCTTTCAGGTATGTACCCATTATTTATTTGCATGATTTGTATTCAATTGTACATGGCGGCTTTGGGAATATGGTTCATCTAACATTCATGCCAATAAGCTGCAGTGAATTGAACTGAATATAGAGTGACAGAGAGACAGACGCTTTATATAGAAACAGAGCAGAGCTGCTGTCTAGGAATCCTAGTAAGGAATTTAATCTAAAGAAAAGCACAAACATGCAGTACACACTCGCAGCAAATGCACACAATTTGATTATCTGGCTAAAACTGATTTCATGTGCATTAAAATATGAATGCTTACATTTCAATGCTTTTGAAAATCCTTTTCTTTTTGCCTTGGTAACAATAAGGCTCAAAGGATGACAGCATCGGCTTGTCCATCAGGTGGTCGGTGCACTTCTTCAGACTAAACCGAAGCATCTTGACAACTGTTGGTGTGACTGCCATGAAAGTTGCTACAGACATTAGTAGCTTCCAGGGAATGGATTTTACTGACTTTGGTGATCCTGACTTTTCCTCTAGCACTACCACGATATTTCATATTGTTGTTGAAATATCTAATAATAACTAATAATAACTCAATTGCAGTCAAATTCGGTGCAGACATTTATGGTCCACGGAGGATGCATAACTTTTTCTTTAGCACCACCGGTGGGCAAAATTTAGATTTGTCCAATACTTCAGTTTATACCTGGAGAACTAATGACATTTCCGTCAGTGTGTGTTCAGAGCAAATCAGCTAATCTTAGCGTGCTAATGTAAAAAGATGCTGAACATGGTGAAATTTCAACACGTGAGCATCATCATTGTGGTCATGTGAACATGCTGATATTTGTATTTAGTTTGGTGTCACAGAGCCACTAGCATGGCCACAGACTGTCGGTATTGTCCTTCTTCCTTTTCCTCCTAGTGAGAACTGTAGCTTGATGTTGGGTGGAGGTCAGACCTCATAATGTGAGTGGAAAATAAGGCATTGAAAAGAGAACACACACACACACAGTGTGAGGGCGGAAACTGGGATTTGATGTGAAAATACAAAACTTGATCCCTTAGCTCTGGCAGCATTATTATCGTTGTTTATGCTTCATGAAGCAAAGTGAATTTAAAACAGAGAGAGAGAGAACATGACAGAGAGAAAAAGGAGGGACTGGGAGAAAGAGAGTGATAGATGAAGAATGTATGAATGGGATAGAGTAATGGAGAGGCAGTGAGGTGGAATACAGGATCAAAGGATCTCACTTTGACAAACCTACAAAGCCGGCCAGACTTGGACCGGCGTGTTTGTGTGTTTGTTTTTACGGGGCAAACTGTCGAGCCCTGTAGTGGATTCCTCTTAACATGACCTGCTGCTACTCTATCAGTCTGTTTTCTTACACATACACAGAGAGAGAGAGAGAGACAGAGAGAGAGACAGAGAGAGAGAGAGAGAGAGAGATACTCCTTGGCTCTCACATCATACAGAGGTCAGCAGAGGATAAAAATCAAAGAGCAGCAAAAAGGAACAAAACCAAACACAACATACTGCAAAAGACCTCAAGCTTACCTGGCTTCCTCAGTTTGTTAATGAAACCCTTTGATAGGAGGTGTGTGATTGTTACTGTTGTATCATTGTTACGTTTTCTTCTCTCCTTTTTGTGTTTTTAGTCCACTCATGTTGTTTGCATGTTCTCTGATACAGATTCACGTGTGTATGCCAGCTCATTTAATTAAAAAGAAAAACAAAATGAAGAATTCCCATGTGTAATCAAAATGCATATTTTTTGTTTTGTTTTGTTTTATTTTCATATAGGTCATTATGTTCATTGTACAGATTGTGCATGGCTGTGCTCCCCAGCAATATTGTGTTGGCAGCTGGACACCAGTGAACCTTATGTATTATGCATCTATCCTGTTCAATAACAATTTTTTAATCTGCAGGTTCAATGGCTGCTCTCATTATGAGTATCTATGGACAGCATCTTGGAACAACGGAGCACAATCCAGCCTTCCCTGAATAAAGTTTTGCGATGCTGTTGAAAACATAACATGAGTTCCTTACAAGAGACAGTTCTGGTTCGGAGACACATTTTTAATCAACAATGGTAAATAACTTGTTGCTTTTTGTGTTTGAGTAAAGATTCTAATTGTGGGCCTCCAGAGGTCTCACACTTCAATGTTTCCATCCTTAGGGACTGTATATTTTTATTTCGACTAACACTCAAGCAAACAGTTGCAGCAGTGTAGATTAAACTACCTTATGATACAGTATATGTATGGTCAATGGAATTTCAGCTGACCTCCCTCAACATGTATACATATTAAGGTCTTATGATTTATCTTTCAGAAAGCGGCAGTTATTCTCAATCATTCTTTAATTTTGGATTCTTCAGTACATTTTACTTACTATGATAAAAACGGCACACATTTCTGTTGTTCTTCTGTTGTATCCTATTCTTTTTCCTGCGACTGTGTTTAAAATATGTAGCAACATGATGCAAATAGCTGTTTACATTAAAAAAACATTATTCTTCAGAGCCATGAATATCCTCAGAGTCACTGTAACCTTTAAGATCATTATATATTTTTTGAACACCTCTCAAATGTTTGTTAAATGTCACATTAAAATAAACATAGATGCTTTCCACAGCCAGACAGCCAGTAGAGTACAGTCTGAATGTTTACTGGCTGATTGAATTAGAGTAACATCAGCCAGTTGGGAGATAGCTGGGCAGACATACATACAGACAGACTGGACACCTGAGCAGCAGGTGTGTATAGCAACAACAGATGCTGTGTAAGAGACAAAGTATTAATGGGACACTGCAGTCACGCCCTTCACACTCCTGCTGTCCACTTGTACACACTTTTTTGGTGATGCACCTTCATGCATAAACATGAACACACAACACCATGCTGGGAAAGTCACAGACAGAAGAAAAGAAGAGACAGGATGCCTGGCCTGGATGTGTGTGCATGTATACACTCGTGTATGTTGCTTTTAGTGGATTCACAGCTCCCCTGTGTGGTCAGCTGAGGTGTCACACATAGGACATATGGATGAGCTACAAGATGTTTCTAACCTAAAGATATGGACCAAAGTAGATGTTATAGTTTTGAAATCATTAAAACTGAGAGAACTGAAGATTCATTTGTTTAAGTAAAATAACTTGGCCTCATCTTTGTTCTGATAAATGTTGCTGTTATCTTTTGTTTAGTCTTGTTAGAGTGTGTGTTAAATGATTGTATCTCAACCTCTAACCTGATTTAACACAGACTTAATATAAATGGATTTCCATGGAGAATGAGTTGGACTAGACATTTATCTTAATTATTTTTAAACGTTCCATCACTGCTCCATTGTCATTCATCATGTACTAGTTTTGGCTGAAAGAGGAGCACAGGAACGTTCAGCTTCTTACTTCAGTTGAGAACACAGGATGAGACTAAATGAGAAAGTACAGATAACATTTCTCAGACAAAAGCTTTATTCCTTATTATTCACATTGTGAGCATTTTCAGCAGGAGATGAAAACTCTTATGACACCAGAAGATTAATTTCTACATTTTTCATCTTGGTTTTCATCCTTTCTTTTTGATCCTGCTCTGTTCTTGGCTTGTCTCTAGACTTCTTGGAAGCTCTCGCCTCACATTATGTAGTTCCTATTGTGTTTGTTCTTTCTGCTTTGTCTCGCATTTGTATCATTGTGCTATTTGCACTCAGTGTAAAGCATTTTGTCAGGAACATGCTGTTCAAAGACATTTTATAAATAAATCTGGCTCACAAGGCAGAACACACAGAAATCTACCTTTTCCCTTCATGTATGCACAGAATACATCCCCACCTTAACACAACTAACACTGGCCCCATCTTATATCACAGACCTTATTCAACCACACTCTGCTCCTAGATCTGACAACAATCGTCTCCCACGAGATTTTGCACTTGCTGCTCCATAACTGTGGACCCAGTAGCTGTTAAATTACATGTAGGCTAAAGACACATCTGATCTATGGCTGGCTTGTCTCTTGTCCTGTGTCCTTGTTCTGTGTCCTTGCTTGTTAATTGTTGTCATTGATATGTTTCTTTTTGTGTTTCACTCACAAATAAATTATTTTCTTTTACATTTACACTCACAGAACTGTTCACTTTGACCAAACTTGAACACTATATGAGTTTGCAGCAAATCTGAGTTACTGTACGTGTTTTTGGTGATTGTGCTTTAACATCAGGATCAGAAATTGCACAAAATTAATAATAATTATCAATATTGATTGTGAGCTTCAGACAGGTAAATTTCTTCGTCCTTCTCAATCTACAGCTAGCTTGGTCTTAGAAGGTTCAACCACTGTGAACTCCCATTTTCTTATGCTTCTAATGTTCTTATCGACAAATTTGTGTGTCAGCTTTCAAATACACGGAGTCTAAAGTATTAAAAATAATTCCTGAATCACTGAGAGGAAGATTTAAATTATAAAAAAAAAAAAAAAAGGTCAGTGATGAAACCTGACAGTTGAAGGGGACTGAAAGTTTAGCATCACTGCCACAGGACAGTACTGGCCTCCAGATGGAAACATTGATGTCTATTTCTGCAACACTAACATTTGTGAAGAGCACAATTTTGAAGCCCAAAACAGAGAGAAAAATGTGCATCTCTAAATTTATCCATATTCTTAGGGACACAACATGAGGTTAAAAATTGACTTGTCTTAAGAAATTAAATGTTTCATGTTGCATTTGATCGGGGTTGAAGCAAAATATATAAATATAACATTATTGTTTCATATGTGTATTTGTGTGCTGTGGACTGTTTTTGTCAAAGATACACAGTGATGTATAACAGTGACAGACACAATAGTCTTTGAGATCTCTGGCTGGATAATAAAGGAAACTAACGGTGGAGGTGACTTTGAGTTTTGTGTGTCGGGAAGGTTGACTGATTTACAAAGAGTCAATAACTCACAGAGGCCTGCGGGCGGACTTGTAAAGGTTGCAGTTAATGGTGTGTGTTTTGCTTTTTTTTTTTTATACACACTCTACTGTATAAATATGCGTGTGGCTCGGCCAGCTGCCATTCAGTTAGCATGACATGAACAATTTTAAATGTTAATGACTTGAACCTACAACCTTATGGAAATTAGTTATGATGACTTGATAAACACGCACACTCAAACACACACACACGCATGCATGCAAACTTACCTCCAAGGTCACAGATGACCTTGAAAGGCGAAAGGTCAAAGGCCGTGACCACATCTTTACCACAGATGTTCCAGATGGAGTTCATTAACTGCATAAATTTCACCATCTCCTCATCAGACCTACACGCACACACACACAAAAAGAGAGAGAGAGAGCGAAAACAGTAAGTCATCTTTTTCATTTCTATATAATTTATTTTCATTTATGTCTCTGTAATGAGGCAAATAAGCTGTAAGACAAACAAACTCACATACACGCATGCGTGCACACAATCAAACGTGTCGTCATAGGGAACTTTGTATATAAAAGGAGACATCGTGTGTGTGTGTGTGTGTGTGTGAGAGAGAGAGGGTGCGACAGAATACAATAGCCTGTGGTGACTGCTGCTGCTCTGAAGAATCTCCACATCATCAACCAGCACTCTGCGCTGCCATGACAGCTCGCTCGCTCGCTCGCTCACACACGCACGCACACTTGCTCGCTTGCTTGCTCACACACACACACACACACACACACACACACACACAGTCTCTTTCTCTCTCTGTCTCCCTCTCGCTCTCTGCGTCCTCTGTTCTGTGACACTTCCCAGTAGCAAACCAATCAACCTTCTTATACATGAACCAACTTCAGATGACACACTGACCTCCAGAAGGACTCTGAAAGTGACTCATTGTTGTGGCTTCAGACTCTGATTACATTGGAAGTGAAAAGATGAAATTACTGTGAGGCCAAACAGCAGACTGTCAGCTTCAATTTTGAAGTTATTGAACGCCCTCAACGACAACATCTGCAGCTCTTTTGTCCACTATGGAGTAAATTAGCGTGCACACTGTCTCATCTTGTCTCTAGTCATATTGAAGACTTACCCAGCCCATCTTTGTCCTCGTGTACCTACATGTACTTGCCTCTCTCATCTCAATTAGTAGATTCCAGAGTTTGGGGCTCTAATAGCAAAGTCGATGACAATTGGTCAACCTCATTCACAAGCCAAAATCTAGAAATTGGAGTGACCTGATTTTTTGTATTAATTTGTAAAAGTACGATCACATCTTCATCTAAGTAAAGACAAACCCAATGTTCTTATGCTAATAACACACAAGCATTCATAAGCCTTTTGTCTCTTTGTTTGGCACACCCATTAAAGATTCACAGAGCTGCTGGAAAAAGTTAATCAACCCTAACCCTTGGACTTCATAACTGATCAAACCTTCTTTGGCTTTTCCAGTAGCTGCTGATCAGACCTGCATAATCTTCAGCAGGGGTTTTGTCATTCCTGCAGAAAAAGCTTCTGCTGGGATATATTCTCAGGATGTCTGGTGTCAGCAGCTGATCAGGTCATTTCACAGCTCTATTCTGTTAAGGCCTGGGCCACTGCAAATGGTTGGTTATCTTCGTTTCAAGTCACTCTGTAGATGCCCATGCACCATGATTTGCATATAGCATACTCGTGAACAGAGATGTGTACGAGCTCCAATGATTCCTTTCCGTCTCTGTTTGTATTGTTTGTAACCCTCACTGATCATTCTGTGTTGTGCCTTTGGCGTCATCCTAGTTTGACCCCCACTTCAAGGAGAGTAGCCACAGAACTAAATTATCTCCATTTATAGACAGTTTTTCTGCCTGTGGACTGATCAATATCTAAACTCTTTGAGATGACTTTGTAACCATTTCAGCTTTATGAAAATCAACAGAAACATGCTCCATCTGTTTTTTAGACAATTCCAGGCAAAGGCTATTTACTACTCAGCCCATTCACATCATTGTTCCTAACTCAGACAGTATGGTGCTGTCTACAATGAGACTTTTGGGTAATGCCGCACTAGGCACTATAGTAAATTGTTGGCTTTGAGTTTCTACATTTACAGAAGGCTATAGCTCATTTCTGTTAACATAGAAAGTACAAGCAATTTCCAGAATAATAAACAATAAAAATTAGTACACAGTGCACACTTTACAGTATTACGATTTCCTAGTTATCATGACGACAATAAAGGTTTCATGAACCACATCTATAAGTGCTCATCTGTCAGATGAAAATTTGTTACTATGCAGTGTCATGAATATGTGTAATATCTCTAAACCCTCTCTCAATACAGCACCTCTTTCCAGTTTTCGCTCCAAATCCTTTCTGCTGTCTCAAGTATGAGAATTCAAGCTGTAGATGGGACTTGTCTGTAAATTATTCAGGTGCAGTACATGGCTGGTTAAATGGCGATGAGTAAACAGGAGTCTGAGTCATCCAGCCAGCTTCGACTCATCCTACTTCAGCTACAGCGCTCCAAGAATGTAGTGAATGACTTCAGTGCTTGTTTCCCCTTGCTAATTTACCCACAGTATTCACAGGGGAAATCAGCGGGGACAAACAACTGCTTCTCCACATTAAATCAATTGTGCGCAGGTGCTGAAATTTTTCTTGTAGGGTATTTTCATTTTCAATCAATTAAAACTGAATTGCAAATTCATCTGCATCAGGGTGTGTTGCATTATATGTGCACCGTTCATATTCTGAATATTTTCATTTAGCATGCATCTTTTTTAATGAGGCAGTGTCTGTGAGATCAGCAGCTGCTTTCCAAAAGGACATGAGAACAAATATGAGACTAGCAAACACAGAAATATATGAATGAGCCCCAACAACCAGCAACATACAAAAACCCACATTACATATGTTAAAATCCATCAGTGTTAATATGTATAAATTACATCCACCTTACTTCAACTGAAGGATGAATGCTCAGATTTACACTATCAGAGATGGGCTAAATCATGCGTCTAGACACTTGTATCGGTACATTTTATTGCATTATTGATATGTAAAACAATATTGGAAATGTGCACTTCAACATCTGTTTCATCTTCCATTCTGCTTCCATCAGCATACAATAGTTTTGCAAATCATGGCATAATGAGGATGAGACGGGAGATTGTTTTAGCAAGTTATTCCACCATGTTTCAGTGTTTTACAGTGCAGGGCCTTAGGCAGGCAGATCAAAATCTATTAGCAAACAAAGTGTGAAATTTTGAGTGTGTGACCCCTGAAAACTGCTGACCAGCAGATCACTGAAGCGTTAAAACTGTGGGCACTAGATACTATAAACACACAAGACCTCAAGGACAATGGCAGATGTAGTCTCTCTCTCTCTCTCTCTCTGCCCCAAGCTTCCTCACATCACTGCCCACATCCTCTCTCTCTCTCTCACACACACACACACACACACACACACACACACACACACACACACACAGCTTTCTAATGAATCCCACGAGTCAGTTTTTTTTAGTGGGGAAGGGAGAAAAGAGTGACAGGCCAGCTTAAGATGGAGACAAGGATGGAATGTGAATGAGACAGTGTGTGTTCCATCTTTTGTGTGTGTGTGTGTTAAATAAAGACAACAAAGAAGTTTCTTACCTGTAGAGAGCCTCAAACAGGTCCTTAGAGCTTACGCCAAAAGCCTTTTCATACTGGTTTCTTCCCTCCCTAGGACAAGAAAACGTATATACTGTTTATACAGTATGACAACCACATGATATGGTGTAAAATGGATATATTGCATGTTTGATGATATTTGTTAGACAAGTGTACAAAATCTGGCATCTAGGTATTGATGGGCTTACTTCAAATTAAAATTAGCTTAAATTCAGCTTCGCCTCACAGTCACAGTTGCGGTAGATGGCATCAATAAGATCTAGTGTATTAACATGAATTTACAACCATATTCTGTCTAATTAGATAAACACATATTTCTTATTGTGTAGTAACTTGCACATGAATAATTTAGATGGAGATGCTTCCATAGAGATATCACCTTTACTGATGTGTCCTTTTTAGTCATTCTCACAGATGCACTCTACTTGTCAACCACAGTGATTCCAGTCATGCTTTCTTTCTCCCTCAAACATAACAATCAAACTAAAATTGGTCTTGAGACACTGTTCACAGAAACGATCTGAATCCACATCCTCAGGCTATGACTCATACCTGCAGTCCACAGCTCCTCACTGCTGAACTGTGGGAGCTTTTTGCTCTTATCTGGTTCACTTAACCAAAAAACATCATTTGCTTTGCTGTAGCATTGTCTTTTTAGCTGTGCTCGGTTCTCTGAGCAGTTATGGCAGCCATTGATGTTTATTGTTGCTTTTGGTTTAAGCCCCCCTAAAGCATTTTGTCACCAGGTTACATTTTTATTGTATTTTTGTGATTAACAGATGCGCTAACAGAAAATAATCTGAAACGCTAAATTGTATGGGCCTGCACACCAAAAAGCAGGAGCATAGACAATTTAACCCTCCAAAAAAGAGGTAAAATCTGTCAAATTAGATCAGTGTACTCTCCTAAATTTTGCAAAATCATTGTAAATATAAGCAATTTGAAAGAAAGCACCTTCCTTATTAAAAACACTCCTGCTATTAATTGTAAATGGTAAATATCTCTCAGGAACTATCATTCTGTCATTATGGGGTATATCAGTTGTTTATCATTTAGTCATTCATCACTGTCAGAAATGTGCTGCTTTAGTCCTCCCAAATAGATTTGCTTTTTTTATATCATTGGATTGATAAAAAACTAATTTGTAATTTGCTAGATTTTTGATTGATAGATATTAAGAAATAAGATAAGATATATCTTAATAACATATTATTAAAAAATGGTCATTGCAGCCACAGCCTGACATCATCAAAAAGGGAAAAGATAAAGATGCATATATAAAACACTGCGATGCCACCCACAGCTTTGACTTAGTGTATTTGTGTTCACAAGTGGTGAAGTTTAGGAAACTTCAATCATGAAATTGTTGGATGCTATTTAACATAAAAAAGTCACTTGTAACAACCTGCCAGAACCAGTATTGCAAATTTCAACATGAATACTAAATAAAGTCTTTCTAGTGTTAAATAGGGTCGGGCTGTGCTCTGTGTACTGACCTGACAGCATCAGTCAGGTAGTGCCAGCAGAGGTAAATAGTTTTGGAGCTGTACTGGATGGACTGGAAGAGAGATAAAGGACTGGAGCGCGTCAGGTAGACATTGGCCTGCTCTGTGTTACTGTAAAGCACTGAAACAGGTGGTGGGAGAGGTGAAGGAGGAGAGACACAGGAGGAGGGTGACAGTGAGTGAATGACTGCACAACAAATACAGACGGAGGAGGAGGCGTGTGCACAAATGATATGTAGCATGTGACAAGCTGGCAAAATGTAATGTTAAACAAAAACATTGCCACAAAATGTAAGAACATTGTCAGAGTTACAGAGTGAAAATTGTGTGTGTGGACCTCGTCCTTGGTCCTGGTGTGTGATGAGCAGCTGCAGGCCTGCGCAGGCAGCCAGCAGTCTCTGTGTGCCATCCAAACTGGCCCCCACCACCTCACTGATCTCCTCTGCAGACAGGGGGCGCTTTGCACCAAACAACACATCAAACACACCCAGCTCGCAGGATGTGAACACAGTCTGGGTCAGAGAGAGAAGACACAGGAAAGTGGAGTAGAATCACAATACAACAACAGTCAGTGTTGTATCTGCTGTGGCCCTTCACTAATCAAATTCTATTCCTAGAAACTTATACTATTATATCTTTCTACTTGTGAGGCCATGGACAATAATAATAATAATATCTCTAGTTGCTTATTTCATCAAAAGCATCACAGTTATGTGTTCACAGCAGACCATTTGTTTTGATTCTGGGTGACAGCAGGTGACTGTCATTCACAGTAAAAGTATGAAATATCTTTATTATATGGCCTGTACATAAATGGTTTTAATGAAATAAACACAAGCTAGGACATAATACTTGACAGATGATGTGAGGTTTGGTCTGATCCCTACAGGAGAACGTATTCACCACTAACCACGTCCTGCAGACAATGATTTCTGTTTTATTTCTTCTTTTTATCTATTTGGACAATTCCTGCTTTATTATACAGCATCATTTGCAATGTAAGTGATGATCATGTATACTGTGTAATGCACTTGTGAATAAAAAGATTGGTGAACTGGTGAAAAAAACTGAACAAAAACTTGGTTTAACAATCAATTTCATTTTGTGTATTTTCTCATATTCTCTTAGGAGCACATCTTTGTGGCCTTAATCTTTTTGATACTGCTACAGGATTAATGAATTGATTTAGTTAACTCTTAAGCTAAGAAGGCTACACTCTATAGGCTTTTGCAGCAGGCATTTCAGCATGGCACAGTAGGAAATAAATCTCACAGTTTATTGTATTTGTGATTAACAGATGAGCTAACAGAAAATAATGTTAAAAATTGTATGGGCCTGCAGGCCAACAAGCAGGAACGAAGTCAATTAACCCCAAAAGAAAGAAAATCTGTAAAATTAAACCAATGTTCATTTACATTTTGTAAAACAGCACTGTAAATATAGGCAATTTGAAAGAAAACAACTTCCTTTAAAAAAAAAAAACAAAAAAAAAACAGCTATTTATTGTAAATGGTAATTATTTCAAGTTTAAGTGATTGACAGCATTTTTTCTTTTTAATGAACAATTTAAATAACTGAATTGTTTATCATTCATTCGTTTGCTGGTTTAGACTTATCAAATGGAGTTGCTTTATTATATAATTGTATAAATAAAAAAAAATTTGAACATTGCAGAAAAAAAAAAAAAAAATTAAAAAATTAAAAATCACCATTTTCTCAAGAAGAGAAAGAAAAACCTGTCTGAAAAAGGTCTATTGTGCCGGTCATGTTAAAATGAGCACAAGTGGGCCAAAGCCCATATAAGACCCATAAGGGTGCGACTGTGCAGCACATAGGCATGTTACCTTTGAGATAAGGAATCCTTCCATGTATTCCAGTATTTTTCTGGGATATGTGTCTGCAGCAGGTGCCCTCTCTGTTGAAGTCATCTCTTGATATTCTGCCATGGCCACGGTTTAGACAGGACACCCACCTGAAAAGAATACTGAGCGTTGCGCTTCTCCAGGCTCTGCTACCTGCCAAGTGAACTGAACCCCTCAGGTCTTTCTTTTGAGACCCATCAACAGGTGTGTGCCTGAAAAAGCAGTGAAGCCAAAAGCAGACTAAAGATACAGAAAGCGCCCACCCAGCAGCGGCAGCAGCACCAGTGTGAGTAGCAGTGGGCTAAGCTGATTACAGCCAGATAACCCAGATTAGAGCAGGGGTACAGGCTGAGTTAGACAAAGAAACGAGTCTGTGGCAACACACTGCTGCCTTGTTCATTACCACTCAGATGGAGACTTTCACTCATTCTCATACCAGACCTGTTTTCCATAGTTTTCATGACCTAAAAATGTGGTCAACAATGTGGGATGGGCCAAACCTTTGAGGGAATATGTCCTGTGAAAGATGTGTTGCCCCTCTCCCATCAATATGGCCTGATCGCACTTACGCTGAGAGACTAATGGTAGTATCAAATCTAATGATACAGCCTGTCGCATCACCTGCCATGATAAGATTACATAGACTCTCATCAGTTTGATTAATAATTATTCTTCCACACAGTTCATTAAACAAGTGGTGTACAGACAGGATACAGCTTAGAGGTGGGCAAGCTGTCAAACTGATCAAGGCTTTGGGGGACACATGTTTATATAGAGAGGGATAAAAATGGACATAAGTTGCTCAAATTGTGGTTAAAAAAAATTGACAATCACTTTTGTTAATCACAGTGGAGCATAAGACTATTTATGACAAAGTATAAAATGTTGCTAGCAGAGTGAACCCAGGAACCAGATATTTGAACACTGCAAAGTACATTTTCATCAACTGAAAGAAAAACTTTTTTTTTTAATTAATTTATTTATTTTTTAATTTTAACCATGTTGTGTGCAAGACATGCACTTTCGTAGTTCGTGAGCATACAGAATACAGAACAAATGACAAGTAACTATCTCAAAGTAGACGTGTCAACAAAACTAACACAGACTTCTCCCTATTCTGCATCAAGAACAGTGTGTACAGTAACCAGCAAGGATAAAGAAATGCATACGGCGCTACATTAGCATGAAAGCAGGAGCCCCCTGTCCCATTTGTACTTGGTACTGTGCTGGTTTGGCTTGAATCCTCGACAGTAATTAAACTTTGTTCCAAACTTGAAACAATAGAGTGGTCTAAAATCCATCACCTGTATTCAAGAGTCACGTATGACCGAGGCAAGTGGTAGAGTACGCTGCTGGCTGTGTGAGGTCCAGTATGTCCTAATGCCATCTTCATTATGAAGTATCAAGGCTGTGTCTGAAACCCTTCGTTCACGACTCCACATATAATTGGTTGCTGTATAGTGGATGAATCTACCCACCCACAATGCGGACACTGGCATAAAAGGGCAGAGGCTAAATGTAGTCCACTGAAGAGAAGTCTTCACACAAGCCAGTGCATGCATCCTTACCCTTTCCAACAAACTAATCCCCCAAACATTCACAGATTCAGAACAAAACTTAACACACTTTCCTTAACTGAAACTATGTGATCATCAAAGATGCTGTCATTTGTTGTCGTTATGTTTTTCTGGGCTGCTTAAGAGCAACACAGCTAATACTGATGCAGTATTCCAAGCGACATTTTAGGCAGCTAACACATGACAATGAGGAGTTATGAGTATTATGGTCTTCACATTTGTACAAATTCAGCAATTTTATGCCAAAGTGTGAAGATGCTGAAAATTAAGCAAATTACATTTTCTTTGAGCTTTGATCCAACAATAATATAAAAAAAACAATACAGTAAAATAAGGTAAAAGCAACTCCCAAGATTTAACTACAACAACTTAGACACACACCAATCGAACGTTTCCCAAGTGAGAAACCTTTGACTGGCATCGTACATATGTTGTTCCAATTAATTCTGGAGAGTTGGTTTGACTCTTATATGGTTTTTCTATTACCTAAAATTTGTTCTTCAGCTATTTGGTGTCGGGCCTAATTACTTAATTTAGGGACCAAAAATATCTAAAAGTATGAAATGATAACAGTGATGAGTTTAGCGTCGACTGGAGTGGCTCCTCTCTCTACTGTTGCTGTGTCTCCTGTATCTCCGACTGTAATGACTCTGACTCCTCCTGTCTCTACTTTTATTGCTGCTCCTGGAGCTGCCTCTGCTGTACCTGTGGTGACTGCGTCTATGGCTCCTCCCCCTGCTGTAACTCCTGCCACTGCTGCTCCTGCTCCTGTCTCTACTTGAACTTGTGCTCCTGCTGCTATGGCTGTGCCTCCTGCTGCCCTGGTGACTGTAGCTCCTCCTGTGACGACTGGAACTCCTCCTATGGCGACTGGAGCTCCTTCTCTTCCTGCTGTAGCTGTGGGAGCGCCGCCTTCTCCTCCCCCTGCAGTGGGAGCTCCTCTCTCTGTGGGGGCGGTCCTGCTCCCTCACTCGCTCCCTGCTATGTCTGCTCCTCGCCATGTCTTCCCTCTTTCTTTCCCGGCCTTTCTTCCTTTCCTCCCCTCCCTTCCTCTCCTCTGTAGCACTGTTTCTCCCTGAAACATGGGTGTGTCCACTAGATTTGGATATTTGTTTCTCTTTGCTCTCAACTGCCTTCACCCCATTCACCTGGCCCAGAACCCCCAACATCACCTCTGTGCCACCAGGAACAGTGGCCGCCTCAGGCATGACAGGGCCAGTCTGGTCCTGCGCTTCTGGAGATTTTGCTGTTCTTCCGTTGCTCTTCTTCAACAGGTTGCAAAGTAGTCTCTCTCTTAACTCCTTTTCTCTGCGCTGGAGCTCCAGCGCTCGCTCTTTCTCCACCTCTACCCTCCGGAGCTCCTCCTCCTGCTTGCGTCTGCAGGCCTCGAGCTGCTGAAGCCGGGCTAATTCCTCCTTCTGTCGCGCCTGTTCCTGCCGTTCCTGTTCCTGGCGTTGAGCCCTCTCTTTCTCCTGTTGCTGCTGCTTCAGGGCCTGTGGAGGAGAAGGCAACAATGTAGGTAAAGATAAGAGAAACAATGATGATGATCAAAAAGAAATTAAATAGAAGCCTGTCAATTAAAGTTCGTCCCAGTTTGTGCAAGCTTGTCTGTTTCCCAAATGTTTCTCCATTTTTTAAGATAGCCAAGTCAGGACAAAACACTATTCTACCTCAGTGTCACTCAACATTAAACAACATTACAGTGTGATCAAATTAATTTTCTCCAAAGCACACAAGCTCAATAAATGCCATTCAATTAATAAAACCTTCTTCTCTTGTCAAACAGTTAACCAAGTGCGGCCCCAAATACCAGCACTTCTAACGCTCACTAATCAACACATTACATCTTCAAACAAAAAGTTCATTTTGGTGCTCATGTTAAGAGGTTAGAGCAGCCGAACAGCCTGCATGAGCCTCAGGGTCATGCCTGACTGCTGCGGCGCGTCATCTAAAATTATGGTGTCTCGCTTATTTCCTGACATATGCGAAAAATTTGCAGTGACATAATAACAATGTCATATTGACATCATACCAGCAAAATTACATAAAACTGACACCTTTCACTATGGCTTGATTGTCTAGGTTATATCTGACAGAACAAATATATTTTAACTGTATATGGAGAGAGTGGAGGCCACATACACAATATGGTCATAGCAGAAACCCAATGTAGGCTATAATTATATTATGTCAGTTATTTAAAAAGGTGCAGAGCACACTCGGATAGATAAGGTTAATAAAGTTTACAATGAAAAGAAATCAAACATTTGGTTATTGATTATTATCAAAGGCAAACTCAATAAAGACAGATAGAGCTGGAGGTACCAGTGCTGCAGCAGACATGTGCTGGCGATGAGCTGCAGCTCTAGGCAAGAGATCAAACAAGTGCAAAATAAAGCCTTAAATTGTCAAACTATTCCTTTAAAGATGAACCCAAACATCAACAGCAAACATCAATGTCCGACATGTCATGACATGAAACATAAGTTGTACTTACTGTATTTGGTTGCATATATTGATTGGTGTGGAATATTTATCACGTCTTTTCACATAAGTTTAAAAACGGTCTGGTAAAGTTCAGTACAGCGTTTGCAAGGTTATTAAAGTATCTGATATTAACCATAGTACTGGTATCACAATTAGAATTGTATTATTACCACACAGGAGTATACAAGGTAATTGTGTTTATGTCATACTTTTGCCCTGGCCAGCAGCTCAGCAATGAGCCGTATAGATTCCAGATTGCGTTGAGCCAGCAGTAGCCTCCTCTCCTCCATTGCAATCTTCATTTGCAGTTTCTTCTGCTCCTCCTCCTGCTGTCGCCTCACCCTCTTCAGGTTCTTCCTTTGCTCTTTCTCTCGAAGCTTCAGCTCTCGTTTCCGCAGCCTCTCCTCTTTCCTCCTCTCCTTCTCCTCCTCTTCCTGCTCCTTCTGCTTCCTGAAAGAGGTTTGTTTGGCATTTGTGAAAATATCTGCTGTAAGTAATATTAGCTTTGTCGAATAGTACTACATAGTGCTGAGTACATGTCTGAGTTAATATTTTAACTCCAGCAATAATTAATTTATCTACGAAATAAAATTGTTCCTTTAAACATACTGATGAATAAACAAACACTCTCTTAATGCTCCCATTGCACACTTCTCACAGAAACTTGTACTTCAATAACATTTTCAGAGTCATTTGCTCAACCAAGAAACAAACAAAGAAACCAAGTATTTTATAGTGAGGCAATAACTAAATGTTTTTGTTTTAAATTGGGGAGGTGTGTCTGCCTACTACTATTTACTGCCTTTCCTGTAGAATATTTATTCAGCAGCACAAACTGTTTCACAGTGGGGGCTCTTTTGTCTTGCACCATACCTCTCCTCCTCCTTCCGGCGCTCTTCCTCTTCCTTCTCACGTCGCTTCTGCTCCTCTCTCTGCCTCTCCAGCTCCTGTAATTTCATCCTCTCCAGACTTCTCTTCTTCAGAGCTGACTCACTCAGGTGCTTGCTAGTGTCAAAAGTCACCTGGACAAAACACAAAAACAACACAGAAACAAGGTATTTTATGGTGTGCATAGGGCAAAGTGCAAGATTATCTTTAAAACTCTATCAGCATTTTGGCATCTATTACCTTTTATTGCAGTTTTAATGAATTAGTTCCATATTTTTGTACTGGATTCTGGTATGGTAGTTTCAACCTTCGCAGTAAAATTCAATAGTCAGCTTTTGAAAACTCAACAAAGTTGCGTTCCCAAAGGTTTAGGGCAACTCTAGCATGGAAGATCATTCCTTCCAGTGAAAAACCAGTGGCAGATAATGTTAATTAAAAAAGCATGATAGTAATATTGTAAACAACAGTACATAGTTTGATAATGTAATGATAGTTACTGTTGATTACCACAGTGCCTTGGGTAAGGCTGACTCAGTAGAATACTGATCAGGCCAGATTATGTCATTTGCAAGCAAGATAAATCTCACGTTCCAGCAGGAGCTGCTGAAAATATATCTTATTTTGTGTCTCATTTCTTTTATACAGACCCTCCTTTGCCTCTTAATTCAGATTTCACATTGAGGCTTTATTCTGAGTATTAAGAGACCTCACTGTCCTCTCTCCTCATTACCTTGGAAATAATGACGATGCAGATTTAATTCTCATTCCACTAAAAGGTCTTAAAGCTGCTATGTGACTCTGAGCAGCACAATCTTGTTGCAAAATTTCAGCAACTGCAGCTCACTGGTGGTTCTTTATACATCCCAATGACGAGTTAAACTCGTTTTCTCCACACTCCTTTCAAGTTTGTATCGTTCCATTTCTTTCTCTGGAAAGGTTCAGAAATAGGAAGTTTTTAGGAGATTGCATAGACCAAACTGCCTAAGCTCTGGGAAATGCAGTTGAATAATAGGAAAATAATGTCTCACTGTGTTCTTGTCAATGTCATTAACATGCCATAGTGGAGTGCTATACAAACACAGAAGCCTGTGGTACCTTGATATTGCAGGCAACTGCCTTTCCATCATCTCCTTTGAGCATCAGCTTCATGCCCCGTAGAGTGTCCATAGCCTTGGTGAAGCCACAATATTCCTGGTACTGGACATAAGCCTCAAAGTTTAGATGGCCCCCAAAACTGAATGTACTGAAGTTCTTGTCCAACATTTCTTCTCTGTATGGGTCCAGCATGGGGATGTCAACATTTCGAACCTATAATTAAACAGTGGCATATTGATGTGATTAAATAATGTTGTCATTTAAATGTAATGAATCACAGCTATCTTTTTGAATTTGATTAATTGAGTGAAACTGATTTGATCAACTTCCACTTATTACACAAAGCAATACAAGCAAAATTCACCAGTTTAATCACTGCATGATAATACCACCTAGAATAAGGATCAGTGCACTAAAAAAAAAAAATAGAAAATAAAAACAAAACCTGTAAAACCAGCCTTGTCTGTGCTAATTTAACAGGCCCAAAATTTTTTAAAACGTTCAACGTGGGATGTTATGTCTTTAGTACTACTCTACTGCATACAACGATTGTGTCTGCCTCGTGTGATATGGAGAAATATGTACCACCTTGCCAAAGGTCTGAAAGACAGCAATAAGGACCTCTTCAGAGGGTCGGTCAGGATAATGGCTGTCTTTCTGGCTGAACCACCGGCAAGGAAGCCCCTCCAGGTGGATAGTGTCAGGTCTCTCGCCTGGCAGAGTCTCATTCATGTCCTTGGCATCACGGAAAAATGAGTCCCAATCATGACGTGTAGGGAAGTCTACCTTATTCTCTACTGCACGTACCTGAAAAACAGTGGGAAAGAAACGTTGATGTCCGCTCCATTTCCTGTTTGCTAAGGAAACTAAGTGAAATACAATGCAATCAAGACAAAAACCCTGCAATAAACCAAGGTTTAAATAAATATGGTCATTATGGAGGCTGTGATTTGTGATGCTGTTTAGATGTTGTATTATTGTATTGTATGTATATACTGCTTGTATTACATTGTACTAAGGTGTTTTTAAATTTTTGTTTCACATCTATGTAAATGGGATGAGCATAATCTGTCAATGTAGCACAATCCAATCAACTGCAGCACAAACTACACCCTCCAAAAAATAACCAAAACCAAAAAGAACAAATTAGAGGAGCTGCAATGAGAAACATAACCTGAAAAGTTTCAACATGTCATCTGCAGTCAGCCTTACCTTCAGTACGTCTGTAAATCCACTGAGTTTGATACTCTTTCCATCCAGACGACCCAGCAGGCTCTTGACCACCGTCTTGTTTTCCACTTCTCCTTCAAAGCGAATGAAGTCCATGGTGCTCTTGGAGATTCTCAATGCTGAAAATTGATCTGGAGCTACCATGGCCTTTACCCTCTCCATTACCTCCCAGTTGGAGATGCTCTTCCCTGGGAGCTTGAGCTGAGGCAGTGCCACGCTGACGGTCATCTTGGCAATGGGCTTGAGGTACAGGTTGTACTCGGCTGAGAGGCACACCGCCTCTGTAGTATCGTGGACAATGGTGGTCATTATTACAGATGTCTGAGGAAGCTGCAGGAAGTGTGAAGAGACAGTAAAAGAGACTGTTAGCACGTGTTCGCTTGTAGAAATAATCATCACTTACTGGACTAATTTAGTGCTTTGAAGTTCCAAGACATTAGAGGTGAAAACAGAAATATTGGTTCACAAATACATAGTTATGATTCAAAGTGTACACTTTCTCTGGTATGCTGTGCGGGGATCTGTGTGCCAGATTCCACAATCTGAATATGCTGCAATGTGACAAATGAACAATTATGCAATATGAATTAAAATAGTTTAAAAATATAAATAAATAAAATCTCACATCTCACATTATTTTAAATTATACAGATAATGTAAGATAGACAACTATCAACACATTTCTCCCCGACATCCCGACACAATTGTCTCAAGCTTTGTCTCACCAAACCTTCAGCTTTATCTAAGTTAGCTAGTTGCTACCGTGGCTATCGAGGCTTTATGTTGTTCGTGTTGACCCGACTACAGCTACGTTAGCCGGCATTAGATCCTGAACGGGCATGAACTCCAGGGCTGTTTAATGAAACAAATAACCAATGTTAAGAAATCATAGTCCTTATTGGACGAAACGTAAGGAAAACGTGTGTTTTGATCAACAAGACGAGCTAACGTCGGGGTTATTTCCAGCTAGTTGCAGGCTAGTTAGCTTGAAGTACCGTGTGACAGCTTTCAAACAACGTCCGGTAACTTCAACGTACCGTTATTCTACCGTCAGGCTTCAAAACAGACTTAACCAACACCTACCTAACATAAGTTAGCCTCCTGGTACAAAAAGATATCCAACGAACTTATTGTATTGGTTCACAGGGAGCCACACAATGCCGGAAAAATAATAGAAAAACACCAAGTACATGCCACTTCCGCATATCGTGAACTTTGACCTTAAAAACAGCAGCACTGTGGTGGTTATTTCAGAACAGCGACACCGTGTGGTACAAGGTCGTATTGTTTTGCAGCATTAAATGATGTGGGAATGTGGCTTTTTCACATGGATAAACAGAGAGCGAGACACATCAAAGTCTAAGTGAAAGCAATTTCTACAAAATCAACTCAGTTCATTTGAAATATAAAGTACATGTTTTCATGTGTATTCATCTGCTCTGATACAGCACACCAAAATCAGAGCAGGCAGTTCTACTGTCACACTTAGTTGAATGGGAATCATCTGTGTGTTGTCATGAGGCTTCATTTGAACTTCTCTACATGCAAACACACACAAAGTATTAGGTATGTAGTATTTCATTTTATTTAGAAAACTTTATAGAGATCTGTTTTCAGTTTTTCAATTTCAGACATTAAACATTGCTATCTTATGATGATTAGCAATAAAAAAAAAACCCAGGATAAATTTACTTTGAGTCAATGTTTAAAAACAATGAAACACAGAAACTTCTAACAGGCGGAAATGCTTTCCATAGACACTGTATTCTGCAAGACAAAAGAACGTCTGACAGTGCACATTTGTGACTAACTTAATGCCCATTTGGCACAGTCAGCCACAAGTTAGGCTTTGTATGAATGTCAACATCACTGTAATAACTATTTGAGTGAGAGTGAGAAATGCAGTTAGACTGGACATGGATTAGTCCAACAGTAGAGGATCCAGGAAAAGAAAGTTGGCACAGTTTCTCTGAAAAGATGGCAGAGGAATTTACATAATAGGCATTAGCCCCTTCGCTGTGTATGTAGGTCAGTAGCTGCAGTCAGACAGCCTCTCTACTCTGGCCAGATCAGCAATCATCTAACCAATAGTCTGCCTAAGGCAACTCAGGAATCCACAGGCCGAGGAAAAATCATCCCTTCAGTGACCTCTACAAATCTTTTTTGGCCTTGTAGAGGAGGGCAAGGAACAATAATCAGAGAATATCCAGAAAGCAGACTCTGACTCTACAGCATTTACACAGGAAATACAGTTGTGATATGTAATGACAGTTTATATGTAATTCTGCTTTTATATGGTTGATTTGACCTGGTAAACATGAAATACAGAGCAGGCCCAGACATGGAGTTGAAAGAACATCAGTGCAACAAGAGGATTGTTTGAGTTGTAGTTATCTACCCAGTCACAGGTACTGAGTACATTGATTGGAAATTAACCATGTCCCTCATACACATATTGATGGCTTAGGAATACATTCTCATGCCTTTTATCCCGATGGATAACAGGTTCAACTACATGGCTAATACAAAAAATGTAAACTACTTGGTAACCTATTATCATGTTCACTGTACAAATAAAATACAAAGAAACCGATTTATAAACTTTAAATGGTTGCATAATGCATAATTTGCATTATGCATTATATTTTATATCTTAACCCTAACAACATTTTCACCCAAACTAGACCAGTTTACACTCAATCACAGAGGACATTTGGTCCTTGTAAAAACAGGATTGCACACACACATAGAACAGGTGCAAAATGGGGACTGGCTGAGAATATATCGGGTCCAGTGTCACATAGGCATCTTGTGGACGGGAAGTGGTGGACATGCTGTAAATGCTGGATTAAAGCTGGAACAGAGGGTCATCAATTCAGGATCATCAATTATTCAGCACCACCAGACAAGGACAATCCCTTGGTGTCAGCAGGAATGGCAGATGAAATAGCGTGCTTCCTTTGGGGCTTTAGTGCCTTCTGGTTGGATGTCACACCAGCATTCATGATGTTTGATTTGCTATTCTGACATTAAAATTATCATTTATAATTACTGAATATCAGTATAAGAAAAAAAAACACTGAGTCTAGGTTTATGCAAACAATTATTGCTTTATCATATTCAAATATGAGAAATGAAGAGAAAAATGACAGTGACAAGTGTTTTCACACCTCACACCTTCACAGTATTTCACAAAGTGAACAGACACAATGATTTACAGACTTAAAAATGAACAGTGTGCAGCATCTACATTTTTCCTATTCATGCAGATGAAAGAGTGATGTCAAAGTACATCTGTATGATACATTTCCACATTAAAATGTGTCAACTATACAATTACATGAAGCCCTATGATTTCAGTACAAATGATACAAAGGGAACATTCAAGAATGTGTCATCGAGTAAGTAAGGTTCACATATTTGGGAAAACAGTCAGAAAGTCAATGTGCTCCTCAGCTAATCATACATCATTTTCTGGTCTAGACTCTTCAATATTCACAGATGAAACAGACATAACTAATGAGAACATGCATGGTTTACATGCAAATTTAGACCAATATATGTGGACAACACAGACCTTATTCAGTATCATATAATGGAGTTTGTTTGATTGCATATTTCCTGCAAAACTGATCAGTGCCTATAGTCCATGTCTACAGCTGTCTAGACCTCAACCTGGACCAATTCTCATTTAAATTGTGTATCTATTCTCTGTGGATTATCAACTTTTAACTGTCCATGGAATGGTGAATATGTACCATTTAGAATCATTTTTGGAATGAAAATAGTCAAATATATAGAATTAAATATCCAAAAACACTGACCCATTACCATATTACACTCCCCCCAAAGAAGCTATGTAACAATAAGTAAACCAGACTCAGTAAATTTGAGGTACATTATGGTCAGTAGAAAAAGGTACATAAACATTGCCACCTTTCCCTGTGCTTTGAAACAGTGGTACTGATCAGTGTCTTTATATAAGTCCATTGGATCTGACCTGACTCCAACATAAGTGAAAAAGTGTAGAAAAATTTAATTGTCCCATTTGTACTTTACATATGCAGTGACGTATACATCTAAATGTGTAACAATTTGAAAATATGAACTAGGATGAAAAACAGCTGTTGTGGTTTTAGTTTAGTTTCCTCCCAGTATCACCGACCATCTTCAAAGTGACAAGTGCAAATATGATGACTGTACATGGTTGTTAGGCAGACAAGAATTCAGCAGTTACAGCAGTTTGAATATTAAAATCGGCTAGTTGAAAATGTAAAAAAAAATCATTCACATTACAGAAAAATACTAAAAAAATTCAGCACCAACCAATCAAGGGATGTTAAAATATATAAAATAAGTTCCAAGAATATATTACTTTACTCTGCAAACAAATACATGATTTCGGACAAATGTGTGGAATCAAACCAAGTGCTACTGTTAAATCCTAAAACTAAAGTGAAAACCCGATATAATTCTTCCAGTTGCTTTTGCATTTGTGTAAACATTGTTTCTTAAACTAAAAAACAACAAACTTGTGTAAGATTTGTTACCTGCTCTAAAACACAGCCTAAAAAATAAACCCATTAACACAAGAATTTTCAGTTTTCAATCAAGTGTCGCTGCAAAAAAAAAAAAAAGAAGAAAAAAGTGTCCTCCAGTTAGTGGTCAACATTAGCCTAACAACTGCAATAAGAACAAAAATAAGTTATTTACTATTTATTAGGATGTGTACTATAATTTTGGTCATAAATATGTCTGACCTGTCAGCTTATAAAGGTGAGTAAACTTTATCCTGTAAAACATGTCAAACTGGTTTAAATATCTATATCGCTGATTTAGACTGGTGTAAATTCATCCAAACAGGTTGGACAGTGGTCGGGTTCGGAGTGGACTGCTGGTGAGCTCTTCTCCTCTTCCCACCTCCCCTGTGTCTCTAAAGGAGGCGCTGTGGATGATCTGGGCTCTGTGGCGCCCTCGGTGCAGGCGGGCATTCAGCCGGCTCAGAGACGACTTCCTCTGCATGCACCCTTTGGTCTTCCCAGCCCCGACTGCCTCCTCTGCTGCTTCAGATGGTGGGTTCAGCAGCCGCAATGGGTTCAGGTTGCCCTGGAGGACTCTAGGGAACCTCCAGCCACGTCCTCCTCCCCCACTGCTGCCATTAGCGTTTTCGCTGTCTGACTCGGCCCCCGGTGAGGTGACCACTCCCTCCTCCTGCAGGTTAGCAGCCAGCGGTGGGGGAAGGTACTGGATGGCTCGCCTACCACTGTAGTCCCGAGCCTCGAGGTCTGCCTCCCAGTCTGACAGCAATACACGAACCACCTGTCAATCACAGCATATCAGGTACATAAAGTGAAAATTCAGACACTGAAATCTTATACATAGAATATACTGGTGACTTATCATCTACAATTTGCAAAATTGTATCAGTGTCAGCTGAAAAACATATGATGTGACAACATATATGTCAAGATCAATAAAGCAGGTTAACATTAGGGTACAAGTGTAAGTTCTTTCTTCCTTTAGATCTTCTGAAGAAGACCTCTAATGATTCTAGCTGGGCTGACAGAGTGTTGGTGATAATCTGCTGCTTCACTGAACAGATGGGACACATGACACCCACCACCACCAGCACTGTCGCAGCAACCCACCTGTGTGTGTCCATGCATGGCTGCCAGGTGTAGCGGTGTGTATCCAGCACTCGATCTCACATTTATATTCACAGGTATAGTATTCTCCTTGGCGAAGGCCAGCAGCTGGGAGATCAGCTCCACCTTGCCTTGCTTGGCCGCCCAGTGGAGGCAGGTAAAGCCGGTCACAAAGTCTCTCTTGGCCACTAGGCTCGGTTCGACAGCTAGCAGTGGCTGCAGGCTTTCCCATAGGCCGTCAGAGGCACACAACATCCACTCATGCTCTAGTGGGTCCAGGGTCACTGAGGCGCAGTCTTCATCGGTGGCTGATGAGAGGAGCGACGCTGAATCACCATCACTCCTCACTGAGTCCCGGAGGCGTGAGCCGCGGTTGATAAGGGACCTCCTAACCTGCAAAAGGAAGAACATAGGAGAGGAAGATGAGCACAGTTTACATCAATCATTACCCCAAATGATACAGTAGTTCTTCATAAAAGCAAATACCGTGCTAAAGTAGTTCCTCTCAGTGCCACCATAAATAAGTTTCAAAAGACCGGATAAACAAAAGTAGGCCTGATATCATGTAGTATTTCTCTGGTGTAAATTGTACAAATAAATCTGTGAGAATCAACAAATCATGTTGTTTGTTGCTTGTTGTTTTCTGATAATCATCAAAAGAAGCTTACAGGTCAACCTGCTGGAGAGTTGCGACAAGCTGGGTTACATCACTGTGTCAAATCATCCAGTTACATAAGACAGAGGACAGTCGCTGTAGAATTACATGTCATGCATATTGCATTTACGGTCACACCCCAAATGGAGTTTCTGTTTCCATCAGCTGTTGAAAGATGCACTGTGGGCCACGCTACCACTTACACAGTGGCAAAGGCAGGGGAACCTGCTCAGTTTCCACTATGGACAGCTGTGTGCCATCCAGGTTTTTGGTGCACACCCAGAAGTGAAACACCTGTCGTCATCACAAGTCTGGGTGTGGCAAAAAGTTTAATATGGTTCAAAGTGTGGAATGATCAAAGAAGTGCAGCAGCATCTTTGTATTAGATGCAAGTTATTTTTAGAAGTTGAAGCCCATACATTTATAAACAGACTGTCTTAAAAACTTAGATTGTTACGTTGTAAGTGCTCTGTTCTGTAGAGAGCTTTATTAAGCTGACATACAAACAACAATATGACTTATGATGATATTAATCTACTTGGAAGTTTTTTTCATGCCAGAGAAACATGGTATCCTACCTGAGGAGAGCTACTCATCATCAGTTCTATGAAGTTCCTGCGACTTCCCTTGGGTGTGTTGATATCTCCAATGGGGTCCAGCCCCTCCAAGGCGCTGTCTTCAGATAGGCAGCTGGTCAGCATGGCACGCTGGGAGCCTTTGGACACCCTACGTGCCCCTCTCACTTGCCATCCAGGGTGAGCCTGGTCCATATCCGGCATCCCGATGGCTGGGGCTGACTCTCGCCTCCTCCTGTCTCTCAGCTTCACCTCCCCTCCTCCACCAGAAGTAGGTGTCCCCGCGTTGGTCTTGTACTGGGAGGAGGTCGCAGGTTGTTCATTGCCATTTGACTGTTTTTCATTGTCAAGTCCAGGATCAAGTTGGCCGGGTGCTCCTGTGAAACCATTGAGGATGTTTTTTTTTTTTTGTTTTTTTTTTTGTCATTTTTTCAGCTCTGATACTGTAAGATGTAGTGTGTTGATTTCATGTTGAAGGATTGAACAGGTTGTTGCTCAAACTCAAACTCAAAAACTGTATCTTGCACAGGTATGCATGGGTATAACCCTGTTCTTTGTAGTCTCTATGATTGTAAATTGCTATTTCATCTCAAAGATGCATTTTGACATTAAAAATATTAAAAATGTCATAATTAAAGATCATAATCATGAGAGTTTGGCAGCTTTAGTCTAAATCTTATATTATCTTATCCTTATACTTGTGAGTCGTGTTCATCAACAATTTAGGGGACAGTACAACCTTAATTAGTAAATGAGTAGAGATACAGTTAGACAAACATACATACAAGCTTAATTAGATGTATAAGGACATGCAGCGACCAATTTCGTAGGACATAAACAAACCAGCAGACAAAACAAAGGATGCAATCGGTGCATCTCCCTCACCTGTTCGGTCTCTGTTGTCAGGGTTGCCGTTGACACTGTTGTCCAGTGTCTCCTGTACGTTGCCGTTGCACTCGGCTCGATCGCGCCCGTCCGAATCCGCACGCATCACTGACTCGGCGCTGCCTTCGGTGTTCAAACACACAAATTTCACGCCGTTTTCCACCTTCACGAAACACACGTCGTCCACGATGCGCTTCAGCACCTCGCGATCCACGGCTTCCTTCGACTGGTCACCCCCCCCAAAACCTGATAGGAAATGATCGATCAGCTCCATCTGTTGGACCCTCCCTCCTCTCTCCATCAGGAACTCCTGCACGGCTCGCTCCGCGCACCGGGACGCCGTCGTCATCTTCCCTGGACGGCCCGAGCACCGCGCAAAAGATAATCAAGTTGCACAACAACACGTTTCAAAATGACTCCATGTTCGTGCTGCTGTCATTCACTGGGGTGACAACGGATGACAGCATCTTCCTCTCCGGCCTCCTCCTCTCCTCCACGGGGAAGACCAGTGCCGGGCTCCAGCAGATAGGGGTCGCACGTCGCTGAAACAACCGTGCAAACGACTCTCACCACGGCAGAAATCATGCTGCGTTCCCGTGCTCCTCGAAAACTCATATTTTCAAAGACTCGTGAAATGGCCCGTATAATAAAATGTAGTGTTCTGATTTTTAGAAAAAGTGAATTTATTTCAAGTCAGGCCAGTATTAAATCTCACTGGTTTAGATCAGTTAGATCTATTACAGATAATTTAAACTCATTGATTGTCTATTTTAAATTAAAGCGTGGTAACCTTGCTGGTCAACAGCATAGACTGTATACAGTCAATAGACACGTAAGCTAAAGTCTATGGAAACTTTCAATTATTTGAGTTGAAAAAGTAGGTTACGAGATAATTAGCTTACACAGAATGAACAAATGATAGTAACAGCCTTGTATACATACAATACATCTTTTACACTAGAGCACGATTAAGCTTTGTTTTTTTTTTTTCAAAACCGAGCAGTTCCATTAAGTACTCTTAAAATTATCTCTAATTTATTGTAACTCTTAACGTCAAAACACACCTCACAACAACAACACCTGGAGTAGCTGCATAGTTGCGGTGATAACAGACTTAAGTATTTTTTTCTGACAGTCATTAACACACCATGGAAATGACTGGGAAAATTAAGTTGCGCTGTACCATTATACAAAGAAGGGGGGTGACCTGTATTAATATACAAAATGGATATTGTTAGACTACATTTTCCAACAGTTCAAGTATATTTTGGTCGTAGACCTTTATAATGTGTGTGAACTCCCCTTAAGATTTGTAATATTTAACAAAATGTTAGCTTCAAAGCAAATTTGCAAACTAAACATTTCACCTCGTTGTTACTTTGTCGTGGGTGGTATAGCCTGTCCAGTTGTCGACGATGAGGCGGTCCGACCTGGATTCTTAAAAAAAAAAAAAAAAAAAAAAGAGTCGTCGGTCATTAGTTTTGCTATTTTTGTGAATTTTTTTTTCTTAGGTACTAACTTCTGTCTAAAAGTATGGCTTCTTCGGATGTTGCTCGGCAGCCGGTTAGTATTTTCCGTTCTTGTGCTTGACAATTGACAGTGTATGACAGTTGAGCAGGGAGTGTCCATGGCTACCATTATGTTAGCTCCCGCTAGCCCAATAACTAGTCTCGGTCTCTGAAGTTATTTTTTAGTTTAGTTTAGTTTAACTCTAACGTCGACATGTATTCAGAATACAAAACGTATCTTTCAGCATTATCTTTTTTTAATTTTCTAACTTTTAAAACGGGGTTCCGTATCACAACTTTCACCAAAATACATCCGCGGGAGCACTGGGTGGCTAACATAACGCTAGCCAACAGTCAAAAGTTTCTGAAAATAGTTGTTTGCTGCAGGGTTGAAGACCTCTGTGCTACAGCTACCCACACAGAAATTGTCTCAAATATGGCTAGATCGTGTCGTACCCGTAAGATTTGAATGTAACGTTAGCCACATAGCTAGCTTGATAAGCGCCACGGAATTGTTATATTTTTGAATGAAATTTGGTAGTTATGTACTCGAAACAAGACATCTGGCCACGGGAAAAGTTTAAAGTACAATTATCATAAGTCGGAGGTTTGTCATGATGAATTTTGTACCATACTCCAGAGATACTCTGGAATTCTGAATAGTGCAGACGGGGATGGGTCAGAGGAGGACAACGGAAGTGAAGTTTCAGAAAGATGGATTAACATTTACACATGTTTCTGCCTGATTGGGGAGGAAGCAGACGTATAGTTATATTATGTTGTATATCCATTTTGCATATCCAAGAGCCACTTGTATATGCAATCAGCTGTTTAAATTCATCCTTTGTTTAAGCATTAGTTGTGTAAGCATATATTAAATTCATATATTTATCTACATATATCTTAATTAATGAAAGTGGTATATCAGTCATTCTTACCATTAACCCTTTTAACAGCGTCCACTGCATACAACAAATGTAAAGTTATAAAAGTTTACATTTTATTATTGGGTGCTGAAACGATCCCACTTAACCAGGGTAATCCTTTTTCTTGTTTTGTGAAGAAAATGGGAACATCCTGAGAATCATTAGTCTGTTTGTGTGATTTCTCCCTCAGGATAAAGGAGTCCGACCCCTGTCCTTGGCAGGCCATGTGGGCTTTGACAGCCTTCCAGATCAGCTTGTCAACAAGTCCATCTGCCAGGGCTTCTGCTTCAATATTCTCTGCATCGGTACATACACATTATACACACTTAAACACGGATACACACACACCTACTGTGGCATTGAGCGAATGCCACCTCTGATATTAATTCTGTATTCACCACATGCGCATGGGCACATATTTACATGTTATTGCACTGGTCTGTCTGTTCCTACAGCTCCTTTCCTGTTGTACCTTTTCTAGAATGTATTCTGACCACATTGGCAATGCCTGATAACATAGTCTAGTAAATTTGGCTTTGTTTTAGTGATTGACATGATACTGGTTCATATCTTTTAGCCAGATGGTAAAAATCCAAAGGAAATTTTAAGGCTTAGTAGATTTCTTAGGGTTTTTGATGCTCACAGTACAATACTGCATCTCAGCTTTTCAATAATTGAAAATTCAGTCCTATCTTTTTGTGGTTCTAGGTGAGACCGGTATCGGCAAGTCTACTCTAATGGACACTCTATTTAATACCAATTTTGAGAACTTTGAGTCATCCCACTTTGAGCCTCAAGTGAAGCTGCGGGCCCAGACCTATGACCTGCAGGAGAGTAATGTCAGACTTCGCCTCACTGTGGTCAACACTGTGGGCTTCGGAGATCAAATGAACAAACAAGAGAGGTGGGAGAAGGAGAGTATAAGGCAGTGGGGAGAAAAAAAAAAGTGACAAGAGTGTTGATGAGAGTGAATGTAATTTCTAATGAGTGTTTAGGAAATTATAAACATCTTACCGTTGTGAACTAACCTTCGTTTACTACCCTCACTGATTAGCCTAATGTCTTTCCTTTAGCTATCAGCCAGTGGTGGACTACATCGACAGGCAGTTTGAGAGTTATCTTCAAGAGGAACTAAAAATCAAGCGCTCTCTTCACAACTACCACGACTCGCGAGTCCACGCTTGCCTTTACTTCATCTCCCCCTCAGGTCATTCACTCAAATCCCTGGACCTGGTCACCATGAAGAAACTAGACAGCAAGGTAGGTGAAGGATCACTGTGTGTGTGACCAGTATTGTAAATACATCAGATGGATTTTTAATATTCACTTTGATTTGAGGTTTGTGAAGCAGCATTTTGTATTGTGTACTGTGTATCTTAGAAAAGGTAAATAGAACATTCTTTTTAATTTTTCAAGAGATATCAAATAATTTGGTAATTTGGCTTTTCCTAGAATACCCAAAAATATACAGTGGAAGTTTGATACATTCATTATATTGAGTTAATATCTGAGTTTAATGGTTTATTCTTGAGCTAGAAAATAACAATGGACAAGAATGATTGTATCAAAAGATCTAGAACATTTTTTGGACTAGAATAAATGGAACTTCAGCTTCAGTGGAAGTTAAGTCAACTGTTGTTTCCAAGGTCAAGAATAAATTCTGCAGCTCATAAAAACATCCCAACAATGTTTCTCACCATTGTGTGGGTTATATTTACATTTTAGGATTAGTTGCAGAAGATGAGTGTATTAACACTCCCCTGTTGAGGCATCCATTCAAATGAGCTGTAAATCAAGATTCCAGAAACATAATGAATCATTGCTGTGATGACTGATGTGTAGTGTCACATGATTTGAAGTAAAAAATGCAATGTGGGACTGCACTACTTTTTTTGTTTCACACTAGGAATGTTGAAGGGCACCAAGGTGAATGTGGGCATTACATGAAACATTGATTATAAAGATGGGCTGTGCAGAAGCAGGCTCTGTATATGGGGCTTTGGTGTGGTTCTTTCTAGACTTTCCTGTGTGTTTCTTGTCTGACTATTGGGAGTGGTTCACTATCCAACTGGCTGTAACCCCTCCCATCACTCTTGAAGTGGTCAGAAACTTTCCCATGCTCCCTGTGCTGTGAGTTTGTGTTTCTTTGTGTGTTTGTGTGATTTCACTGCTTTGGAGTGTCAGTAGCCCCGGATTTGCGTGTGAATGGAGTAGAAAAAGCAGTGGAATGCTGTAATCACTTCACGCGCACACACTCGAGTTGTCCTTTTGTGTCACTGTACGGATACAAACAGAAAGAGCCATTTGTTGAATGTGCAAGACTGACAGAGAGACAGTCCATCACTCAGACAGCTGTTAGAACAGATCTCTTAGCATTGTTTTGTTTTCCCTGCTGGGATCTTTGTGTGCGTGCGTGCGTGCGTGCATGCGTGTGTGTGTGTACAAGTGTGTGGTCTGGCTCAGAAGCTTGTGTAGTGACAGCAGCTCATTCCAGGCCTGGTACAACAAGGCGACAGACAGACAGGAATGTGGGATGACTCGGACAGCAAAGTGGGCTGCTGGGCCAGAAATAACATCAGTAAACTTGGCTTCTATAAGAAACATCTAAAAGTCTTTTTTTGACATGAAGAAACAAAAACAAATGCATTTTTATTGTATCAGCATGTAGTTTCATGGTATATTGTTAAGTGAGATTAGCTTGTTTTAGCCAAGGTACTTGTTTAGGGATGTTAGCTTTACTCATTTTGTTTTACCAAACAGTTTTATAGAAAACTGCCCTCAAATTAATAATAAATGCAATTGCACCACCACATTGGCTACAGGCAAAGTGGATAAGTGCTTGATAATATGTAATTTTTGGTATTTATGAAATTAGTGGCTACAAAAGATGCTCTACTGTATCTACAGCCTTGTTTATACAGTCCGTTCAAGGCAGGGACAGAATGCCTTTATTCCAACTCACTGTTCTGTATAAAAGGTACAAACACTGAATGGGAGGACACTCTTGTTCAGCCTATAATCCGCCAGTGGGGGTTGTCATGAAGCTAAATAAACATCTATGTGAAACAGAGAGATGCTGACGCTTGTGTTCAGGCCTCCAGAACACCGGCACACACATCTACAATCGCACAAAAAAGCAAAGCCGGCATTATGAGGGGTCTCTTTAACATTGTTATATGGTAAGAAAGTGAAATTTCCCTTTAACTATAAGGAGGAAACTCAGTGATTTCTTTGTTTCTGACCTTGCTGCTATTGGACCATTTTATGCAGAGTGAGTCATTTGAATGTCTTTACCTGTAGCATTAAAATACTAACATCTTGTTGTCAGAACATTGTTTATTTAGCTATGACAATTATTGTATTAGTTAGAATGTTAGTTGTGTTTTTTTTCTGAAGCTTTGTACTATGTTATAATAGCTGAAGAAGATAAATGTATTAATGAATGTGTCCTATTTTGCCACAGGTGAACATCATCCCAGTGATCGCCAAAGCTGACACCATCAGTAAGAGTGAGCTTCATAAGTTCAAGATCAAAATCATGAGTGAGCTGGTCAGCAACGGTGTCCAGATCTATCAGTTTCCCCTGGATGATGAGACCGTGGCCAAAGTTAACACTACCATGAACGTGAGAGGACACACACAGACGCACACATACTGTATCTACTCAAGTGCCAGAGTGTCTCCCAGTTTTCTCACCAGGGTCTATAGAGCTACAATATTTTCTCATAGATGTCTAGTTGCTTTTATTTTCATATGTCTTTCACTCACAGCTTGAATTTCTGTACAGTACCTGCAAGGTTTTAAAAATATAACATAAACAAACAGACAAACTGTATGTGCGGACGTTGTGCTTGTGTGCTTTTAGCGGTAGTGTAAATTTCACTATGTTACATCTCTTTTTTCGCTCTAGTTTCATACTGTGTCTGGTTTTATAGGGTCATTTGCCATTCGCTGTAGTAGGCAGCACAGAGGAAGTCAGCGTTGGCAATAAGATGGTTAAGGCTCGACAGTATCCCTGGGGTGTTGTACAAGGTAAGATGGATCACTGTTTCTAGCGTTAACAAGGATCTTGCTGTTAATTGATATAGTGGACGTCTATGAATTCCAAAAAAGACCTCCACACAGTAATTTAGCGATCAGCACATTCCTGTGCAACGGGCTCAATGTGTAAAAACCTAACCTGTCCTACTTTAAGCAGCCTTCAGTAAAAATTTGTCATCATTGTGACTGTCGGTTTCAGTGTCCCATCATGGTTTAAACGCTACTTCAAAGGTTTTTCTAGCCTGACACAGAAAAAGATCCAGAGGGATCTTTTTCATATCAGCTAGATGGATAACCCAATAACGTGTCTATTGTCTATTTGATGCGTGTGTCAGTGGAGAATGAGAATCACTGTGACTTCGTGAAGCTGAGAGAGATGCTCATCTGTGTAAACATGGAGGACCTGAGAGAGCAGACACACACTCGCCATTATGAGCTGTACAGACGCTGCAAACTGGAGGAAATGGGATTCAAAGACACAGACCCAGAGTGCAAACCTGTCAGGTGAGTTGCCAACTCACAAACGCCTGCATCATACAAAGAAAAAAAATGTACAACTGACATGACTGACATGTGCATACAGTTTGCAGCAGACTTATGAGGCCAAGCGTCAGGAGTTCCTGGTGGAGCTGCAGAAGAGAGAGGATGAAATGAGGCAGATGTTTGTGCAGAGGGTGAAGGAGAAGGAGGCCGAGCTGAAGGAGGCTGAGAGAGAGGTACGTAGACAGGGTGGATGCGCGTCAGACCCTGGAGGTGTGAATTGATTTTCTCAGACTGATAATCAACCTATTTTGGAAACCATGAATCAGTTCAGTCACATTTAGCCAAACCTCTGTGCTCTGTGTAATTAACTCTTTAGTTTCCACTGAAGGTAGTAATTTCTATTAAATAAGTTCAAACACAGGATTTTAACAACATTGTTTCTTTTTTAGGTCATTTTTCTCTGGACCAGAAAACTATTTATTTCATAATGTTTATTCCTTTACTAATTAATTACTCAATTTTGGATCCAGTGTAAGAGAGAAACCACATCATGATAACGGAGTGAAATGGTTATTTGTTCTGCTCGATATGGATCTTGATCTCTGTCCCTGTGTGTTTTTCAGCTGCAGAGCCGCTTTGAGCAGCTGAAGCGCCTCCATGCAGATGAGAAAGCAGCGTTGGAGGAAAAAAAGAGACTCCTGGAGGACGACCAGAGTTCCTTCAGTAAGAGACGAGCTGCTGCTCAGCTCCTGCAGGCCCAGAGTCTCACCGCCAACGGCAAAAAGGACAAGGACCGCAAGAAGTAAGAGGCTTCTCTCACAGCTGATGCTTTTATCTGATGGAAATATTCAGGATCATTTACTCATCTGTTGGTTGTGATGGTGAAATTAAACTTTCTGACTCATAATTTTCACACAAAGTACATATTCACCCTTGCTGGGAAACTAACATAATGACATGTGGTTAATGTGTTTGGGTTAGTGTATATAATTCCTCTTATAACTACTAATATATTGTTTTACAAGTGTTTCAGACTTAATCAACTATTGCTTGTGATATGTATTGCTTTTTATAGCTCCTGACAGTAAAACAAGGGCAGAAGAAGAACATGATGATATAAAGGACTGAATAATAAAATGGGGGAAAAAAAGCCAGGTGGTGCTTGTGGTTTATGTCATTGGGGCTTTGCACAGACGAAATTGAACAATATAATGTAAAGTTTGTTGTTTTTTTGTTTGTTTGTTTGTTTTTTTAATGCTTGCTTGCTGATTGATTCTCATCACAATGTCCATCTGTCCCTCTTGTTCTCTCTTGTAGTTCTGGCTTCATGTGAAGAGACTGAAGTACACTCCACTTGTACCAGTGTAACCAGTGGCATTTTGTCCACCTCCTTTCCAGCCCTTTGTGGCCAGTCTCAAACTCTAACCAGGAAAACCCCACGCAAACCAGCAGTGTGTGCAAGTGTTAATTTGATTATGTGCCAAAGCTTAATGACTGTACCCAAGAACCCTGTGTACGCTTTCCTCGGTTGTATTTTTAATCTCTTTTGTGGGTTTTATACCTCTGTGTGTAATATTTTATATTTATCCTTTCATTTTTATATAGAACATTTATTTTTCATATACCTCCCATTTTTGCTCAGACTGAGGGCACCTCAGTGGATTGATCTTCACAGCCTCCTCACCAGGTGGTGTGCACAGACATGGATAGGTACCAGTAATACAGTTAATCAGTTATGCATTACATGTGCCATATCTTTACTGTATCATAAAGGACTCCTCCTTTGCAATGCAGCAAACTAGTCTTGTACCCTTCCAAATCTTTTGTGACATACAAGTCATTTATATACAGTCCCTTTCAGACATGCACGGATGAGGTAAACTTGCTGGCAGTTTTACATTAGCCTCAAAGTCAGAATTCTGCAAATGCCCAAGTGCAAAGAAGTTGCAATGGCAGGACTGTCAGCGGGAAACAAATTGCCATTAAACATCCAACGCCAGCTCAGATTGTAATTAAATGCAAATTCATGTGAAAGCCTCAGAAGGTCATATTCTTTTTTTTTTTTTAATGCACAAATAAAACAAAATGAGTAATCTACAAAATATTATAAATTAGATTGCACTCTAATGCCAAATAAGTCATTAAAGATGAGTTTTCATTTTTTTACTTTACTTTTTTTTTTACTACTTTACTTTTTTTTTATGACTAGGCAAAAGGAGAATTCAAAAAACACAATCAGTCACCCTAACTTTTCTGCTTTCATCCATACCAGCTACTTATATCACGAAAATCCAGCAACATGCTTAAATACAGCATGAAATTTGAACTTTATTTAGAAAATGTATCAGATCTACGGTTAGTTACGGTTGTGAGAAGTGAGGCTGAGCAGGTCATTGATTAAAGCTTCAGAAAATAATCCAAGAACTGCAAAATAAGAAAATCCATCACCTATCTATTTCCCTTTTTAATCGCTGTTCTCCAGCAGTGGTGCCGCTGCATCGAGGCCGGACATAGTGTGCGCATTGCAGCATGTGCAGACGTATTGCAGATGTATGTTTGAAAGGCCAAATATGCAGCTATCAACAGCTAAACCAGCTAATTCACAGAATCCATGTCTGAAAAAGGGCTTAATCGGTATCTGTGACAATTTCTGAAGCTTGTTTTTTTTTTTTTTAATTTAATGCATTCATCAGAGTTGTCATAAGCATGGTCACAGGGCATTATAATTCCTTATCCTTCCTCCATGTTATGTCCGTTGTTTGTTTTTGTCACACCTCCTTTACTAAAACCCACAGGAGTCACACTGATTCTCCTTCTGTTGATTTGCTTCTGGACGTTGAACTTCTCCCGTCCAATCACAGGTTTCTCGGAGGGTGAAGCCAATGTTTGTTTGTTTTTCGATTAGGTACATGTTACAGCTGATATTTATATATTGTGTTTCACTTGCTCCCCTTATTTTTCCTGCTGACACAAACGGATTGAAGTTTGCGAACCAGTCTGTCTGAAAAGAGCTGACTTATGAAGAAAAAAAGAGGCATCATGTCAAGTCAGTGTTTGCTGAGGGAGTAGAGAAAGAGGGGGAGGATGCATTTGTGACTGTATTTTAAAGCGTTTTTGTTTTATTCACTTCTTCATGGTGGTGCTGGTTTCCAGTACAAATGTGATTTCTGAACCAATATTTACTCACAAACGCTGTCACTTTATATTCACACCAGTGCTTAAGATGTGTTAGTGCCTTACCTGTGTGAAGCTTATACATTATCCACTCGGACATCCAGGGAAACACATGATGCCTAATGGAGTAAAGCCTGTCTGGAACCCATTTATACTACACTTGTATTTAAGGAATAAACAGTGTTATTTGGGAGCTTTGTTTTTTTTTTTCCTCCTCTCTGAATAAATCTTTGTATTTTTGCCATGATATACTGTCTTTGTTCATCTCACTGCATGCCACCAACAGTAGCAGTGGAGCTGAGGGAAACGAATGGTTAAAGTTTGCATCATGCTCCAGTCCTAGTCCAGTCAACAGTTATATAACGATAACAGGAAATTAGGGGAGAAAGACATGGGAAATGACACAACAAAGGTCACCCGCCAGATACGCGCTGGTGACATTACGGTTCATGGATGATACCTTCGTGCCAAGGTCAACGGGGCGTCCCAGGAATTTGCTTGCGCTGTGTTGGTTCGTTTTCTGTGTCAGAATCGACAGAGGCCAAACGTTTGACTCTAATCCTTACATAGTCACGTTTAAAGGGTTTGGTTTCCAAGTATTTCTAATAGAGCAAAAGTAGCTGTGATGTGGCTTCTAATGGTTTCTCCTTATTTATTTGAAAGTGTGGCTTTTGAAAATTCAAATGTAGCACAAAGAATTTTCTTTTTTTTTAATCCATTGTATCTGACCAGGTGCAATATTGTGAAGTGGTAATATAAAAATGACAGCTATAAGGTGGTAACAAACTTAAGTTGTTTTTTTTTTTTTTACTTCATATTACTTCCAGTTTATCACCACTGGTGTGAGCCTGGGCTGTGATGAACTGTGTTTAGAGGTTTTCTCTTTCCTGTATTGAGTGAGGGCTTTAACAGTATTTTCCTTTTAGTAATCAATATGTGATTTTGTTGATGCTACAGTATGAAGTATAGATTTGTTGTTTGGTGTGTGTAAAGGCATTTGCAGACTGTTTTCAAACCTCCTGACTCAATTCCACTACGCCCCTGTGAGTCATTTTAAAGGAAAATGTAAAGTCATGTACGTTTCTTTCCCTTTTCTCAGGAGGTAAAAGAATAGAGGACGATCACAGCTATAGAGAAAGACACACACACGGGGACTGTGCTGGCTGGTAGAGGTCTTGTTCCCTGCAGTGTCTTACCCTCCAGCTCTGGTGCCCTTCATGTGACTCAGAGGTGGCTCACAGACAGGTAGACAGACAGGTCTGGCGTAAAGCAGAGGAATGCTGATCCCCCTGCAGGGATCTGCACCGCCTCACTGTTAGGTTGGAAAAAGACACCCTGATGATTTCACCAAGACAAACTGTGGAGAGTGTGCGTGTGCGTTAACAAACACCTCCAGCTCCTCTGGGTGGTTCATCGACTGGGCGGAAAGTGATTTCTCCCAGTTTTTTCCTGGCTGTGGCAAACACTATCTCTGCACTGCAGAAATCTGAAGAATCTCAACCTGCTGCCTGCACACCTCAGATACACCAGTTAGAGCCCGTTTGTTTGAGTCAAGATTTTCTGAGTGCTCTTACATCCATGATAACTGTCACTCCCGTGCTGTGCCACCACACACAGACCTTCACGTACACATACCCTTGTCACCTTTTGCCACTCACTCTAAATGCAAATGGAGGTGATCAGTGGAGACAGGCCCGGCTGTTGGAGAGATGAGGTTGTCATTTAAGGGGAGTGCCACCGACGCTCTGAAATTACCAATTACACACCTCGACCATGCCAGTGTTGGCGTGAGAACAGGAGAGAGCGAGACGGGGAGAGAAAGAAGAGCGGAGGGAGATGGAGAGGCAAAGATGGAGGGAATGATGAAAAGACAGCAGGAGCGTCAGCTTTTATTTCTAAACATCCTTTACCAGCATGATCAAGACAATAATTCAAGCTGGCAGATAACCTCACCTGGAGGGTTGCTCTTAAGACTCCATAAGCTCATAATGGGCACATTGTGAGTGCAGATAATTATGATTAGAGCAGAATATAATATGATTTTCAGGTTGAATCATCCTGGGGACAACTGTAAAATCCTAATGAGCTATACAGGTAATGTGTTTGCTGCACATTAGAGTACACAAATGTGTACTGTTCCCCATTACATTATGTTTAAACTCTATTATGAAGTTGCCGCAGATGCAAAAAGACGCTGAAAATTTGTTTTTAAAACAAAGGCATTTATTGCGAAAAATGCACTTGACATGAAAAAACAATCAAATCAACCACGGGTCATCAGTACAAGACGATGTATCATGATCACATGGTAGAGCGCGCTGGGCATGGTCAGCGCAGAGCATGACTTCAATGGCACAAAAGGCCTATAAATATTCTGCACAATATAGAATTATATATATACTTTCTTTTTTTTTTCAGTTTCTCTCTCCATACCGCTGCACTCCAACAACCCAACCCCCAAGTCCTGATGAGGCGTGAGCGCCCACATCACGCCAAATGTTTCGTTAAAGTTCCTTTTTTCTGTAAGGAGCTACATACAGAGGCACCCTCCCCTTGCACGCACGCGCACACGCACACACGCACGCACACACACACACACACACACACACACACACACACACACACACACACAAGTATCCATAGGAACAAATATGGCTGACACCTAATTCAAGATGGCAGGGTGACTGCTCAGGCTTCCTGGAAGGATGTTTCAAAAAGGGAGTGGACAGTAATTTCACGTCCGTTGAAAAAAATTTGGATGTGCAATGGCGTCTTTTATGTTGTGTTCATGTCCAGTGGCAAAAACCACCGCTGTTAATGGCTTGTTCACATTTTTCAAGCTGTCACCATGAGTACTCGAGTGGTATTTACAACCAGGAAACTGAGGCAAAAGACAAGCTCACATCACGTAAATAAAACACATGAAAATATTTGTGAAACCAGCGGGTTCAAGTTATTTCATGTAAAGTGACCACTGTGCAGTGGTTGTATTCCTGATGTTTTGTCTCTTGTAAACTCTTCTCCTCCTCCTCACAGCATCGACTTCATGAAAAAGAAAAGACTGCCAAGAGCCTCTCATCTGCGACACAATCGAGGACTTGTGCTTAAGTTTGACTCAGTAGAAATTAGAGTCCTCTCTTCAGCGGGTGTATAAACAGATAAAGAAAGTCTCGCTCAGGGTTTTGTGCAGAGCTGCTCTGGGATCTGCTGGGGTTTTTTTTTTTTTTTTTTGTCATGGAGTCAAGCAGAACAGATCTGCAAGAAAAACAACCAGCAGGCTCATTGTACCGACAAAGCAGATGAAGGGAGTCAGAAAGAAGAGATTGAGACAGACTGCTCTGCCAGATACAGCTTGTATTTGTGTGTGTGTGTGTGTGTGTGTGTGTGTGTGTTTTCATTTGTAGGCACTGGGGTTTGACTGACGGGTTTTGAAAGCCAATGTTTGGATTGAAGTTTCCAGTAACTAATATCTTCGGACATTTTCATGGCAAAAGAGAAAACACCCAACTGAAGCTTTCAGTGGAGTCGTAGTCTTGCAAACTAAAATTGTGGAAAAATATTAAGTATATAAAAAAAGGGATTAAACCAATTGCTTTATTGTCACAATTCTAACATCTAATGACGTACGTCTAATGACAAACCTCATGTGTCAGTCTAACCCTAGTTTGTGTGTGCTGTGACCTGCTGAAGAAAACAAAAATCGGAATTGCCGAGAGTTTTTAGCTTCATCTGTTGCTCCAGATGCACAGAACCCACAGAGCACTGCCAGCCTCCAGAAAATGATCGCAGACCACGTTTCTTCCTGTAATTTCTGTGTTCGTGTGTGTGTTTTTACTTTATGAAATTTATTTCCCTTCCATGTTTTTGTTCACTTTCCTTCAGTTTAAGGGATTACAGTTCCACCCCCCCCCCCCCCAAAAAAAAAAAAAAATCTAATAATGGGAAAACAAACAAGTACAAAATTGCCTGTTCTTTTGTCTCCTCAATGGCAATACCATGACAAGTCAGTATTGTGTTGAAAATAATGATATGGGTCACAATATCAGCTCTAATGGGAGAAATGGTTGGTAAGACGTTTGATTCATTTGTACTGTTGCTGTTCTGTCTGGAGGTCTTGAATCAAAGTGACTCAAGTGTCCTTATCCACTGACAGACTCTCATCTGGTTAAAATCCAGTTAGAGCCAATAAGACAAATGTGTGCTCAGCCAATGAGAGAGCTTCACCCGTGTGCACATGGCCAGTAGCAGTTTGTGCTTTTTTCTGGCTCAGTTTAAAAAAAAAAAAAAAAAAAGCAACAGGTGAGGAGAGCCACTCCTGCCTTAAAAATGTGTTCATTTACTGATACATGCCCAGTATAAAATCCTACTGACCTCTCTCGCACACGCACACACACACACAGTGAGCAAGTCAAGCTCTGAGTTTCTCTGTGCTTCTATCTTCAGAAACAGGGATAAAGGTAGATAGTTGTGGCTGGATGTAAACTAGACAAGCCTAACTCCACACTCAGGACGTATAAATTCACAAAGCAGACTGACTACACACTGACTGAAGCAGTACAAAAAAATCTTGTTAAAGGTCAACAAGATCAGTGGAAAAGTTGTTTGGCAGTCGCATGATGAGAAATCATTGTCCCTGTCCTCCTCCCTTACTCACTTACGGGTGTTTCCCCCTCAACCGAACTGACCCGGACCAGCATCAAATCTGTGCACGCTTAGTTTCACGATGTTGCTGCAGTCACACAAAACCGTCTCAACGATGTCTCAGGAAAAGGCAGAGGGATTCCTGTTGCCATTTACTGGCACCAACCATGACATTAACTCACACACTTCAGACTAAAATGGCTGTAAAAAAGTTTTGCTATGATTTTATCCCACTAAATCAAAAATAAAATAAAAAATGCACGTGCTTAAAGAAAAAATATGCTTGCTCTTAAAATGCATGGATGTAATGTAGCCATGGAAATCCCTTTTGTCAAATAAATAAAGACTGTAAAATATTATATATGTATATGTAGTAATGAGTTGTCAGATATTATCAAGTGCGTCTTTGTCTCTAATCCTACAAACTAAATACAAACCAATTCTTTCAAGAGTTTTGGTCTAACTTTCTGTTTCTCTCTACATTCAGCAAACCAGTTCACCCGGTTCAATGCAGCACTGAGGTCTATGAAGGACAAATGTAAATTAAAAAAAATGGTTGTATAAATTTATAGGAGATATATATAATAAATAGAAAAAAATCCCCCACCTATATTTTTTTACCATTTTTTTCAAAAAAATTAAAATCCCGTGACAGCTCATCACTGCATGGCTAGTTTGAGACAACACAAACATCTACTTCAACATATAAAAACATAATAATGCTACATGCATTGTTATTAACATATATTGGGCTGAAAAGAAACACCTGTGCTTGTTGTCACAAACTAGACACAGATATGTGCTCACAATGATCTTGGCATGTAGGCTCACACACTTCCCTCATCACCTGATGGTAAACTTTCACTTTTCAAACAAAGAAAGCACCCAAATTCAAGTTCTGAGGTCTCAGTGGAAAAGCAGAGCTAATGCCTTTTTGTGCTAGTGTTTGCTGGTGGATGATGCCAAGGAGGAGAGCTGGGGGGCAGGGTTTGTCTTTCTGTGCTCTTTGAGTGTGCCTTCAGTAGTCAACATCACAAGTTCGGACAATCAGTCGGACGAGGCCCCTCTGACCCGACACTGTTGCCGGGCGATTGACGGGAAAAGCTGACCTGCTTCCTATTTGGCTGGGCTGGTTGAAGCCAGGGCTAGCTTTTATTCTGTGTGTGTGTGTGTGTGTGTGTGTGTGTGTTAGTTGGACCAATATGGGTTATTAAACTGGACTTAAACTGTTAAAATTAATAATGTCTTGTTTCGTTTCGACAGTACTGAATATGTTTTCATTTCGTTTCAGTCCAGTGATTATTCAGATTATTCAGGGAAAAAATTCAAACAAAATTTCTGCGTTGAAATCCAGACAATTTTTGTGTGTGTGTGTGTTTGTTTAGGACGAGCAGCTTTTTAGAGCAAATTTATTCAGGTGTCTTTTTGGGTCGGTATCCATAATTTATCCAAAAGAGTAATTCTGGAAAACCAATATCAGCCCACCCTTTGTGTGTTACTGCTGCTGCGTGAACTGGGAGAATGTTTGCATGTTCTGTGACTCAGAAACAGGAACATTGTGTGCTTTTTTGTCCACTTTTTCCAGTTCAGAAGCTCTCGACGAAGCTGCTGGGAAACAGGCCGGTCTGTCCTGTCCTCTGCAGGGTGCCTTTGTACCAGCCGTCCTCCCGCTTCTTATGGACGAACACCACGTCTCCTTCCCGCAGCTCGATCTCCGCTTCGCTCTGCGGGGGGTAGGGGACCACCACACGATACCTGAAGCACACAGAGACGGTAATAACACACATAATGCTGTTGAGTGGCCTGGGCAACATCACATGCTGGAACAACCCATCCGAGAGAATTCAATCTGTGCATGTATCATCAGGATAGAGAAGGTGTTTCCGGTATGTTCACAGACACTGGTGCGAAGTATGGATATGATGACACCCATCAATTTATTTAATGGATTCTGGGAATTATCAGTATTTTGCGGTCATGAGTTCCCTCAGCCTGTCCGAATCTGAAGTTAAAATGCATTTGATCTTTTAGAATTTATTGAATTTTATATTTTATTTGTAGCTAACTACTTTGTTAACACTTTGTCTTTCACTAAAAAGCTGGTGCCCATCTCACCTCCGGTTGCATCACAACTTCTTTCTCAGTAAAACTTTATTCAATTTACATGTCAAATTGTTTTAGTCAGGATTCTTCCCTCTTGAGAACCAATCAAAATATTCACTCCTGCAACACATTTCCGAGCAAATCAGAGTGCAACTACTTGGCTTTGATGAATAACGGCAAAAAGCTGAAATGTGACACACAACAACGCCGGCGTGATTTATTGGAGAGTTTCTGGCCTTTGCACTATTCTGTGTGGAAGCCAGTAAGTGCATATCAGATGTTATGGTAACCATTAAGTCTGTGTTTTGGTGTACCACTGTCCCACGGGGTTGACATTTACCAAAATATTGGTAAGACAAAATTGTTTTTCCTCTCTGCTTCTCTCTCTCACACTCTCTCTCTCTCTCTCTCACACACACACACACACACACACACACACACACACACACACACACACACACACACACACACACACACACACACAGAGACATATACACACACACTTACAGAGACAGCAGCTGTGTTTGCTGTGATAACCAGTGCTCCCACTACATAAATGCTTCATTCCTCTTTCATGTCCCGTGACACAGTTGTAGTGTTTGTAAGTGTGTTACTGATTTTACAGGTTTCCACTGAGGAAAATGAAATGTATGTGTGTGTGTTCCTGTATGTTTGTGTGTGTGTGTGTGTGTGTGTGTGAGACTATGGTTGCATCTCTCTCGGAGAGAAAAGGATGATCGATTGATGATTCACAGCAGCTCTAAGTGTTGCTCCTGGCCTGCACTAATGGACTGGTTGCTCACAGGCATCTGAGCACAGACTATCACCTTGATTAAACCCTGGTGTAACTTTTCCCACACACATACTTTCCCGCAGTAATGACTTATTGCTCATAAAGGGCCTCTGGCTGGTTCCGACTTTGTCTCCATTTATCCTCTGCTTGTGCTTTTGTTATCTGTGAGTTTAATAACTCTCTCAGGGCTGGCCTGTCTTTCTTCATTCGCTGTTTCCTCATGATGAATCCTTCCGACCCTAAATTTTACCATTTTGTCAGGATAATCAAATACTTTTTGTCTGGGTCACTATGGTCAGTTGTCACATTAAACTTTCCTCACAGTATTTACTGTTGTGCCATTATTTTTGCATGACTGAATATAGCTTTTTAATCACTCTAGAAACCAAAACCATGACTATGAATTGTTGCTCCCACAGATTGCAAGAATAAATTATCAGCAGCCTCTGCAGTGAGAATGTGTTGTGGATGAGCAGGTTCCCAGAGTCACTGAAGTACTGATCCATGTTCATATGTTAATGTGTGTGTTTTCTGTGTATTACATGTAAATATGCACATGTCTTTTCCTGTGTCTGATTTGCGCGTGTGTGTGTGCTCACCTCTCTCTGGACAGGGGTTTGGGTTCAGGCCGGAGGACCATCAGAGGGTTGCCGGCACGTGTTGCTGGGGGCGACATGGGGAAGTTGGTATCCAGGGACCCGGATTTCCTATGCAGCGGCTCCAACCCCATGGCCCCTGCCATCTCGCTCTCTATTGGACAGGAGCCAGCTCGCCCCTGCGACACCATTGGGCAGGAACCTGAGCGGGCGTGGTGGTGATGGTGGTGAGGATGGTGGGTGGGGTCTGTGGCCACGGCACCTTGACCAGCCAGTGAGGGGTTGTGGGTGGGCGGGGAGGAGGGAGGTGAGCGAGGTTTCTTTTTGGCTGCTGCCCCTGATAAGAGCTTTAATAAACCTCCCGCTTTCCTCTCCTTCTGAGGATGGAGAGATGAAGAAACAAGACAACAAACAGAGAAACAAACAAACAGAAAGGCTGGTAAGGATCATTGTTTTCCTGAGATGCACAGAAATATATACCTCTCATGATATAAAGTGAAAATTTGGTAATGAAAGGGGTGTAAACAATATCTCTATGGTGTATTTAGTTTTTCTTCTCTCTACATAAAAATCCACAGGACATAAATACACACTTCAAATATTAATCAAAACCTACATTTATGAAACAAATACAAATGTTTTCCTGAGGATTCAAAAAATGGGAAGCTGAAACCACTTTTAACTCAGACAGGAAAGCAACATGAGCTGTTTTATCTGTAAATATGGACAAACCCACAGGAATTTTGAGGGAATAAAAACCAACATCTCCAGACAGAGGAACAATACAAGAATTTTTTTAATGCAGCTGTTATGCTGTTGTTTATGTTGTGATGACCCTGGGGACCAGTTCATCCCTTAAAGGTTAAGTTTGAAATTTTGTGAGGTGCCCAAAGTTAACATAGAAGATCAATACCACTCTCGTGTCTACGTTGCCAGTTGTTTTGGAGGAAGTGACATGCTGCAACCGTTTTATGACAAACAACAATTCATTCGTCTTCTGTACAGCATCTCCAGTGGTTGTCTGGTAAGCTGAGTGTGATTACAGAAGTCTGGGAAGTTAATGCTCCTGCCTGCTGTTTGCCAAGAAATTACTACAGCAGGTAACTTGCTGTGAAAGAACAAGTTGTTGTTTTTACATTCTGCCTTGTGTATGGATTAGACAAACAAGATACAGTGTGTTAACATGTGTTCGCAGGTCTTTGATCTATGAACAGAGCCGAGACAGGCTAACTGTTTCCTTGCACTGCATCAACCTTCTTCTTTTACACTAGTTTATACTTGTTGGTAGAACTGACACAGATTTAAGGAGTGAGATTTCCAGGTTTTCCAATTATAGCCAAACCAAAATAACAGTCTTGGTTGGTAACATTGGCAAATGTGATGATATTTTAACACATTAGAACAGGTAGCTGTTGACTTTGAGAATTATCCCTCATCAGGTAAACATAACATCATGTGGAGTATTTTCTGTGAGCAAAATAAATAGGCTACAAATATATAAAAAATCAGCTTGATTATCTCCTTTCTCCTGCCCTTCACTCTTAGCTTAGAATGAAGAAAAATGTAGTTTTTAGATAAAGCAGAAAGGAAATCTTGTGAGCAGCAATCCTATAATGTATATTCTGAATAAACATTAATGATCCTTCAAGCTGAATTCATGTGCATCTACTGCCAGAAATGTGGTGATTGCAGTTAAAGTGTTTCTTAACGGCAACTATAAAGGTAGATTCAGATTTGCCATTCAGGCTTCAATACGGAGGGCGTGTACGGCACTGTCCATTCAGCTAAACTGCAGTACCAGGAGGACAAAACGCTTTCTCTCTTTTGCTGGTTGTTGCTGATTTCACACTCTCAATCATGACAGCACGGATCAATACTGAACATGCCTGAGCATGATTACAATTTTTTGGCGATGCAGAGAGCCTTCATATCAGCTGTCTCCACCTCAGCCATCTGTTTCTTTAACACACTGGCTGCTGGATCAGGCATCAGTTTTGTTTTAAACCCATTCTTTTATCAAACACTGTCTTTGCCATAATGCGATGGGCAGTTGTCATGGAAATAGCATGGAGTTGAAAATTTAAATGCCAAGAAACAAAATGGGGAATATCTGAATACAAACTGCTGTTTTATTACTGGTTTAAAAAAAAATAATAATAATAATAATACTGACATGACTGCTAGAGGAGAGCTAGGAGAGAGAGCTATCTCTACAGCACCAGGGAGGAGAGATAGCAGAACATAAAGAGAGCTAGTGACCCGTTGACCACACAAGATTCAGATTCAGAAGAACAGTTATTACTGAATAAAAAACTCATGAATTAAACACTCTCCTTCCAGTAGATGTGTTGAAAATGGCTGATTTGAAGCTGAAACATGTAACTTTGTGACAGCTAACACAACAAATATGATTGTTATTTCTCAGTGGCAGCACGGAGGGTTTCAATTTACTGTCACACAGACAGATCAGTTGCAGTAAACATGTGCTAATGGGTGTAAATGGTCCCTGTTCTAAATATGAAGCAGACGATGGTGCAGCTGACATTTATGTCAATGGGGACAGACACAGCTAGATATGATATCATTAAATCCAAGAACCAAGCAGCAGCAACAGAAGACGCACATGCTGCCCATGTATAAGCAAGTAAATCTGTTATTGAGAGACATGAACCTCTGCTGCAAAGTCTGGGAAACATTGTTCACAATTACCCACAATTCGTTGCACCTCTACGGCAAAGGAACAGAACTTTAAGAGCACTAAAGGACCACGGCTGATAATTACTTTTTCGGCTAATATAAAGTTCAGCTTAAGCTTACATAAGAGGGCTACAGCTGTGTATAGACTATACTTAACATTATCTCAATGTGTCCATCTCCAGACTAAAACAAAACCATCCTATTCATTAACAGAAAATGGTCACTGTTATCCAACAAAAAGTGTGTAATAATAACAAAATAATAACAATAATAACATAATCACACCACTGTGGCATGTGTGTGATGCTCATCTGAGTATTTGTGTAATTATAAGGACACTTCAAAACGATGTAACAACGGGGACTTTCAAAGCAAAGTCATTTTCACAGATTTCTGCTCCTTTTCTCAGGTCTCAGCCTCACCAACACTCAGTGATTATGTTGGGATACTTGTGACTTATAATCGCATTACACAGGACACTTCTTCTATTTATTTTATATTTTTGATAAATCTGTCCATCCCTTATTCTTCTAGTGCCACTACCCACTGGTCCCCGTGGTGAGTTTGCCCAGCTGTCACGCCAAATTTGCGAACCATTGCAGACGGCTCTGTAATACTGAACAAGGCTTAAAGCAAAAACCTGTTTGTACTTCATGAACATTTTTTTTTTTTACTATTTTTTGGCATTTTATAAACCAAAAGAGCTAAATTTAGCAACCAAACACACAGACTTCCCACTCAAAATAAAATGTTACAACTAAGTAGGTTGATAATTAAATATTGTCACACGCTACACTGACACCAAATTATGAGGAAACACAAAGTAACATAACACCATTGGGATATCTGATCAAACCCAAATAATTAACAAGGGGAAGAATAACAATCCTGGTCCTAATGATCAGACTTAGTATAGAGCAGGACGGCACAGAAAAAAGTGCTTACAAAGCTCTTAGAGGGCTTGTATAAACACTTTGACTCAGCAGAGCCACTATAGAAAAATAGCAGCATTCCTTTTCTCTACACTACAAGCGCCAGTGCTTTAGACTTATGTGTTTCTCTAAATACCATGATTTCATCATTTCTCACAGGATGTCAAAATATGGATCTTCTTTGTTTGAATTTTTTATTCCCAAAACATAAATCCTTTTTTCATAAAACTACTGATGCTCGGTGTCTGGAGAATCCACAGTGCACACTGGCAAGGTACTGAAATAAACACACGTAAAATGTTCCCCTGCTTTGGCAACATAGATTTCCTTCCTGTCGTACAAATAAAGCTTGTCTGAATTTTAACATGGGACAGGGAGGAGATGATGAGGTGGAAAAATAAAGATAAACAGAAGGAGAGAAAGTAGAGGGATAAAGGAGAGAGGAGCAGTGGAGAAGGGAGCCGGGGAAGAAAAGAGGCACAGGGGAGGACACAATGAAGTGAAAGGAAAGGAGGAGAGAGAAAAGGTGGAGAGAGACAGAGGGTGAAGGGAGGGAGGAAGGTGAGAACAGAGGGGTGCAGGGAACGCGATAGAAAGGGAAGGTAGGTGGAGAGATTGAAAGCGACAGAAAAAAGTGATTAATCACTCCCTCTCTCCTTTCATCTGCAGGCTTAAAGGCTTAATCTGCCTCCTGTGAGTGTGTGCACCCGCCTGTGTGTGTGTCTGTTAACATTAGTGAGACACGCTGCTATTGTTGTTTCAAATCGAGCCACCAGATGGCAGAAGTCCCTCACAGTTTCATCTGATTCTGGCTCTAACGTGCAAGTTAAGTCTAATTTAGCACCTTAATGTAAATAAAAGCTTTGGTGTGTGTGTGTGTGTGTGTGTGTGTGTGTGAAATTTTCTTTTAATTGCAAATGTCAGAAAGGATAGATACACACACATACATCTATTTGAAAACCATTATATTGAGGAGAGATTCCCCTTCATTGTTGATTTGACTGAACGGAGCAGATTTTGAACTGAACCCTTCAAACTCGATGCTGTTGTATAAAGACGGCTCAGGGTTGAGAGGAGCTAATTACTCTATTGTTCGCTCACCCACGCTCAACAGTCTTTAAATGCTCTTAAGCTAAATTATCTGAAAGAAATGACCAAGTGGATTCATAGGAGCTCCATATTTTTGCTTGACGTACTTGCTCTCACTCATCTGTCAGTTTGGTGCCTTAAAACAATGAGTCTTTAGTTGGATGCATGAGATTGAATTCTAGGCTGTAAACTTTTTTTAATGCTAAGAGTAAAACATAAGACTATATTCTCAATTGATAAGTACAACAAGCAGAAAAGTGTCTTCACAAGAAAATAGCGGGTGTCTGTAAAAACATAAATAAAACCGCACAGTAAAAATCTATGATCAATTATCTTACACATGGTTTTTCGAGACAGTTTCAGACTCTTTTTCTTCCCAAGCACTCCTTAGAGCCCTTTAGCTGGCAGTCCCCTGCATGCACAGATTTCTTGGAAATGGTCTACAAATGCAAACGCATCTCAATGTCCAATGTGATAAGTGTCTGTGAAGCAGGCTGTGCTCGAGACAGTGTGACACTGTCGAACAGAGATAAACCAAACTGTCTGCCAGACAGTTATCAGAGCCGCTTCATCATTTCCTCTGTAACAAAGATGGACTCTGTGCGGCCTCATTGCCACACTGACTTCAAACCTGATGTTTCTGCTCTGCCAAGCTGAAAGCAACAATGGTACCTATTGTGAACCAGGGTTAGGCTGAACATTTGTTAAAAAGATTGTATGATGATAGAGTATTTTATAACAAAAGATGGCAATGGTTTATTATTTTGTACCAAAACTCAGTATCTTCAGGTTTTCCTTGAGTTTTTAGACATACAGTAAATGCTTCTGAAACTTTAATCTCAATGCATATTGAGAGTTTGTACTGGGCTGAACTTGGTTGAATGGCCTGTTTTTCACAAATGATCTTTGTAACTGTCTGGTACTGGACTTTCACTCCCTTGTTCCAATTTATATGAGATCTGTTCAGCATGTGAGTTATGATCCTGAATCTGCCGGCTAAAAAATACGAGTTCAAGTCATCTTTGAGTGAGACGATGTAAACAAGGCTGCCGCCTGCTGTTCCATAGTCAATGAGCTGTTTGTCAGCTAGCCATGTAGTTAGATTAGCTGTCCCAGACAGTGGAGCCAACAGTGAAACAAATGGAGCTGAGACAGATGCGAGCTTTGGGCGCCATCCTTCACTGTCAGCTCAGCCCGATTTAACATCCACAGCTTTAGCGCCACAGATATCACAACATATAGGATGGCGTTTGTGCCAGCACCCTGGGTGAAAGACACTTACCGCTTACCAAGGTACTGCTACTGACACATCATATGCACACATACAGATGTACACAGTACAGATTTCACATCCACGTAACACTGTGAAATCTAGATCAACACCTTTTTTCACCAGACGTGGTGTTAAAGTTAATTAAAATATACTTTATATATATATATATTATTTACAGGAGTACTAAAAAGGTCTGTTTCCTCTACTTTGACATTTTCTGTTTTGCTGTATGTTCATCTGTGTTGATATGTATACTTTGTGTGGTCCAAGTTGGTCCGTATGTTCCCCCTTCCAGCTACAACTGCATGTTACGACAGTCAGCATTTAGAGACTAATTACATTATCAGGAGTTATGATTTTCATTTATGGAAAACCTGGCAACCTGCTTTCTCACAACCTGTCTTGTCTTAATGTAGTATGACAAGCAAATCCTATACTTCCCTGCATTAAAAGCATGAAGTCAGCTCTTGTTTAAACATGCAGAGAAAAGACATCCAATTATTCTATGATAGAAAAAGTGCTTGTTTCTAGGTCTGTTTTATATAAAGAAATCTGGATAACTGAAGCTACCGTCAGTCGCTAATTCTACAGTGGATTTCTCATAGTGTGATTATTGACAAATGGCACATTAAAACAAGCCATTGACTTATTGTAATTATTCATCAGGAAGAGACTCACCTTCTCTGCTTTGGGTGCGAGGGCACCCTGGTTGGGGGCGTGGGAAGGGCCTGGCGATGGTGGTTGCAGTGGACTGGCTGGCTCGCCGTTGAGGAGCACCGCTGAAACGTTAGGGGGTGTGAGACACGAGAGAGGGGATGAGAGCGGGAGGAGGGGTCGCGAGGCGGGAGAAGAGAGGGGTGAGGGCCCTAAGCTGGGTCCTGGAGACACCATGGAGAGAGGACGACCTGACTGGCTGTGGCAACGTGAGGGGGAGGAACTCTGAGGACGGAGGGGAGAGAGGGCTACCGTGGGGCGCTCCGGGCTTCCGGCAGGAGGACTGTGGACTGAGCCAGACACAAATACACACAATTAACACAACATTCTTTACCTTTGACTTACTCACTTTACTTTATATCTAGAGATTTAATGACAACTACTTGGTAGATTAGAGTGTTATTTTGTGGATCACTTTCAGATGAACAACTAACACAGAGACACTTTCCATGAAATGTCCCGTTTTAAAACACCAGTAAAAGGTTTTTACTCATCTTAATTAGGAAATGGAAACACTGTTTAAATTCTGTGCCATATTCACTCGGCAGCTGCATGGAAATATACTATGAGTAATCTAAGTTTAACTTGAGGCCTGAGCTCTGAAGTCAGCCCTTGTAGAAACAAAAGTGGGCTGAGATGTTTCGAGCACTTTTTTCAATGTTCAATTTCTATGAGGACATTTGGTGCTCGTGAGGATGGAAGCGCACAGAAATACACACACATAAGCATACAGGCATGCGCATACACACACATACACACATGCACATGCGCACACACACAGGGTTGCTAGCCACCTGCTCTTCTACACTGCAGTACTGAGGCAGAAGTCCATAGAGAGGCGCACTGGTCATGTGATATAACCACTAAATGCCAGAACTATGCGGATACTTTATTTTGTAATGGGGACCAGATGTGTGTATGTGTGAGTTTGTATGTGTGTGTAAGAGAAAGAGAGCAAGACAGAGAACAACGAAAGAGGTAGAGAGAGAGAGGGAGAGGCATGAGGCTCTGTCATTACGCCTCCATAAAACAAAAAGCACAGTGATGTCATTCAGCTGTGTGTTTGTGAGTCTGTGGGTTCATCTGTGTATGTACGTGGGAGTACATGTCCGCATGTGGCTGTATGTGTGTGCATGTGTTTGTGTGCGTTATTGTTGGCAGTGCTCTCACAGTGTGTACTCTTCAGTCTCCAAAAGAAACCTTCACCATTATTTTTTCAGGGAGACAGAACAGATACAAAGAGGAGGAGAGAACGGGGTACTGGAGAGATGAATAGACTCTGAGTGGAGAGCAAGGCTGATATGATCTAGACCTTGTACAGGCACAGGTGTGTGCCTGACCAATGGAAAAACATTGGCATTGTACAGATACAAGCAATGTAATCACACTCTCATGCACCGAATGTTGAAGAAAAAAAACCAACAAAAAACATGCATGTCCGCAGTGTTTCACACACGGTAACACATTTTTTAAATGTTTACAGCATGATGGCTCTATGTCACCTCGCAGCAAGAAACCACCAGCTGTCTGGACTCTTTTTTTTTTCCAGGCAGTTTCATGTTCTTTCTCTGTTTTCCCAACAGTCAAACACAAGCAGGGTATGGGCATCCCTGTGGCCTCTGGGTTTAAGACACTGAGTGTATAATTGCAACGTTCCTGCGGTCAAGCGCGGACCTTTGTTGCATGTTACCCGTCATCTCTTTCCTCTCATTTCCTATTTCGAACATCGTCGTAAAGCTAAGATGTCCACATACTTTCGGCCATGTAAGTGTATGCGAATGCCACTGACTCTCATTCATGTTGGTGTCTATCCAATTTTCTTTGCGTTGTTTTTATTTTTTGGTCCAAAATGTTTTTTTTTTTTTTTTTACATGACTAACAGCTTTGATGAAACTGGAAGTAAAAAAGGCTACTGAGAGATTATGCCTGGAAATTTTTACATGGTGTAGAGGCTACTTGAATTAATGACTGATCAATATTCTATTATTCTGTAATCAGAGACTGAGGGCCCAAAATGCTGCAACGTCCCAAATGATCTGGACTCTGCTCCTTTTAGCCTGCAGGCTGGTAAGCTGTTGCATGGGTTGATGTTGCAGAGCATGAAGTTGGATAAATATAAGAGACAGAGACACCTCCATGTCATAAATACTTTCTCTTAACTCCCTTTACATTTCTCTGGAGGGCTGTAACAAGATTCACCTCTCCTTTCACAGCAGGCTGTTTGTCATTCACATGAGTACCTCAATTTCTGAAGTTCTCATTTCTGTCTTTCTTGAGTGCCACCACAAGTGTGTATATATGTGTGTGTATGTGTGTGTGTGTTTGCATGTGTATCTGTTTGTGTATGTGTGTCTTCTTTCTTACCCAGCTGCATTGAGGTGCGTGCCTGGTTAACCATGTGTTGGCTGGAGCGCAGGCAGTTCTTCAGTTGGGCGGCGGCAGTTTGCGGAGAAGAGGCAGGACTGATTGTGTTAACGGAGTTGATTGAGTTTACCAGTGGGGTGGAGGGACGGGATGAAGAGGGCCCCGGTGACCCTGGAGACGAAGGGTCAGAGATTTTACTTCCCACCTGACTACATCCACTTCCCCCACTTCCACTCCCACCTACTGGACTGGACAGACAGGAGCCACGAGAAGCTCCCACTCCAAATGGAGCCCTTTAAAGAGGAGAGAGGGGAGACAGGAATTGACTTGTTGTTAAAATGTTTGAATAATCGTAGCTTTCATCAGCTCTACACATCTCAACATACAGGGTATTGCTTTAGAAAGAGTGGTCTTCTTTTCATACCAGCAAATGTGTGTGTAGTCAAGTTAGCAGCATGGTCCCATGGATCCACCACATTCATCCAGACTGAAATATATTAACACCAATCAGATGGATCGCCAAGAAAAGATACCCATGAATCCCAGAGGATGAATCCTACTGACGGGCTGTGATTCCCTAAATTTTCCTCTACCACCATCATGAGGTTGAGATTTATGATGAAGTGAAATGTATCAACGGCAGCTAAGAGTGCAGACTATTGTTTAGAACGAAATTTTTAGAGCCAGTATGGAATCCATAATGGTAGAGCAGGGGCTGCTAACGGTACTGTTATGCCTGGTCAAAGTGAGTGATTTCTGTGCTATTATCCGACTGGTGGATCAGCACAACATAGTGTCCTGCTGTAACATGTACGGGGCCTCAAGCTGCTCATGTTTCTGTCTGCAGAGTGCTGAATGGCAGAACAGTGAGCTGAACATTATTGACGCAGCGGTATTCACACTCTTATGGCTGCCCATTGACTTCCCGTCACACACATACTGAGTTATGGCTTTCTACGCGTGTGTGTGTGTGTGTCTGTGTGTTATTTTCCAACAGAAACAGCAAAGTTATTCACAGATTTGAAGTTCTCTATGTATGTACTCTATGTACTATGTTTTAACTGCTTATTGTGTGTGTTGGGTTTTACATGTGAGTTCATAAAGGCCCATATAGACTTTAGATATCAGTAAGTTTTAGGAATACATACAACTACACCACAGCTGCTTTCTTGCCAGAGTGGAAAGTCCTCTCAAGCAGCCTTTATACCATCATGACATGTTAAAAATAATGAAATGCATCCATGAATTCTTACATGGTCAAATTCTGGTCTAGTATCAGTCATATATGTAAATATTTAAACTGCATTTAAAAAATGTTTCATGTCATTAAAAAATGACATGCCAATATTATAATGTATTGTGTGTGTGTGTGTGTATGTGTTTGTGTGTGCATCTTTGGCAGCACCAATTATCATATTGAGAAATTTCTGAGCTGCACTGCAGACAAATGAGGGGGAGAGGTAACATTCCTCTTTCCTTCTGAGGAAGAAGGAAAGAGTATGCATGTGTAAAAATAACAAATTGCCTCTCATTTGATTACTCGCCCATCCTGCCTTTCTCTCTCTCTCTCTCAGATTGCATAACTGCAGAATGTGAAGCAGCCATTCATATCCAGAGGAGAGGGACACCTGCTGTTTTCACAGCCGTTTCATCTCTTTGTATCATTTTCTCTTTCTTTCTTTTGCTTTTCCTTTCTCCTTCTCCATCCTCCTTGGTTTGTCACTTTCTCTTTTAACTCTCCTCTATTTTATTTTCTCACAGCCTCTTTCTACCTTCTCCACCTTTTTTCTTTCTCCGCCCCATTCAGTCTTTTACCCCTTCCCTCTGCTGAGTCTCCCTCAGTACCATATCTTTCTCTTCATCTTCTCATTATCTTTCTGTCCCTCATTTTTTCATCCGTTATTTCCCTTGCTTTCATTTTCTTCCTCTCTCTCGTTTTTCTTTGAATGCATCATGGAGCAGAATACAGATTAGATGAACAGCCACTGCAAACATTTTCATGCATACAAAAATAACAACAGTAATTAAATTGCCAAATATACAAGAGGATGATGATGCCAAAAGTAACAATGATGCAATGATGGTTGACACTATGTGGTAGCCAAACATTAGGAAGGCAGATGGCTGCTGGTAGTCAAGGTGGTAATTTAAATCAAATTTACACTGCCTTATAAAGATTTTTATTTTTCCAAGAGGAATAACAATAAAATTGCTTTAAACCGAGCTTTGCACATTTTTAGATTTCACTGCATAAAACATGTATTTTTTTTTCTGCTTCCAAAGAGCTGGTGAGTCACTTCTCAGAATATGTCTCTGGTGCATTTTGCTAGTGTGACCGAATAATTCTGGTGGTTTTGGTGGCCAGAGGTCTGAGTATAATCCTAACAATATGGAGGCTGAAGCAGGAAGAATACATTAGCGCCACAAAGAATTAAGTACCCATAGATTGCACCTTAGCTGACTAAAGTCCCAAAAATTGTTTGCTGGGTATGTCTTTGTGACGACTAGCAGTCCGAGCACACAGAAGCACGTGCAATTACATGCCATAACACGCACCTAAATTGCACTGCTCAGCCTGATCTGGATTCGCTTTTGCTGGAACCAAGAAATTACCATGGAAAATTACAGCTACTGTGTTCGCGCTATCATCGTCATTGTGTGAGGGCAAAATTAGGGGCCTTGGTGCGATTGTATTGCACTGTTGGGTTCACATGACTGAACCAAATAATAAACTGAGTAATAAATAGAGTAAAGGTTTGAACAGGACACGAGGGTGTAGGGATTAAACTTGGGTGTCCTGTGCTCATAGTGTGGTCACTCTAGCAATTCAGTCACTTTTTCATCTTGGGCAAAGAAAGAGGTACTTGAAGCTTCATCAACAACTGCACATCCCTAACACAATTGCCACTTGCTTTTATCTGGCTGTGGGGATGACATAATCCCTTGGGAGGGTGCATCACTACAATACCCTCCATTCTCCTCATCCCCAAGCCTGAACTCACTAACCTGGACACAGGGGTGACGTAGTTTCCTGGGAAGACACCGGAGGCAGCAGTTCTCAGTGAGGTGCCTTTGAACCATCCGTCTTGACACTTCTCTGTCACTCGATACATCTCCCCTTTCCTAAGTTCAAGCTCGTCAGCCTTCTGGGGCTTGTAGGCGTACAGAGCCAGATATCTGGGGAACAAAAGCAATCAAAAACATTTTGAAGTGAGTCAAATAGTGAAAAACTAAAGTCTGCACCAAATATTGAGCAACCAATGGGCAAATTAGCTATTTACCAATTATCGACAATTGTGGTTCTTCATCTGAAAGCATGCATGTGGATAACTCTTGATTTACTGTACAATATTATCACTAATGCACAATTACAAAATAGTTGAACATGAGCAAAAAAAAGTTTTTTACACATCTTATTTTTAGTTGTTTAACTGTACGGTGCAGAGAATAACAGCCAACAAACTGTTAATTCTCCACCAACTCACTCATTAGACACCAAACAACATATTGCTGGTTGGTCCTCCCACCATATACCAACCATTATCCAGAGTGTTTCAAGCCTGTTTTACATCACTACCTCTTAGGAAAGCAGGAAGAAAGAGGTAGAAACCGTAAATATGACAGCTGGTCACATATCAGTCACTGGAGTCCAGCAGCACCTAAAATCCACAACCACTATTTAAACAGTAAGAAAATGGCAGATTGGCATTTTTCCTTAAGAGAGACTACCAGGTATGATGAGCTTATTTGTGTAAATAGTTATTGAGACCAATAAACCAAAAACAACAGCATAACTTAATGCACTGAACAGCAAGTTATACTTCTTGTAGCAGGAGTTATACTGAGACTGAGAATGACATTTTTATTGGCTTTTATGTAACAAGAAAAAATATTTGAGTTCTCTTTTTTATAATGACCTGTTATAAATGAAGAAGAATGATGCCTTCGAGTATATTTAAGTAATGGCCTTCTTTATCATGCTCTGTCCAATGAACAATATTTTTTCCACTGACCAATTTCCGAAAAAAAAAAAAATAAATCTGCATATTTCTCTCCAGTGACTTCCCCTCCGAAATGGTATGCTGTGCATGGTTGCTTAATCAATATGTCCTTGTTAACCTGCCTACAAACAGGTACAATGATAAATGTAGTATTTAGCATCTTACTTTATGACTATATTTATATTTGTATTCAGTATTGTGTATTGCAACTGCCTTAACATATAAATGAGTTTCTGGTCCTGATGTTGGGAGACATTTGTAGTATGTAGTGCCAGACCCCGACAGAAGACGATAAGACTACAGAGTAAACAAGCCCTATGTGTGCTGCCTCCCCCGTTACCATGGTAACAGATGTGGGGACCGTCTCCTGTCTCCCCATGGCAACAGGAGTAGTTGCAAGGTCAAGATGGAAACGTCTGACCTGATCAGTAGGACAAGCCCACTCTGGACAAATGTGTGTGTGTGTGTGTGTGTGTGTGTGTGTGTGTGTGTGTGTGTATGTGTGTATTAAATGTATGTGTTTGTGTCTATGTATGCTCGTCTGTGTGAGTTTGTAACTACAGCGCTACTTTAATAAAATCACAGATTTTATTAAATCTGACTGTCGCTGTATCCGACTCGCATCCTGCAGGTGGGACACCAGTAAGAGTAAAAAGCATATACACACATTTGTTCTTCTTCGCTCGTATGATGCCAACGCCACTTAACCCATAAACTTAATTCTAATTTAGGAATAATGAAGGACTGAACAAATGTCCTCACTTTCCACAAATAGCCAAAAACATATTCACTCTAACGCTTGAGAAGTACAAGGTCAGAGGCACATGCTCACTTTGAAGCTGCCCGCACCTTTCAGTTACCTGGTACATTAATTACAAGGTAAATTATAAAACAGTCCTGCTCAGTGTTGGCACCTCACCAGCCATCTGGACATGACGAGTGGAGTTATATTTCCACAAGAATTTAATTGTGCTTGTGTGTATCAGGTATATCAATCCGTGCAAGAAATTATTAGGCAGTGTGAAATTGGTGAAACAAGTAGCCAACAGCAACCTGACTTTGTTTGACCTTCGTATGCAAATAAGAGTCATATTACCCCAGTAATATCTGCGTGTACAGATTGAAATGCACTTTTTGGTATATTTTTACAAATACATTACAGATCAAAGCAATGAGGCTGACTGAGTTTCTGGTGGAACTTAGGTTTAAGATAGTGACCATGTAACTGTGTTTCTCTTTTTTTTTTTTGCACCTCTTCCTCCTGTCTTTCTCCATTGGGTGTTTACAAGTTCACAATCAAAAAGAAGGAAAGATGCAGATGAATTTAGATGCGGGAGCTCTGTAAAGGTGTTAGTTAAAGTAAAGTCTAACTGTAACGTGTAAATAATACATAATATGCGGTAAAATACATAGTGTGTCTGTGCTGTTCAAAGCCTTGTTATGAAACACAGATGTAAGCATCATACAACAGTGTGTGACTGTATATTTCCTGTCTGATGGGGATTTCATCCTTGACCAGTGGAGGAGTAAATGTGGTTGCAGAGGTGGTGGAACATGGCCAATATCTCTGGGCACAAAAGAAGAAATATTTTTAACGCAGCCAGGAGGCAGGTTCTGAAATCATGCTTGCATCTCAGGCACAGATCCATGCAGTTCATAAAACACAGAATGGGAAGGTGTTGGGATGGGGGGAACTAAAAACCTAGGTGGGTTGAGCTGACAGCACCCTGAGGTGTACTCACATGTTGAGTGGCAGCTGCACTTTGGCATGGGCCAGCAGCTCAGAGGTTATGGATGCCACTTTGGGGGGCACCAGCACCCCTGCCGAGGAGGGAGAGGGACCTGGGGGAGATGCATCCTAGAGACAAACAGAAAGATCCACAACACACAAACTGAGGGGGTTTACATTTCAAATAAATTATTCTTTGCGATATGTGCCTGCAGCCTTCCCAGCTTTTCTCTTTATCCTGGGTATTATTCTCAAATGGAAAAAAAACCCACAATGAACCCAGGTGTGAATGCAACCAGAGGCAATACATGTAAAAGCAATTCGTCTCCAGGTAAAAGCTAACAAAAAGAGGAATGATTTTATATTCACATGGAACTGTCAGAGTAGGTGACTGGGGAATAGGTTCATAGCATCTAGAGGAGAAGAGTGACCAAAGTGAAATCTGGTTTGCAAAATGTTTGTCTGCATGTTTACTGTATATGCTTAGAGTCTGACCAAGAAATCAACTACATATCTGGAGAGAGCAAAGACCTGCAGTGCATTTACTACTGTGCTACAATTAAATACATTTTGAGATACTTGCATTCAGCTATTTAAATACATTTTTCACATTTTGGATTTTACACACAAGCAGTTTATAAAAAATTACACCTTATTAAAGATTAAAGAACATAAAATAACCAGTTAAAATGAGCCCAGTGTCCATCGGCTAATAATTATATTTCTAGATTTCTAGTGTGCGTGTGTGTGTTTATGTGTGTACCTGGATGCGTGCAGCAGCCCTCGGGTCAGAGGAACTGATGAGCACCGGGTGGGAGATCTCCATGCTGTGTCTGTTATGGAACTGGGCGGCCCTCTGGCTGACAGAAAGCGCCGTGAATGAATGGCGCTTCTTGGCGTTTTTCTTTCCTTCGCCTCTCCGATGGCCAGAACCGTTTCCATTTGACGGTGAGGCACCGGGGGAGGGGCCAGGAGAGCAGGGGCCCAGTGGGGCTGGCTCAGAACTCGGACCTGGGATATTAGTTGGCGTAGGTTTGTCTATCTCCATTAGCTGCTTAGCTGTTTCATTTAACTGAGAGGTGAGGAAAGGAGAGGAGAGGAGAGGAGAGGAGAGGAGAGGAGAGGAGAGGAGACGAGACGAGACGAGAGGAGAAGAAGTTCAGGTGTTAGATTTCAGTCCTCAGTGGTTCACATACAAGATCATGACTGTGTTTGTGTGGCCTTTCCTCTCTTGTTATTGTTGGCAGCTTTTCAAACTAGGAGCATAACAATCATCACAACAGCTGGTGTAGTGAGACTCCCTCTGTGTAACACATACTCTCACTGTCTCTCTTTGTCAAACACACAGATACTTGAATAACCCACCAAAAGGTGAGCATCTCTTTCACTTGCCAGGGATATTCTCTTCCCTCATTTCTGTTTCGGTTAAGTTCATTCCTGGGTAAAATTTGATAAATTCGTAGTTGCAAATTCAAGGTAAACTTTTCTCATCCATCCAGACAGAACAGAGTTTGACGGAAAGGTTGGTCTACCTGTAAGACTTAAAGGATGAAAGTAATTTGCACACTTTTTTATTCCTCCAACTCAGTTTTAGGCCAAATTTAACCACCAAAAGTCTAATTTCTGATCCTTGACAACAAAGGCACCCATTTTAACCATGCAAGAACAAAGACAGGTCCTAGGCGGTAGGTCTTGGATATGGGTACATGGACTGTGTGGGTGCCTCCGAGAGGACCTGCTATTTCAGTTCATGTAGGTGGAGCAGCACAAAGTGCAGAAGGGTTGGTTGGAATGGAATATAATCAGAGGGTACAGTGATTAATACATTCATTCTTAGCCAGGCACATTACTGCTCTAATCACTCTGAAAATAGCCGTGCCAATTACAGCAACGAATGACGACAACAGCTCAACAAACAGAAAATGGCTTCTTTAGAAAAGGATATTGTTGCTGGATGGTGCAGAGCAACATGATCTGAACACACAGCACCTCTTTTATATGACCAAATCCATTCAACGCTATTCAAAGGTCCCTTGTTGTAGAAAGTGAGATTTTTCTGCCATGTCTTTTTTGATCATAAAGAAGGTTAATGTAAATACAGCAGAGCAATGCCATGGAGAAACGCATGCAATGAGGACTTTGTGCCCTCACCACTGCCCATGTGGAACTAACACCCTAACCTTTTTTCATAGTTGTTTTACCTTTATTACCAACACAATACCAAGTTGTGGTTCTGTTGCTGGGCTAGCAAGACAAAATGTTAAGGAAACGCTGCACAATTGTTGGATATCAGATAGATATTGTTGGCTAATTTGGGCACTTGCTAGCAATTGCCATTTGTACATTTTAAGACACGGCAGTTGTAGGCTACAATCTGTGGATGTTTTGGCGTTGCCTCTCTCAACCAATCAGAAGTGAGGCTCAGAGACCATCACAAAAAGCCCTGTTCTCGCTGTAGCTCTGAGAAGCTTGAGAGGAGAGTAATAAAACTCTATTGAGAAATATGTGTTCTCATGCTAATCAAAACACTAGGGGTCAGATGCATAAAACTCAATTTCACGCATATTCCAAGATTCATGACCAAAAGCTATGTGTACGCACAAAACCAGAAATATGCATATGCAGCTCATCAGTAAACTTTAGTACAACTCAAGTCCTGTTTTACACTTTTTGATTTGTCTGAACTAAAGAGGTTTTTATTAGGCAAGGGCATCTGAAGTTGTGACTAGTATTATTTTAAAATAACATTTAAACAAAATTACTCACAATGAATAAGGAGGATATAATTTAAACAATGCTAAATGAAACACTGAGTACACAAACACAATTATTTCTGTTTATGAGTTTTCATATAGTTTTTGCTGTTTAAGCAGCAAAACTTAAAATGATAATAATGAATTCAGGTTCTGTGAGGTTGGTTTGTTTTACGTTAAATTCTGTTTCTCCTTTTTTATTTTGCATTTTCACTTCACTGTGTCTAACTCGTTTTGAAAAAAAAAAACGTGTATGCATAGTCAAAAGAAAGCGTGACGTACGTCTCGCTGCATATTCTGTAGCGTAGGCATTATTTATACATCTGGCCCCAGGGGTGTTTAAAAAAAAAAAAAAAAAGCAACATAAACAGTCACATCATACTGTGACACAACAGCATTAAATTTCAACAGTAAAACAACATGCTTCTTCTGAAAGTTGGAACAGAGACAGTGACAAAGATGATCTGCTGTAATCCGATATCTCCCACTTGAACAACAGAATACAGTGTTTTAACAGGCCACTCTGCTACTTTTGTGGCAGCCTGCTGCCATTTGCATCAGTGGACAGTTGTGTGTGTAATAGCACTGTTCCCTGGCTGCACTTGTCAAATCAGTGGCTACAGATTTGTCAACATATGTGTCAGATGGCTGCAGGGATTTAGTGAACTGGAGGAGAAGCTTTCACATATTGTACAGTATAAAGCAGCTGTGGACAACAGATAATCACTCACTCATATTCATTTAAGGATAAATGCAGACTGATTTGCTGATGTTCTTGCTTTAAATACAATAAATGTTTATTTTTTTATGCCCATTTAAATGCCTCAACTGGCTGTGGAGTCATTGGCTAAAATCTAAACTTCCAGCTTTATTCCATCATCACAGTGTTTGCTCCAAGTATTTAGTTTGTTCTTGGTGATACAATCACCCAGCTGGCAGCAGATTGATATTACGCCAGACACAGACATGCTATTCTCAGTGCAAAGTCTGTCAAAGACACACTTTCCACCAACATACCAACAACTGACTTTGCTCCGCCTGATCTCAATGAACCTACCAACTGTTTGCACCTATCCTCCCACCTGTGCACTGTGCGCTCTTTGCTTGGCACCAGAACACCAGTGTGCATGCACTGGCCATTGTGCTTCCACAAAAATACAGCCCCAAATGTTTAATCTTCTAATTTGCATGTTGTTGACTGCAATGTTTCTTATTTAAGTTACTGTAACTTCAGTATATAGTGTAGGTGGATTTTTGAGGACTTCACCTTGAGGTCAATACGCAGACAATGATACAGAACTTGAGAGTGAGAGCTGGAAACAGCAATATGAGGAGGCTTTGTGCAATAAACTGTTCAACCTACAAAAGTTACGGGTGGGTGGCTTAAAGATCTGCCATCGCACCCTTTCTAACAAGGACCACAACAAAAATAAGCCTGTAGCTTTATTGTGTTTCTTTCCTTAAAAGCTTTAAGTACATGTCAGGGCTGCAGTCTTCAGTTTACTTTTAGTATTACTGAGCATTCCTGCCAGTACATTTCTAGCTGTGTGTACCCAATGGTCTGGTTGCAACAGATATTTCTTTGTCTTCATGTGCATTAGTGTTGTGTATGTCATGCTGTGTGGGGGTTAGGCTCAGTGACAGTTTGTGTCCAACTTGTTGAGATTTGCTCAGAAACGCTGCTAAATTCAAATTAAGTCATGTTTAATGCAGATATCACATGCAAATGAATATAGAACTTAAAGTGGTGAAATCATGTTTAATATAGACACACCAACTGAACACCTGTGTACAGTGTGTTTAAAACCGGCATCAATGAAAAGATTCACCTCTACAACATGGGGAAACTTTGAAGGTTGCGGTCTCATTCAGGTATTGAGATATTGTGGGTGAAACTTGTGTGAAACTTGATCTGCATACACACACACACACACACACACTCACACACACACACACACACACACACACACACACACACACACACACACAGAGGCCAATATGAAACAGGGACACATGAACTAATACACTGACAGACAACATTGGCATCAGCCCTGCAACAAATTTACATTGCAATCATGTCTGCTTAATGTAACCTCAAACTCCTGAACAATCCCCGGAGATGAAGTCTAATGTTTCTTGCTCTCTCTCTGTGTGTGTGTGAGACACAAGAGTGTAGAGGGCTGACCCGTCTCAGCTCTAAGTTGGTGATGTCGCATTTCCATATTAATAGATATGCTAATCAAAGCCAAATCATATGCTAATGAGCTTGATGGATTGATGCTGCAGATATAACTCAGTTTGCTCTCATGAGGCAAACTAGAGGACAAACACGCACACACACAAAGAAAGTGAGACAAGCAACTTGTGCACTCAAAAATTTATATTACAACCAATCAAGTAACTTTTACCCATGTTTTCAAGTTTGTGCCTCCTCATAACCATATACCTGCTGTAGTTGCCACTGACACTCAAACACACACTTACACTCACACTGCTGTGTCACTTTCTCTTTAACTACCAAAGCAATAGTGCCCGGTCATGCTGCAGTAAAGAAGATAAGGGGGAGAGTGAGAAAGAGAAAGAGAAAGAGGGAGATGGAGAGAGAGAGAGAGAGAGAGAGAGAGAGAGAGAGAGAGAGAGAGAGGGATAGAGAGAAATGTTGTTGATAGAGACATTTCTTCTTTTGGAGCTTTTGGCTGAATGAAATCTCCAAGGTCATCTATTATGTGTTGAGCTAACTGTACTCTGTGTCTTTTGGAGGGTGAGTGCTCTCCAGGTAATACTGAGCTCAAGCTGATGAGCTGATATCTGCACTGCGAAAAGGGTCAGCCAGCAAGATACATGCATGCCCATGTACACACACACACACACACACACACACACACACACACACACACACACAAACACACACAGAACCAGTGGCAGGTGTGTGCCTACTCCCTCCCACTGCAGAGACACAGGGATGGCTAAAGTGAAAAAGAAAGAGGAAGAAAGTCACAGAAAGATATCGTTGTACTTAAGGTTATAATGTGTGACCCAAACTCATCCCAAACCAGTCCATAACACAACAATCTCTTATTCACACAAATCAACCTGACTTCTGTCCAAACATCCACACTCAACTCAAACTCACCTACACTGACCTCACATCCACCTAAACCCACACTGGATCTTCCAATAGCAATCCTAGACTTACACAACATAATCCAACCTACTCAACACACCCACCCCAAGTTAAGCCTGGTACAAGTGTACGTAAATACAACATAAATCCATTCGAAGTCTTTGCAAACTCAATTCAGTTTGTGTAAAGGGTTGAGATGTGAGGTTCACCCTATAAATTTGTATTTTCATTGTTTGAGTATCCTTGCAGAGGCCAGTAACATCTGTATACATATATCAACTGATGCTGCGTTCACTCTCTTCAGTGACACAGACGAAAATGAAACGACTGCATCGATCAAAGCTCGGCTTTGACAAGGGAAGAGTTACGAGACAAGATGAGGAGACAGAGAGAAAAACAAAGAGAGAAGGTGATGGAGATGAGAGAGGAAGGGCAGGTTCTAGTCATTGTGCCCAGGACAGGATTAGCATTATGTCCCTGTGCTGTTCAACACAAACAAAAACTAACTGACCCAATCACATTCATTCAACATATAGGCCTTATTACTACAGATATATATGTTCTTTTACATTAGGCCTATAGACTCAATTTAACACAAACCTAGCATAATTACAGTATATATACATAATATAGTACTATTGTGAATATATTATAGTATAGGACATATTCTGCTCATGTTCATATACTCTTTGACACATTTCAAGTCCAAAATTATGTAAATTCAAAAACAAATACAAAATAAAGTGGATCACTCATTTACATTTAAAGATTCAATAAACAAAATTTTAAACAACAATATAACAACACACAACATATTTTTCTACTTCCTAGAATCTAGAATAGTCCAAAAAGAAACAGATAGCACAGGCTGACTGACCATGGGAATTAGCAGTTCAAATCCCTGTCGGCTGGTGGACCAATAAAGCATCCGTCAGTGCCTTTTGTGCTCGGATTGGCTTAGTTTCTTTCCAAGTCCAAGTATGGAACCAATACTGGTCTGACTTTTCCAAGATGGAAAGGACTACAAGCTGCTGAAGGGCTGCAGCTTGACTCAGAACTGTCTTTTCTTCTCCATGTGTCTCCTGGTGCAACATAATGTGAGATGTCTGTTTTCCTTAGTGACCAGCTACAGTGGAATGATAAAATTAGGCAACTAGGTGTTACTGATATTTGGGATTGTGGAGCTTGTTTTGATCTAAGATCCTGGTCTCATGCGATTGTTTAGAAAACCTTGCATTACTCCTTGACACATCATTTATGCTCTGCCTACTGACATGGTTTTAAAGCAATCATTTTTTTTTTCTTCCAAATATCTTAAATTTATGTAGACCCCTCTAGCAAGCTCAGTTTTTGGCCCATGATATTTTGAAAGCATTGCCTACAGCCATGTTTTCAGACAGTTTTTAAGGTGTTCATTAGACAATGAGCACAAGAAAGCCATAATACTCTGCCCACTATGCAGAGGAAGAGGTTACAGTATTGCTTTCATTTGTTAATAGTTTCAACAAGTACAGCCCAGACTGTTGCAACATAGATGTAGCGTCATAAAACTTGTCAAAAGAATGTCAAAGGCACAACCCAGAGATGTACGAAGCAGATAGAGTATCAAAACTGAGAACTCTGATTGACTGGTATTAATACATGTAGTCACATGAAATCAAAACTTAGTCTATGTCATTAAACTTTTCTACCGGGTTATGGGTAAAGTCAATAAATCATGTTTTTAACTTAAAATCTGAGAAACCATAAAACCATACATTGCTTATATGTACAATAAAACAGACTGTTTTGTATTACTGTCACAGTGTAAGCTGTTAAAAATAACTTTCATTAACACCCTTATGAGCTCAGCTTGTCTAAAGATGTTGATGATACTCTGTAGCTGTTTATCAAGCTGAACACAATGGTGCTTCGCTCCATAACAACACCAACTATTATAATATTAACTAGGTAGCCAAAGTACATACTATTATTAAATTATTGTCATTGTCATTGTGATACACTGCTAGCAAGCCGTGTTCACAAAAATGTTTGTCGGTATTTTTTGGTCTCAATGTTGGCTACAGACGCAGCAGCATCCTCTTCATATGTAGTGACTGCCAATCACTTCACGCGCGCTCCATATAATTTGAACTTTTTTTGATGGCAGCCCTATCATCTGCAAACCCCTCATCTCCAATCTGTGTTTTCAGACTGCCAAATATTAACACAAGCTGTCTGCATCCACATCTGAGCTCTGAGACAACAGCTATAAGAGGTACTCCATATCCAGTGAGGCACACACACCCACAGAAACACACAAATGCATGCACATGCACACACACACACAAAACACACACACACACACACACACACACACACACACACACACACACACACACACACACACACACACGCACACACACACACACACACGCCCCTGCACCCCTGCTGTGTCAGAGTGATGGAGAGGTCTAAATTATTGATGTATTTCTATTTAATAGGAACCCCTGTGTCTATCTGTGTGTTGTGTTTGTGCTGACTTTTCTCCTCTTATGGCTTAATCATCATTACCTAAGAGAGCTGTTTGGTCAACCAGCTAAATTTGGGGACATGATTGGATAACCAAGACTCCAGCCATATGTCGGCTGCAAACCCAGAGAGAGAGAAAGAGTGTGTAGACATGGCATAGACAATGACAAAACGGGAAAAAAAATAACATTTAATATGTACATCTGCATAAATGTATAATGTGATAACAGCACATGCATTTTGTTGTATAATTGAGTATTTGTTATTGAGTGCATGTTCTCTTAATATAGATGAAAAGCAATATAATGTTTAAAACCAGCAGGAAGGATGAGTCATCCCATTAGTCTCTCTGTCTCTAGTCTCCACATGAATGAATTTCTCTAAGCTGCAGTGCATACACAGTTTGTACCCTGGATCTGACCTTATGAGGGTCTTATTGTCTCGATACGCACACACAAACAAACACACTTGTGGTACTTCCCAACGTGACCGAGCCTCCTGTCGGCTTTGAATGTTTAGTCATTTGTTTTTGACGTCAGGGTCACAGAGAGAATTGGCGTGTTCACAAATTTGTGGCGTCATTGAGTAGAAAAGCGTTAACAGCAGTGAGAAGGAAGCATTTAGACATCATCCTTCCAGTTTCCACCAATGGCTTTTTACCATGGCTTAAAAGCTTTAAATGTGATCCAGAGCAAATTGTGCATGATATTTTTTTCAGTTGCACGAGGATTAAAGTAAACTATATTCCAGTCTTGACAGTCATGGCGCTATGAAAGAAGGTAAAATGTTTGGGGAGTTGGTGTTTTTTAATCCATTTACTTCTTGGAAATCCCTTAAAGAAAACTTGGTTACAAACAGCACTGCTACATTCTGGGGGTAATTAAATGTTTAGCTGTGTATTCCAACTGATAAGCGGTCAAGTGCACAAACAACACTGTATAAAAACATTATGTGGTGCCTCAGTGGAGTCACAGTGAATAATGAACACTCAGTAAACCTGCGGTGTGAATGAAATTCCAATATCTAACATTAAATGTACTTTATGTACCTTCCCTTCATACCAAAGTCATAAGAGTGTTTAAACTTGACAAAGGTCTGTAAGATGCTTTAAAAAGCAGGTCAAAGAGAGCAGAGAAACCCATTGAGACCAACTTCAAACACAGTCACTGTGTCATCTGAAAGGCCTACAGAGTAAGAGCAGTAGAAACAGACATGGTGGGCTTGAAATTGAGAGAAAAGAACTGCGATCAAAACATGTTACTGTCTGAAAAGATCCAGTCATCCTAACCATGTCCTCTCTTCCACCTTGACCTCGACCACAGGTTAGCACAGGTGATTCTTAGAGTAGGAGTGATATCTGAAATATTTATGATTTATTATTTTCAATGGATAACATCAAAGCTGTGGTAAGGCGTCTATCTATAGAAAGAAAACATTTCCCTCATTTCAAGACAAGATGTCTTCTTTGATGAGAAATGAGGCAGCAAACTAAAGATTCTCTGCCTCCTCTCTCCGAAGTAAGAGCATGATTAAAGTAATACAGGTGTTTTCCTGCAACATCACTTTTACAGCTCCTTCTGTAATAACTTGATATGTGGGTGTGTTTGTGTTTGTGTTTGCGTGTGTTTACCTCCACATAGAGAATAGGGAAGATGCCAATCTTGTCTCCCAGCATGCCCTCTGCCCAGTTCTCGTCCACTCGCCTGATTACTGTCAGTACCTCATCCTGAAGAGAGGGGAAATGATTGAGGCTACACACAAACAAAATGTTTTCTTTGGTCTTCTTTTAAAAACAAAGGAACAAATAACTAACTAACTATATAAATGCATGTCTTATGCTTTGACCTTTTTTTTTTGTTTGTTTTGACCAGACCAGACCCTGGTCCAAACAAAACGCATCTCATCTCACGTTTGGTGTCAAAGAGACTTTTGGATCTGTAACTATGTGTCTGTAAAAAAAACATTCTCCAAGGTGTACATACATTTTTAGATTTATAGGAAGTTACTGGTTTCCATTCATTTCAGGTGGTTTCATTTCAAATGTTAATCAATTACATGTTCTCAGTTCATTTCATGGCAGATATCACTGCTCATCCTCTATGCAGACCCACTTTGTACTGTTGTGTTCAAGGATTTTAAGAAGCAGAATTATTTCTTGCAATTTCTGTGTCCTTGTTCTGCATAGCTTTGTTGAAGCAGTGTGAAATGTGAGCTAAACTGGTTTGGTGAATAAGTGGAAACCCTGAGGAAAAATAAAATTACTCTCCTTGCACAATTTTACACACTGAGGTGAATACAGATGAATCTGTTTTTTGCAAAGAGCTACGCACTGAGACTTTATGTATGCATTGGAACAGCTACCCAAGGAAACGTTGACAACAATCAGCTGTCATGCTTTATAATAATAAAAACACACACTGTACACTTCCAGTTTATCTATTTACTCCAAACATCAGCATGTCTCTCTGATCAACACTGGCATAGGTTAGCATGTCTATGTACTTATGTATGCCTAATGCCAAATGGCAAATATCCTCAGCAATATTATATCTATCTCATATGAGAAAATATTATGTTCCTTGTTCACACACACACACCCACAGACTTCCCCACATAGTATCAAGTATTTTTCCCTCTGCTGTTCCTCTCCTCACGTAAATATCGGGGTCTTGGTAAGGCCATTATGGATGGCAGCGATAATGCTGGTAAATGACTGTGTATTAGTCATACTGAGTAATTACCTCTCACACTGAGAAAACAATATCACACGCACTTGTTCTGCATGACAACACACATACAACACACCACAGGGTTCATGCATCTCCGTGTGAGAGTATGGCTTTGTGCAATCTTCGGTCATTAACCTGTTGATTAGTTTAGCGCCGAAACAAGGAATGATGTGAACTATGGACGTCTCATCATTATCGGTTAATCTGGATGTGCAGGGAAGTGACTTTTCTTTGCGTCGCAGTGATCAGACTGAAAAAATCTACAGTGAAGAGTACAGAGAACTGTAATTCGATATTCTTTCTCTTCCCCCCGTCCACAGACACTCAGCAGAGACGGCGTGGATGTGGTATAACTGGAGCACAAATGAGCCTGTGTAACAGCAGGAACAAAATGATAAGGTTTGAGGAACAGGACAATACAGGGAATACAAATTACTGTTTACACCAGACCCAACCTGGATACAAACTTGAAAAAGACAGCGTGTCTTCTCTCATCTTGTCTTTTCTTTTAATCTCTGTTCTCTTCACGGTATAATTTTAGTGATACCAGTGACTAATAGGGCTTTAAACGTCAACCGCTCACGTCATCCACCTCTTATATAATGGATGGAGAGGTCTGAACTGGTCCAAAATTTTCACGATTCAAAGAATGACTATGGTTAAATTCAATTGTAGAAACAAGAAGAGAGGGGACATGAAGTTAGAGCTGAGAATAATTAGTCCTACTCCGAAAGGCAGTCAACCTTTACAGATCCAAATAGAGAGAGACACCAAAACTGGCAACAGCATGATACTCTACTAATTAACAAGCAACCTTGTTATGTCAGAAAGAGCATAAACACATGTCCTTTTTCCTGCACCCCGAGTTCACACTTTCTATCTCCTGTCAAAAAGCACGATTTTTCTCCTGTCATGATGATGATACGCCGCATGATCAGATCTGAGAGAGTTCGCTCAGATTCCTCCAAGCATTAGATACACAGGCATCCAGCGCTGACACACAGACCTGAGATCTATGCAAATACAACAGGACCCTACCTGACATGATTAGACCTGGCCAAAGCTGGTTCCAAGGTTATGACCTTAGTTACTAGGAACCATATAGAAACTATGTAGAACCATATTGTTTAAAAACAACCTGAGCTAAATCCTCCACATAGACTAGTTGCTCTTGGGGAACTGTTATATATTATCTCCTCCCTTGGAATAACTCGTCAGACCCACTGACTCACAGAGCTGATGACTGTCAGCCACTGAAATCCCTCTCATTATAATAATACACAAAATAAAGGATAAACCAAAACAACACACCAGTGTAAGAACATCTTCAGTACTCAGAGTGCACACCTCTTTCAAAGCTATACAACTGTCAAGATATTGACAGTCAAGCTTCTCCCATCGCCAACAGTTTTCATATCTTCAGATTTTTAACCACTGAAAAACATTTCAGCTAACTACAAGGCTGTCTGGCAAAATTTGTCAATAACACATATATTACCACATTATGTCAAGCATCCTGACCAATATGAGCGAAAACGTACTAGTATTTCAGAGCAATGACTACAGATTTCAGTCGTTCTAACTGTGAACTCTTATTGCTGTGGATGTGAAGGCCCGTCAAAATGTACAGGCAAAATGTGGAGTTAAAGGTGAAAGCTGGGGTGTGTTTGGGAAAACGCCGCGCAGAGCTCAGCAGTTGCCATGTACCCTGTTCAAAATGGCTCTGGTTTATATTCAAGAACCAATCCAAAGAAAAGAGTCAGTGCAAATATACATTATTAGTGTCCTATAAAGAACGAGTCTGATTTAACCCCACAGATAGGTGTTTGCTGATACTTTAGTATTTATGCTGTTGTAGACACTGAATATATCCATTCCTCATATAACTACACTGATTCAACCATGCAGTCTGGCCATATCTTTATGCTGCTATCTTTTGTGTTACCGTATTTGCTCTGTGTCTGATGTAAAAATAGTGTCCTCAGGAGAGTGTGTACAGGGTGTGTGAGTGTGTTACCTTGCTAAAGGCCAGACAGTCTTTATCTTGGTCTTTGTCTTTGACCTCAAAGTCATACAGTGCTTTGCCCTGGGGTGGAGTCTGACTCAGAGGACGCAACAACTGGATGTAACTAGCAGGCAAGAAACCATGACAACTGTTGAGCTCGCCATGGTACCAGTTGTCGTCCACTTTGCGTCGCAGGATGATGATGTCACCCTTGGAAAACTGGAGATCACCTGGTTCTTTTCCCTCGTAGGAGTAGAGAGCCTTCCCGCAAGGCAGAGCTGGAATATTCTGAAAAATACACAGACATGTACAAACACTTATCGTGCGAGCAAAGCAAATTTTTTAATACTCTGTTTGAGCAGACATCAAAACAAAGCAGTACACATGCCCCTTTTGTTACTTATGCTGGAGAGGAACAACATTTTGAGCCTTTAGTGAGATTTAAATCAGAATTTTGATCTGGTTGGTGTGAAAACAATGAGGCATCACTGGTGAGTCCAGCTTTACACGCAATGTTTGTAGCTTTTAAGGCCTGTAATGAAAGAACGTGGAAAAAAAAAACAAAAAACAAAACAAAACAAAAAAAAAAAAACTCACTCTTATATCCACACTAAACCGCTATGATTAGCAGTCACAACACAGGCCAAAAAACGATAGGGTCCAGTGGATTAGAGAACTCATGGTGCTGTTTTGGAGACACTTGTATTATGCAGGAGGATCTTCTGCACTGATGCCCCACACAGTGATTAACATAAAAGGTTAAGTGACAGGTGTATTTTTACATACAAATCTTGCATAGAGCAGCATTAAGTGCATTTTGAAACCTCTACGGAGGAGTAAAAGCATTGCTGTCAAGCATTAGTGCCACTGTGTCGAAATGATGCCAGATAACTACACCTCATAAACCTCGGGGTTGACAATTTCCTCAGTTTACTGTGAACTGCTGTTTCATTATATTCTTCCTTTTAAGGGTCTGGAAAATGTGCCTTTGTGCCATAGCTGGAAAAACTTAGTTTCAAGTCTGTTATATGACAGTAAAAGATAAACTGTACTTTTATACTGTTGTTTCTGTTTTTTTCTCAACTCTCATTTTTACATATGTGGTGCCCCCATATTAGAGAGATGGTACAAATGAAGCATTGACTCCTGCAGTGATCAGTAAATTAATTGGGGAAAAATAACAGCTCAGGGGGGCAAACTGGTTTTGTAGCAACCCACAACAGTGGAAAATCCAATATATTCCTCTGGAGGCAAATTTGTAGAGCATGGATAGTTGGATATGTGCTCCAAGTTTCATTTTATTCCCTTCAGCAGTATGTGAGATATGACTGGTTATTAAAATGTTTGCCAGGTAATTGCTGTTCCCACCTTGGGCAAAACACAGTAATTTTGAAAATGCCAGAGCAGTGTGATGCATGACTCCCTGGAGTTTCATCAAAATCAGCTCCGTAGTGTCTCACTTATCACAAGTCAAGGGCAGACACACACTGACCCATTTACCTCAGCCACACCGATTTCTGACATGATGCCACACTTGCATATTAAAGTGATGCATTGACCTCAGCTGATGTTAAAGTTTTATCAACAAGCATATCGCTGCCAGTCTTTAGTTTGCTGCTCATTAACAGTGATTGCTGTACAATAATTGTCCAATTATAGCTGTGCAATCATAACTACTCAGCAGGCTTGTCAAGATCTGAACTGCAATACGAGGGTACAGGCCCAATTAAGTTTGTGTAATGCGATGCTAAGTTTCACCCCCATTCATTTTCTATTGGATTTCAAGCAGTTCCTTGCAAGGAAAACTACTCGCTAGCTTGTGGGCATTGTAACAAGTGAGTAGTAGCAGATGTGATGTTGCACTATTTGTTCATTTCCAGTGGATCACCCCCACATATTGGGGTGTGTTGTAACTATACTATGGATCATCAAGTGGTAATGTAGACTTTCTACCTGGCAGCCTCAGTCTTTTAGCAGTAAGAGCCTTTAAACAATATTCTTCTTTTAAAACAAGTCTGTTTGAAACATCAAAAAGTCAGCCAGAGAGCACATTTACAGCATAATCTGAATTTGTTAGTGCTGATGAAATTCAGCAGTCATTTTAGTAAATGCTGTCATTTCAAACAACAAAACTGAGGTACAAAACCTGTTTTTGTCAAAATTAATTTCCAAAGGATTTCAACTTTGTCGGGTACTGCAACAGTAACTAAGTGGGGCATCAATCAAAATGCAGTTAAAGAAACTGGATCAATCAATTTCATCATCATATTAGTCACAATCAGTCACTATATATGTGTAGACACGCACACATATATGTATATACATATTCTAATAAAAGGCCCCAATTGACAATCTAATATAGTTTTTAACCTGCAGACCACATGAAAGGTACAATACAATACAATACAGAACAATAAATTAAATACTGAACATGTTCTGAAAGGAGACAGGTATTAAGAAGAAATTTATGTTAAAGATCAAGGTAAACAAACAGAAGCTGTAACAAAAGAGAGAAACGCATGAGAGAAAAATTTCTTCTCAGACGAAGTGTTTACAATAACACTAACGCAGTCACTTATGACTACACACACACACACCTACACAGACACACACACACACACACACACACACACACACACACACACACACACACACAAACTCTTTTCATACGCTCACATACAGACTGATTCTAAACTGCAGAGAACAGCCTGTGGCTCCACTGCATGACTGTACTGAGCTGAGTGGTGATGCAATAAGAGGAAACACACACATATACACGTATATGCATGCAAAAAAAACAATAACATCAACAAAAAACAAAGCGCAGCATTCCTACGAGCTTTACTAGTACTATTACTTCTACCAGCTACTACTGCTAATTATTAAAATTACAAATGACTTTGCAGCTTCTGACTTCAGCCTCATTCACAAGCCCACTCCCATTTCTAACTTCAAATGAGAGAATATCTTACATCCATCCACTGTAGTGACAAAAGTCAACCAACAGATACATTAACACCTGCTAACAAACTCCTCTGTGGTAGTTGCCACTGCAGTAGGTGTCTCCAGGACCACATGATAAAATCATGGCAGGACACACACACCCACATTATGTTCATAGGTAACATTTTTTGTGAGTAAAGAAAGTGCTACATTTCTGTACCATACAGTGGATGATGTACCTAAACAGTGGCCTTCAGGCAACTAAAGGACTTTGGATAACATTAGGAAAACATAGTAGTTTTGGTTAAATCTCACTAAAGACCACAATCCTCTCCTAAGCGTAACTATGTGCTGTGGGCCTAAATATAACAAACTGGTTATCAAATGTTGACCAGTTCCCATAACTCCCTGTATTGCAGGACTGGGGTTCCCTTGAATGAGGCTATCAGCAGCAGCTCCGCTGGAGCACCTGGGAGTGAAAGGAAAAGCTGACTTCCTAAAGGCTGCTGGAGGGCCTAATCAGGGAGCTGCTGCAGTTTGCTGCTCAATGCCGGGAGGAGGGAGGTCACTGCGCTCCGTCTGCCGAGGGCATCATCTAAAACTGGGGACAGGCTGCTGTCTAACTCGTCTCTGGGCCTGGGGCAGGCAGGTCAAGCTGCATGCCTATGAGGTCCCACCTGAAACACACTAAACATTGTTGTTTGTTGCTCTTTTCCAGGTGTTCCTGTGGATAATTGATTAATGTGCACCACCACATAAACTGGACCTTGTAAGAATCACTACATGCCTTCAGCCTCAAGTTGCAAATGGAAACATTCTTTTTCTGTAGGTTGAAATGTGAATTAGTTCTACATTAGAGAAGAAGACATTTTGCCACCTTCAATATAAGACTCTATTAGACCTTGAATTTCTGGTAAATTAGACACTTGTGAGACTTAAAAGATGTGCTGAAAGGATAAATGCACAATTTGGTATAGAGCATGTACTTTTTCCTCTTTCCTGTCTCCTCATCTTAACTTTTCTTTCATCCTCACTCACTACTTTTCTTCTCTGCCACTTTTGTTCTACCCACTGAGCTACTTAAGTGACTGTGACAACATTAGCGCTTTGCTTAGTCTCTTTACAGCACTGTAAAAAACCCTTTACCACATGTTCTTCAATCCATAAATGTTCTGCCAAGTTTATTTGTTGGCATCAGGTTTGAAAAGGATCTGAAGTCACTGTCAAATTCTCTATAATAATTTACCAGCATATGGCAACATTTATTTAACTCTTTCTTTAAGGTCTAGTGAAAACATATAGCAAAGTACCAACATAAAAAGATGCTGCATGTACAAGGTTATATTGCTCTAGACAATGTACATATATAGGCTACTACACACTATAGGTCTCGTATCTATGTGCATATTGTGCAACCTTCTTAAGACAGCAGTGTAATAAATGTAATATCCAATTATCATGTAGAGTATATAACACTTATAAATGAAATAAACTAATTCCTCTGCAATTTTGTAGAGGAGATATATTTAAAGCTGTCTTATCCTTGAAATTTTTTTTTTGCTGTAGAGCAGGGTTAAAAAGAAATCTTGGAAATTCGCCATAGAAAATTATATTCTACATACACAACATCATTAAAGCTTACAGCTATAATTGAACTTTTTACAGCATGACAATCCAAAAACGCTTTACCTCCAGATTCAAGAGCAAGAAAGTGTATTAAAAAATAAATGAAAGCCTAAACTATCTATGATGTCTTGTTAAATGTTAACTGCAGTTTCTCGGGCTGCTGTATGTCAGGCTGTGTCAAATAGGCGACATAATTCTGTCATGAATGAGTGATAAAACTGAGGAGACAAGTTGGGGCACCGAGGCAATCATCAGCCATTTTCCATGAAGTTTTAAATCCATCACTGAAGCAGCCTCTGAGATAAATGAAAACACTCTTCTTTGAATGTGCCATTACTTTCAAACTCACCAGTGTTTTCCTGTTTGCCAGAGCTGCCACCACAGTGAGAGGAACTAATCTCTGCCGAGCACAGCAGTCATTTCATGTGTGAAAAGAGAGGAGTTGTGTGAATGACAAAAACAACTGTTTCATCGTACAAGTGTGAAAAGGTTTTTTTTTGTTTGTTTGTTTTTTTTTTGTTTTTTTAGTGTTGTACCTGTCAGCAGCACAATATTATCACCAGCTACAACACAAATGCACACAGACACACAAACACACACACTTATTCAGAAAGCTCTCCCACCCCTGTGGTGCAGTAATTAGTGTTTGTGGATTCCTGTAATGGACAGAAGGTAGGTGTGTGTGTGTGATAGTGTGTGTGTGTGTGTGTGTGTGTGATAGAGTGTATGTCCCCTGCCCTTAGGGACATGCACACACTAACACACAAGTTCCTCCATCAACCACCACTGAGACTTCCATCTGTTAAGGTCTCTCAGTGTGGCCATAAGGTGCAGGGAGGAGACTTGTCCAACATGGGACTGGCTGCTCCATTCAGCCAGGCCCCTGTGAGACACACACACACACACACACACACACACACACACACACGCACACACGCACACACGCACACACGCACACACGCACACGCACACATGGAACTTGGTAATTTTTCAATATGACTAGCCATTAGTTTAAATTGGAAACCACATAAGAACTTTACCAAAATAAAGGACAGATTAAAGATGCCAAAATTATAATTCAAATTAATTATTATTATTATTATCTGATCAAATAAGTAGAGTCAACATTCAAGCATTCAATGCAGAGTTTTTGGTACTTATCTGAATATGTTCAGTTCAGTATTAAAGATGTTTACATGTTTGTGTCAACCAATGTTTTTCCTCCTTGGTCTATTTGTGTCTGTCACTACCCTCCAGAAACCAACCAACCTTGCACACTGTCATGACACAACCATCAATTACCAAGAAACTCCATTATCATATCAGCCTAAAGTAAAAGAAATAATGACAGGATCTTGAGCTATAATGAATATTATGGCATCTGTCACATAGTTCCTCCAGGACACCTCTGACACCACCACTTTTAAATGGTTTCTCACATGTGTGTGTGTCTGCGAGTGTTAACAGAGACAATGAGCTGTCTGTCATATTAAAGGTATTATATATTTGAAGACATAGCACTTTGTTATGCATAAGTGTTAAACACAAGTGCGTCGTGATGACTTATCTGGACTGGAGATGATGAAAAGCATGGATAAAAATGTTATTCCCCCCCCCTGTGTTTTTGGACATGTAAGAAGATTACACAATTTCCAGGCCTATATGCATGCATACACAAACAGAAACACACGCGCACACACAGGATTAAAGTCTGCATGTGACACACTCACCCTCACACTCATGCTGAGCTTATTAAATCAATAATTAACAGCCACTCTCAGCTCTGTGTACGTGAGAGGCAATAAGAAGCAGTCTCATCTGCTAGGACAATACACTCCAACACCCACATCTCTTATAACTGATCTCCTCTCATCATACTTATTCATCTACTGTAGACTGGCATTCAGCATTCAGAAACCCAAGAGTATATGTGTATTACTGGTCTTTACTGTTAAAGCCATGCCATGGGAAATGGTGCACCAGTATGAACTACTGAAGGCGATACTGATATTTTCTAGGCTGAAAGCTTTATTTTTTTTCTCCTTTGCTTTTATTTTGATTATTTCTTGTGGTGGAAAAGCCTCTGGCATGCTGACCCTTCAAATCTGAAGCACTTTTTGAAGCAGTTAGGGTGACACACTGAGAGCATACTGATAGCCACATCAAGAAAAGTGAAATAACAGTGTAAGGCTGAAGACATTGAACACTGAAAAGCCTAATCTATTAAAACTAAAGAATGGAGGATGAAAAGGTGAAGATTCCCAGCAGTACAGGATTTTTTCACAAACTTATCTTTACAAACTGTAGACATAAGTGCAAAATACAGTATGATGCAAAAAGTTTGCTTTGCTGCTGCAACAACTTCCTTAGAGTCAAGGAAGAGGCACTTTATTGTATCACTACATCGTCTGACGGATTTGACTTTATGATACTGGATAAAGCCAACTATGTATATAAAAAGTCACTGTGCCTTATATAAGGTTATATATAAGCAGGTGTCAATTGATAATTTCTATTTGAATGAAGCAATGAGTAAATCACAAATATATATAGAGATATATACAAATGGTCACTTGAGGATTCTTTCAAATACATTATTGTCTCAATTTGAAAAAAAAAAACTGTTGAATACATAAATAATGACAGGATTATAGTTAGTTAAACAGCACTAGGGTTTATACAAACATAAACACAAAACACCCTCCTTAACTGAGACAATTGCTAGTGTTGGTTTGGACTTTGGGAAGCGTTAATAATGTTACCCATGAGAGCTGCAATCTTTATGCAGCTATTGTAGCTACTGCACATCCCCCTGTGGCCTGCATTATAAAGACAAAAGCTTTGGTGTATGGATTTTATTTGCCTCATATTACTAGATGTTAGTAATTGTAGCACACACACTGCAAAATGCTAATATGGTTCTCCCATAGGAAACACTCAATAAATTGCAACCGGTTTAAAAAAAAGTAGAGACGAAAACTGCATAGGTCCATTCACTTATTTTATATTATAAAATAGTTTTATTCTCAAATGCGGGCTGCAAATATAGTGCAGGCTATTGTGCCAAATTATCTGATAACAGAAGCTAACAAGCTGATATTCTAAGCCACATTAGCAATCTGTCAGTGTATCTGCAACTAAAATATCTCAACAACGACCAGTTGCATTGCAATGAAACTTTATACAGCTCTCCATGGTGCCAATTATGAATCCTACTGACACTTATGATCCCCTGAGTCTTCCTCCGACAACACCATGACGCTGACATGAATACCACAACAGCTGATAACCTACCATTCATTTTAGTACACAGACATTCCCCTCAGGATGAATTGTGACCTTCTGTCTTTTCATCTAACATTCATACTGACAAATTACATTTTTGATCTGATGATGAGCAAATACCAGCATAACTCGCGATAAGCGATAAGCAGGCTAACTCCCTGAACTTAGATGGTGATTTTATAGTACAGAGTATACCTGTTAAACATTTGTGCCATTGTCTTGCCAATATTAGCTGCTGTTAGCATTTACTTACAAGTACTACTGTGCTAAAGTATCAATAGCCATATCGGTATCAGGTTAAATACAAAGAGCACATAGCTACAGAATATATAATATAGACTGTGTGTATAATACCTGCACCCACCTGATCTGCAAAAATATACATTAATAAGCCACCTTAACCCGACCTGTAAGCTGCTAACCTTTAGCTCTGTCTCACTCTCGCTGTCTCTCTCCTTTACTTTTCAGTGGAATCTGTGGCTACAATATTTATAAATGATTTGATTTTGTTTCTATGTATCATTATTATGATTAATAAGAATCTGAATAAGAATAAAAAAAAGATGAGATGTAGCTATGGCTGCTGTGCCTGTTTCAGCACCAGAGGCACAGAGAGGGGCGAGGAGAAAGGCTCATAGTAATAACAGTAGGAGAACAGACGAGAAAGAGGGAGAGAGAGAGAGAGAACACTTCACTATCTACTCTCCTGTATGGAATAAGCACCCCTTTGTACTCCTGAGTGCTACAGTTCATACATTAATTAACAGTTTTATTTTATGTTTTACAAAGGGCGAGAAGGAAACACTTTGTAGTTATCGACAGCCAGGGCATAAGAGCATCTGCACCCTCTGGTGTGTGTGTGTGTGTGTGTGTGTGTGTGTGTGGTTGGGGGAGGGGGGGGCAGCTGGCAGTGAAAGTGTAGCCTATCATATGCAATGGTCTGCAAGTTAGTTAAAAGTTTTTGGTTACTTCTTGACCCAACCTGCCTAAAGATTTTCGAGCACAAACGTACCCTAACACGCCCAACCTGCGCATCACTAGTGCATAGTATGGCCCGACTACGTAAGGTACTGTTTGCAACCTCACCTGGATTTGTCTGAGACAGGACTTTTCTGTTCCACTTACTATCATTTAGTGACAGAAGTCTTTCACTAAAAAACCTGGAAACATCTGCTGTACCAGCAGTAACACAACAAGCAAAAACAGCAGAGGTGTAACCATGACTACTAGATTCTCTTTTTCTTGACCTCAACTAAACCGCTAAACACTTCCAGTGAACACTTGACATTATGTTGCCGTCAGTCTGTCTAGCTTCTTCTCAGCAGTCACAAGAGCAAGTATCTGGACTAGAGGTTGTATTTGCAAAAGAGCAAACAGATCTCAAAATGTATTAAATCATGTGCACACTAACCTAAAACAACGTTAGTTAAGGAAATGGCTCTAGTGAAGACTGATATGCATATAAATTGATGTGTAAATCAATTCATTCATTTGTAAGGGAGAATGGGGAACACTGTGAAACTGAGGGACGTCATGGAGTGTGAAATGGAGGTGGCTGTTACTGAGGTTAAAGCTATATTGGAGGAGATGGAGGTTTTATTGTTTGGTGGTCAAAACACTGGTGTGACCAATAAGAGAAAATTTATTGAGTGGCAGCACATCACTCCTGCAGTGATTCAAAAAGCCAACTCTTCCTGTTTTCTTATGTTCTTTTGGTTTGAATGTACACGTTAGGTTATATTTTGCTTGTAACCCTTTATCCTTTACTTTTTCATTTGTATTCTGTGTTTGTATTTATCTCTGGTTTGTTATCACTATATTATCACTAGCTTGTATACAGTTGTTTCCCTGATTGGAAAAAAAGAAAAAAAATCAAGAAAAGAGAGAGAGGGTGAACAGGAGTATTCATGAAAATCGGGATGAAATGGTTAGATATCAAAACAGACAGCGAGATGCATGATGCTGCGTATCGCAAATCTGTTTCCTCTGGTGGGGATCAGCAGTCACAGGAGCTGCCTGCCCTTAACAGGCGCCTAACTGCCTGCTCGGAGTTACTCTTCAGAGGAAAGGAGACACAGATCTGATGGTGAAAGAAGCTGCTGCAGTGAACCAGATAAACAGAGCATGAAGCTTGCCCCATATTGCACACTTCATGGGTTATTTCTTACGGTACATGTCTACTGAGACAAACTTTGTTAAGGCCCGGATGTTCTCTGCAAAGGACATGTCCTCACAGTGTTTTATGTATTAGTGGGATCCTATGTAGGTTTCAAGTCTTCCATTTGAAATGTGTGACTACAGTGATTGTGTAGTGGTGTGTGGCCAGTGTAAAAAGGGCATCGGTCTCAATAGGCATTCCTCTGGGCAATGATCACAGGAAGTGGACCAAAGTTACTTTGCAGGAAATTGGATCAACCTCTGACCCAGTGACATATAACTGGCCCCATCATCAGCATTGGTTCTTGTGCATGACTGAACGAATGTAGCACTCACTGTTCTGTCTTTAAGGTCTGCTCCTAGTTAAGTAGATGTCCATGCAGTTCTGGAGATAAGAGGGACTAAAGGCAGAATACATCACTGCTCTTCATCGTCATTGTCTAAGGCCAATTAGCTCTTACAGCTGCTGTGCTCAATCCAGTCCCAGTTGGTGCTTTTGAGGCGGAAATCACATACTTAATATGAAGCTCACAAAACTTGCAAGGCTAGTGAATTCCCACCATCTCCAAAATCTTCATATACTTGGTTCAAAGACATGACAAACATGACACTTCCATTCTTGCAAACAAAGCATCACAAATCACAGACAAGAGCGTCTTTACCTTGGTATACTGGAGGCGTGCTGTGTACCTTTGGCCTTTTCGTTATGCCTTGTGCACCAGTGGCACATCTGCATTAGAATGAATCAATTATCATACAAGCTAGGTGGGTGTGCTGGCATAAATCATGGTTAAGTACATATACCACCCCGATATCATACCAAGGACAAACTGAAGTTTCTAGACATACTGAGACCTTTGCAGTCTGTGAGTATTTGGTATGCATGTGATCCACTGGTTAAATACTACTACTGTAGTTTAAAGAAACAGCAATCAAAATGTGTTTTAGTGCTCTCAGTGTTCTCTTTTCAAAATGCCAAACCGGTGCGGATCCAGAGAAAATCTCAGTGAGCCTCAGGAGCTTAATGCTGTGCAACTGTATGAAAATACAGCCCAGAATCTTATCTGTTACAGGTGTTGCATACAAATCCCAGTTCCTCCCTTTCGAGCCTACACTGTGTTTATAAATGGAGCTACACATTAATATGTAGATAGTTTTTTTTTTTCTAAATGTGCGCACAAATGAACATAAAAGCCAATCTGAAGCAAGCTAAATTATGTCCATCAAGTGTTACCACACACTTATACAATGGGGTAGAGTGGAGTAGCCTACACTGGTCAACAGTGAAAGGTTTCTCTTTACTATTTTCAGAAAATAACATGAAATAAATAATTAAAGAACATTAAGGTGCATAATAAAACAGCACTGAAATATGTATTTCAATTTCAATACACTGCATGGGTATTACAGTAATGTGTGTACTGTCTGCTGGTAACTGACACCACATTTTTGAGGTTTCACTTCAAAGGCAACATTTGCATACTCTGTAGAGGATGTGGAGGAGCTTCAGGTTAAGTGAGCTTAGAAGGAAATCAGGAATTAAAGGGACTAAATGGTCTTGTTTGGAGTACCGCGACACATCCTGTATCCTGGATTCACTCATCTGTCAACTCTATTGCTCGGCAACACTAACATTCCCACGCTGAGGCGGTGTGTGTGTTTGTGTGTGAAGGATGGCAGATGAGACAGGATGTTCCACTCCGCTCACATCCTCATCCATTTTTCCAGCCCCAAACCATTCCCGGTCCCCTGTAGTCCATCCACTCACCTCCCTACAGATGCACGCACACTCTCTTTAACTGTGATTACTCTACTCGCTCCTCTCTTGCTCAGCCGTCCTTGGAGGGGCACTAGGCCATTACAACTTTTTTCCTCACTGTGTGTGTGTGTGTGTGTGTGTGTGTGTGAGTGTGAGAGAGAGAGAGAGAGAGAGAGAGAGAGAGAGGGAAATTTTGTATGTGTGTGGTAATAGCATAGTAAATCTGCAGAGGTCTTTTTCCACTCTGCTGTGAGAGCGGCATTTTATCATGCTGTGCTGTTTTATTGGCGCAGACACTCAAGTACAACACAAACACAAACACACATCTATGCACAGGCAGAAAGGTATTACCAGTATGTTAAGACAATGTTAATTTGTAGAAATAAAAACTTATATACAATTTATTTGAATGTGTGAAATAAAAATCCAAGTCCAAACACACATATACAATCACAGAGTTGTTGTGGGATAATACAAAAATTAAAAATATTCACATAAAATACCAAATGTAAAACAGCAACATGTCAACATGAAACCATGCTCCCAAGCACACACACACACACACACACACACACACACACACACACACACACGTAGGCTGTCTGGCAGTAATTCAGTGCACTATTGATTCACTTTCCATCTATAATTCATGAAACAACACACACCTCAGGTTAAGTGGAGAGACACACACACACACACACACACACACACACACACACACATATAGTTTCTGAGAAGTAGGAAGACAAGAAACACAACACCACTCACAGTGTATAAACTTAGACACACCAACACACACACACACACACACACACACACACACACGCACACACACGCACACACACACACGCTTAAGTCTAGCCAGCAGCTACCAGGCGTTTATTCATTTCAACCTTGTCTTCACCTCTCCATCACTCCCTTGTTCCTTCTCCTCCACGTCTCCTCTCTTTCAGCGTATCATTCCAACTTAGACCAGGTGCACACTTCACTTCATACGTGTGTGTGTGTGTGTGTGTCTGCGTGTGTGTGTGAAAATGTATAGTATATAGTATATAGTGATGTATAAGTAAATAGTGATTTGTCCAGCAGTTGTTATGGTTACTCAGATACAGACAGACTGACTCATCAAATACTTTTGATGAAAAAAAAAAAAAGTTTTTGATATTATTGCTCATTTTTCTTGATGAAATAAAGTTAAAGCTGCAGGGTTTACTTCCCACTTCAGAGCTACAGTGAAAGTCAGCAATAACCTAACAACTATTCAATAAAAATCTCTCACATTTCATCACACTCTTTTCATTTTACTACCATATAGAAAAAGCCACTTCACATTGTGTTTGTTTTGTTGATATTATGATTCAGTGGAGCAGCATGAGCACTGAACTGAGCAATCAGGGTGAATCATGAGTGTGTTGCTGCTCTTGCTGACTGGTTCCCAGTGAGTGTCGGCTCGTTTTGTTCTTTTACACCTCTTCAAAGGCTTGAGTCAGATACTCAAGAGCTACACTGGTGAGTTTGAGCACTGAAACCAATGGAAGAGATCACAACATCCCAGCAAAAGCCAAAGCTAAAAGACCTCTGGCTGCAGTGTAGTCCAAATGAATAAGTCAAAGTAGACGTCAAATCCATTTCTCTCAAAGATGGTTTCTGTCATTTTATGGACACACTGATGAATTTTCAGGTGTTCATTTTTGTGATGTGGTTTTAATTAGTTACCTGATGCCATAAAACAGACACGCGACATCGCTACTGACAGCTATGACTGACTAGGGATTGGGGCCGAGCTGGTGTATGGGTGGGACCTCGAAACCGCTGCTCCAACAGTCAATCACTACTGCGATTTGGCTCGTATCAATTTTTTGTGCAGTCTCAGGTCATTTTGTTCAATTCATTTAATTTATTATTATTCAATAATTCTTCTTGTTCAACAATAATTAATTACAATATTAATCCTAGGATTTCCCCCCTTTGTTACCACATGAATTCCGACAGGCAAAATGTTTTTCATAAACTGTACTATTGAGCTACATTTTTCACTACATGTCTGCAGTTTGTTAAAATAACTGTGCAGGAGTGTAACTGCAATACGCAGCCACTATACTGAAATACCTTTTCACAGGCACACAGAAAATACAGTACGCACACATGACACATCATAGATTGATACACATACACCCTCCATCTTTTTGAATTCTGGAAACATCCACAATGAATCATGAAGTATCACAGAATAATCACTACTCTCAATCGTAGCAGTGAGACAGCCTGTCAAGCTCATTTTTAATTGTTCGTGCACATGCACACACACAGACACACAGTTATCTATAATCTGTCCTTAGACTTTTGTACAATGTCATACAGCCTTTCATCTTCACATTGAATATTCTTTGTGAATATAAAGCACAATGTACTTTCATGACTTAACGTCAGGTTCCTGCATCAAGGGTATTTGACTGAGTGAACGACTGAGAGAGAGGCAATGACAGAAAAAGAGAAAAGAGCGCAAGACGGGAAGGAGAAGCGACAGCAAGCTTTAGTGCAGAAAGCTCTGGGATCGCATGCATATTCATTAGTCTCATTTCCATCGGAGCTTTGAGGAAAGAATGGCTATGTAAAAAAAACAAAAACACAAAACACATAGACATACACATACGGCAGAGCCTGTTAAATATGCAAACTGTTCAGTATGAGTGGAGTTGTGAAAAAGATGGATGTCTCACCTGATCGAGTATCCAAGTGTGGTAGCAGGAGATATCCGGGAAGGCAGCGAGGAAGAGAGGGAGGGAGGGAGAACACAAGTGAAGAGAAGAGTTAGTATCATTATTTACTGGCAAAGTTTATCCAAATGAATGCAATTTATAACAAACTAACTGTAACAACTGCGGTGACAGCTGCGTGACTACACACACTAAAAAGACCACATAAAACACCTATTAACTGACTGCACAGACTGTGACAAACATAAATATTAGAAAGTTATCCATGATATTGATCAGTTGCTGCGTTCCACACTCTGAGGACTCTGTCAGGCTGATAAAATAACAATATCAACCAGTTTATCACATTAAGTTCTGTTTTTACATCATTAAGCAAATCCTGTATCTGAGTACGTGATGCAATAATCTACATAAACCATGTCAGCGCATGTGGCCTACATCTTACATCCTGACATGCATTTTTATTACATTTATTCCATTTCTTATCATCTGATGTACAGTTGCTACAATAGATGGAGGTAAAAGCATCCTGTTTTGTCACATATATAGCAGAAGTACCTAATATGGAACAGTTCAGAATTTGTCACTTCAGATGCACGTTTTTGCTTTTGAAAGATTAAGCCAATGTAATAAGAGAAGAAAGAGAAATTACATAGAAGGAATTATGCTACAAATGGGCTTAGAACAAGTGGAAGAAGAGATTGACATTTCATATGACTAAAAACTTATGCTGCAAATAAAAAAAATGGGCATACCAAACAAGCTAATTTATCCCACCTCTGTAGAGAGAACAGAATTCAGAAAGAGAAAATACACTGTATGAATAAGTCTGAAATGCGACTTGTATCAGCTTTCAGGCTGTATGGCTGTTGGTTGCTACTCAGGTGAAGAGTGAAAAATTTTGACAATCATTTGGTGAAATTCTGTTGAATTCATGGCCCTTAAAGGACGAACTGGCACAGATTAACACACAGTTTGACCTTCACTGCTGGGTCCATGCCTTGTTTATATCCTGATTCGTGTCATCAACAGAAACCTCCATGGAAATAGAAAAGCAGGCCACACTTCTTTTTTAAAGGCGTGTTAGGAGGAGGTTGAGATGAAACTTGTTATGAAGTGTCTGAAAAAAAAAGGAGAGCTGTTAATAAAAATCTCAAAAGCTCATTGAACCTTACAGCACAACAAAGTTCTGTACCCACGGTCAAAAGTGTACGAGAACAAGTCATCAGCACCCGGGGCCCCCGGTGTGTTCTCCAAACGAAACTGCTCTTTTCTGAGGCCTCTCCCTGTCATTCATGTAGCTGCCCTCGTGCTGGCAGTGCTTGAGAACTGATTCAGTTATTCACAGTCAGAAAGTTTAAATGCATGTGTGATGTGCATGATGTGTGCGACGGCCGGCACCTTTATTACAAAACTTCAGGTTTGTGCAAGATTTCTTATTTAAGAGCTTGGATTCAGCTGTTATGAAAAAGGGACAGAGGAAATTAGTTGAGGCAAGAAAGCTGTGCAGGCAGCAGGTAAGGTTGTTAGGGGTGATAGGTTGTCATGGATGTGCCCTTTCTACTGGTCCCCTCCCCTCTCTAGATCCCTGTTACTGTGGCGACGGGGGGCATTGAGTGACAGATGGTTGCTGGGGTGTGTCGGCGGTTGTTAAGAGTACTAAATGTGTCAGTCACAGATATAAAGAGCTTAAAGGATACACTCCAGAAGAAACACTCTACAGCGAGTGTTACTGCAGAATATTTACTTAAATACATCCTGATAAAGTCTGATATCTGATAAAGAACATATGCAAAAGCTTCGTTAGAGGGAATTTATGTCACTCAGAAGATTTAGATTTAAAAAAAAAAAACAACTTAACCACTGTGACCTTCCTCTAGGCTCCAGAACCCTGCAACCCTGAACATGATGCATACTTCACTAAATGGGTGGATGGATGTGCATAAATAATGAATAATTTAGCCAATTAATCTTTTCATTTAACTTTTTTATTTAACTACCCAACATATGCTTTGAAACCTCTTGGCTGCTGCTTTGCTTTTAAAACATGTGATCAGCTGTGCATTTAGAAACCAGTTTTCAGAGTTTTCAGAGAATGAAAGCAGCTCATTGACCACGAGTCTAGTCTAACAGTCTTTTATCATCGGCGTCTCCTTGAAATCCGATTTACGACGAATTCTCTATTAGTTGGCATGGTATAACACATGAACATTCAATGTTCATCTGAACCAATTTGCAAACAGTTCCCTAAGCAGTGCGGTTCAAATCGTTATGATACTTCAATCAATTCACTTACTCCTTCCACGAGGAAGAGGACCAGGTGGAGACCTGGTCCTCTCCTCTTCATGCCTCCCTCTGTCTCCCTCTGCCTGCCGTCCTTCCTCCCTCCACTTTCTCATCCTGTTGCTCTGGGCTTTTTTTTCTGATTTGTTTTCACTCTTTTTCTTAAATTTTTTAGCATCACTTTACTTTTGCAAAAACAAGGGCGTTTGATTAAGAGAGAAAGTGAAAGAAATACAACCATCAAAAAACTATCATGCTGTGATGTACGCCCAGAAACTAATTAGAAAGTCATGCATATGACTGATGAGGCCTGAGGCTCAAGTTGATGCCTGGTATGTTAGCGCAGAGACAGACGTGTGTGTGTGCGTGTGTGTGCCTCACTGTCAGTGTGGACGCTGTAATGGTGTTTGCCTCAACACTGTGATGACTCAACCCTAAAGCATGTATTGTTAAGAGCTGCACCGCACAGTCTGTTCAGCTGAGCATTGATGAGTGAAAGATGTTAACCAAGAGTCTCCCAGAACATTGTCAACACGGGGAGACAACACAGCACATCTCTGCACATCATCTTCTCCTCAGACACACACACGCACACACACACACGCACACGCACACACTCTCTACTCAAAAACATGCACACACACGCATGAGCGTCAAAGTCAAAGGGAGCACAGAATGAGTTTCTTTCCTGAGGCTCCTCACTGAGTACTTGTTGAAAAGGAGTTTCCTCCACCATGATATCAGTCATTCACACAGTGCAACCAGTGCCACATACACGTGCACACACGCAGAGACACACACACCGATAACAAAGATGATAGGAGGGGAGCTGTTGGCAATGACCAATCAGCTCACGGTAACGTGATGACAACAGCATCTATCGCTTCTATCTCCCTTCCTCTCTCCAACACCTCCTCCCTGCATGTCTCTATCTTTACATCCACCTCCTCCATCCACCTCCACCTGGCATGTTTCCCTGTGTATCACATGTCACATCTCTCTCTCTTTCTGCCTCTCTCCGACTCCTTTTGCCTGTCTTCCTTCCTTCCTCCTCTTCTTCATCTTGTTGCTCCAGGGTGTTTTGTTTTTTTTTTCTTCTCTGATTTGCCTCCGTCAGTTTCAGTTTCACTATCAGGCTGTTTTACTGACAATAAAATCAACAAACAATAAAATAAAAAGTATGTAATAAGAAAAATCAAAAACTATCACTCTGAGATGTATGGTGAAATAATAACCATACTACAATAATGCATTTCACAGATAATGTTAATTGCTTGTAATTAAAAAATTTAGATGTTAACATTTTCCACCTCTAATGTGATGGATATGATGCATTTGAAATTAATTCAGAACTGATTCCTGCTGTGTGTGTCAACAGCAAAGCTCTCGGGCTGCACGTTTTTGATCAAAGGGATAACCTCTACCTCGAGTAAGAATATTTTTTCTTTTAGTTGTCTTTGTCCTGTTTTTTTTTTTTTTTGCTAACTTTCAAAGGTGTTTTTTCGGCTTCCTCTGACTGACAGATGAGCTGCCAAAACAACAGCACTCACATAAATGACCAATTAATGAATCAAAGCTAAAGCCAAAGTTGACGTTTTTCCTCTCTTTAATCTTTCTAACATGCATGATTGGTTTCAGTGAAGCGCTTTCAGACTGCTTAAGTATTATATGGACTGAAAAGACATGCAGAGGGGAGTAAAACAGCCTCAGCAGCACAGAGGTAGACATTTATTGAGATTTAAGTGCAGACTTGGGAGTCTTCCATCACCGGGAACATGGCAAAAGAGTGAGAGAGACAGATACCGAGTATAATTTGTTAATTTTTCCCTTGGTATCATTACTGTACACAATTCGGCTTCCATTACACTACTATCACCTCTGCTGCTTCACATTTGTTTACCAAACCTCTTAAAACCTTAAACCTGTAATTACCACAGAGACTTATCCGACTGTGTCTCTGTGGTTAGGGAAAACACACTGATACAGCTCGGTTTAGGGCTGTAACAGATTACATTCATAGAAAACAGTTCGCTGATTAGTCAATCAATTCATCGTTCTGTCTATAAAATGGCACTTTGAAAAATAGCTGTTATCATTTTGGGGCATCTTTGTGAACACAAAGATGCTGAGCTTGCCGTCATGAGTGATAAACAATAGCATCAAATTTTCATTTCCGAGAAGCTAAAAACAGCAAATATTTGGCAGTTGCTGATTCATTTTCTGTCGATCAATTAATTGACTCATCATTGCAGCTCTAGTTCATGTATGTTAAAGTGACTGCACAGCACAACCACACATGCACGTGCCCCTGATAGACCAGAGGCTCATGACTGACAAGCACATGGACAGCCTGAAGGTACAAGCAACACAGAATCGAATGATCCAGTAATGCAGTAATGTAAGAACGAAAATGTTAAGAGGGAAAAGAGGCTGACAGTCAAAATCACATTTCATGCATCACTCATTCTTACATCTAGCCCTCAGCAACACCCATAAACCTTTCAGTGGCACCGGTTGTGCAACAAATCAAAATTCACTTTTCCACCACCCAACATCATTTTCTTTAATGCTAACACAAATTCATACAAACTCAACAGTTCTGTTTTCAACAATGCAAATAAGTAGATCTTTTCTTTAGTTCTAATTGCAGAGCTTTGCTGCCATCCACCTCAGCATCCAAAAAGTATATACCTGCTTGCTTTATTGGAAGAAGTTGGGTGTTTCATTAACTTAAAACATTAAAAAAAATTAAAACAACTTAAAACATTATTAAAATCAGTTTTTACAGACAAACACAGTCCTCACAAACACTACAGAGCTTTACGGAGACTACAATGTTGGCAGCACATCAGGTGCTTAATGCAGAAGAAATTGATTTGTTTTATGTGTTTTATTTTGAAAACTGTCCAGCTGAGGAGTCTCCCACTGTGTTAGCTGTGGCACTGGTAGTCAGCCATTGCTCCAAGCTGAGCTATCTTTCACAATATCTAATGTGGCCCTAATTGTTCTGTTTTTGACAGCAAGGAGACAATCCTCATTAAATGATAAGCAGGCAACACTTTATGTGGCCCATGCTAGTAAACCATGCTGGCTTGTTTATAGCCTGTATGGTGCCGTAAAACAGACTTCTGTCTCTTACCAGCTGACAAGATACTGCTTCCCTAGTTGTCACTACACATTTTTAATGAAACATTGAGATTTATATATTATGAAAATTTGACTGCGAGTACTGCCACGAGAAAGGTCTATCTCTCACCATCACACAATCAAACACACCTCCCGTATAGTGTATGTGTGATTAATTGCATGTAGTGTATATATAGTTTGCCTGCAGTCGTTAATTTAAAACTTCATTACACCTCATTTCAACTACCGGGGAGAAGCTCTCAGCTAAAAAATCCAGTAATTAATGCAGCCAATGGGAACGTCTCACCATGAGGAGTTTAGTCTATGGAGACATGAGCTGTCAAGAGTGGAGCTGTTTTCAAAAACATTTATGGAGCAGAAAGACTCCGCTGTTGAGATACTGATTATGTAGTTCACATTCAATGGTCTATTGACTTGTTGTCATTATACCTAATCTCTTTTGTAATGTGAACATCTTGTTGGTTTTAATAAAGTTCATTACCTTGCCCCTTGCATACTTTTATTTATTTATTTATTTATTTTACACATCAGCGGATAGACATATGAAAAGAGACGCTTTCTTAGCAATAAACCGAGAATTGAATCATTAGCTTAAAAATTGATCGCAGATACCGGGAGGAAGCACTGATCTACATGAATAGGTTAGACAAAATAGACAACCCTCTATTTTGACGAAAAAATGAAGATGCAATCTAAAAAGAAAAGTCTGAGTGTATAGAGAAAAGACCAATAAAAATTTAGTTGTCATATTATAGAGAGTTTGACATTGTCCCTCCTGATTTTCTAAGATGCATGAGTCCGTCTTGAGCTAATTTCTGAAACGCTTCACTGTGTAACCCTGAGCAAGGCTACATGACAAAACGTAAACCATATAAAGGAAATAAGAGAAAAAATAACCCATTTCCAGTTTCTCTTTTGGACATACTCAAATAATTCATTCAACCTAATACCAAAAAAAAAAAAAAAAAAGACTTTGAGAAACTCGCAGCATTAAAGGAGACTTTTGAGAACTAATCTTAATTATAAGTGATTATGATTAAATTATTACAATTTTTAATTGGTTCAACAAAATTCTCCTAGTCTCTGAAAATCAGAAGAGTGCAACAGGGCTCCTTCAGAGCAGAGAAGAAGAAATTCACCAACAAAGATTGAACTAAAATGTACTTCTCTGGTCTGGCGCGTATGTGTGTCTGGGCTATTTCTAAGGACTAATTTGAGGGTTAGACCTGGAGAATGAGAACATTTTTTTTGGAAATCGAGGACATTTTGGCTCTTTTTCAGCTGTTTGAGAGAGGCAAAGATAATGTGTAAGAAAGGAGTTAAGGTAAGGAAGCTGTTGTTGTCAAGACACTCTAACCGCCTGATTGCCACAATTCGCATCAAAATTCACACTTCTTCACAGTGTCATTACTCGTTTGTCATTACAAATTTCTCTACACAGACAGGATAGACTCTTTTTTTTTTTTATCCATTGTAACCAACACTTCCCAGGGATCGTTACCTCTAATGGTCACTGCAAATAAACATCCATATATCTGCTTAGAAATTATTGTGAAAAGACATACCTTATGACTAATTTTTTGTAGTTTTTTTTTTAACCAAGCAGAGCACAAACAAACAAACAATAACGGTCTGACAATAACCTCACAAGAGCTCAAGGCTCTGCCGCATCAGTCATGTGTCAAGCGGCTAAAGTCAAATTCTTGTTTCACACCTAGACACATTGATGACCTATGATGCATAACCCACACTGTTCTATGAGGAGTTCATATTGTCCATCAGACAGAGATCAGTCTTTCCAAACTATCAATTTAGGTCATGCCTATACTGTATTCAAAAAAGGGTGGTCTGGATACCACAGATGTTCAGTCACCTGAGACGTTTTTTAAGTTACTCTTAACGTAATCCATTGACATTGCGCTGCAAACAGATCTGCTAACAGCTAATTCTGCATGGTTTCAAATGTGCCAATGTCCCAAAGTATAAACAAATAAAGGCATACTTCCTGTTAACATATAAAGGTAGCTGTAGTTTCAAAACCTTGGGGAGAGTAGAGGGGGGTGTTGGGTGGGTCCACGGTGCCAGACTTTGGAAAACCTGCTGCAGAAGACAAAACACTGAAAGCACAGAAGTTTCCCTTCGTACTGAAAGCAGCGTGTGAGTGTGACACATTTTTGCAGCTGACTTAACAGTCCTGGGTGTTAGGTCCTTCCAGCAACAGAGTGAATGTAGCATGACTTACGACTTAAAATAAAACCGAGCAAACTTGGATCCTCACCACCGCTGATCCTGTCCCCACACTGCAGCCAAATGTGTGTGCGTTTTTCCAGTAAGAGAATTGTAAAGAACATTGGATGAAGAATACAAAACATCTCAGGTGAGAATTGAACTGGGACAACTGCGGTGAGTAGAAAGCTTGTACACTTGGGCGTGGCGATCCAGCTTCCTCCTCCTGCCAAGTCACCTGCGCATCTGGGATTCATCAACTCATCAACTCCAGCCTCATGACTGCTGTATAAAAGCCCCGGTCCCTCACTCCACTCGCATTCAGATCATTCAGTGTACCAACACGGTACAAGCGCTACGGCCAAATTTCCTTGCTCTCAGTAATTTCCTCACGGTGTTTTGTGGTTACCCTGGCTAATCCTTTGTTTAGCTGTGCCTCAGCTTGCCGCTCCCTGACTTGCCTTCTACACTCAGCTCCTCACTTGTATACTTGTTCTTTCAGGAGATTCAGACCTAGGCCTCCAACCCATGCCCCTGTCAGCTCTGGCTCTACAGCCTGTGTTTCTGCCTGCTCCGTTCCACTGACAAGGATCAGCTTCACACACAAGTTTTGCAATGAACTTCCTCTGTTTGAACTTCTGTGTCTCAGTGCTAATTTTGGATCCAAAGACACTGAACATAACAACAGATGGATGTCAGCCTGTTTTCAATTTTGCTTTAGAGATAAAAAAACACTTGTGAAAGTAAAAATGTGTTGTACTGTTGTATAAAAGCAAACTATGCATTAAAACAACCTCAATATAGTCAGAGAATATAGGAACTTAACAAAAAACAACATAAATACAACCTGTTCTTGTTCTACACACGCCTGCGCCAATGATTGATTGGTTGAGCAAGTAACAGTGAGTGTGAGTGTGTGTGTGTGTGTGTGTGTGTGTGTGTGTGTGTGTGTGTGTTTCGGAATTGATGATACAGTGGAAATGATCAGGACCATTTCAAATCCTCTCTCTTGTGGAAAAGTAAACAGTATTTTTCCAGTCTTTATGCAAATCTCCATTTCAAAGTGCACAAAATGCATAATTTTGTGCCTCCTTGCACCTTGTTACTTTGAAATGCTAATGATGGCTCCGGTTCATGTTGGCTGGGTGTATGGATGTGTGCGTGTGTGCGTGAGAGCATGTGTGGTAGAGTGTGTCTGGTTTGTATGGTGTTGCTTTGACTGAATGACATATTCAGCTCTCATTTGTCCCATTAGCTATCATTTGTCACATGTACACACACACACACTCACCCCCCTCTCTCTTTCTCACACACACACACACACACACACACACACACACACACACACACACACAGCCTTGCACAGCTCCATATCTATCTTGATGCACTGTGTAGGTGAACGCTCTCCCTGCGATTACTCTTCATGTATCAAGTCATAGAGTCCCTCGCTGTTACACCTATACATCTCACACACAGAGACTCACGCACACAGTGCTTTTATCTATACGGAAAAGGTCATGACCTATGTAGGGTTCATTAATCATGTGGCACAAACTGCTCTGATTGGTACGTTCACATTTAACAAGGGGTGTAGACTGACCTTTGGAAAGCGAGGGGGCTGGCTGTCAGAGCCTACAATGTGAAGTGGTGATAAGCATTTAGCTCATTGGTTATATAATAGTGAAAGGAAAATTTGAACGTGAAATGAAGGGAAAATGGAAAAAAAATGAAGGATGAACAGCTAAGGATAGCAGTGAATAGAACATAGTTGGACTTTATCTGTTCTCTTTTTGTATGGTCAGGTTAATCCTTCGGGGTTTGTCCCAAAGAAGGCGGCCTGATGGTTTTCAGGCAGGAGCGCTCTCACTCATCCTCACTCCCTCATTACTCATCTCTTCCCTCTGTGTGACCTCTCTCCTTTCCTCACTGCGTAATAGATGGCTTCTCTTAATTATCATTTATACTTTTGGTTTCAGGTTTATTGGATATGAATGTGTGTGTGTATATATATTTCTATTTATATATAGATGTCTCTTGGCAGCCAGATGAAGGGGGAGATGCAGATGACAGTGAATAGTAGAAGAAGGGAGAAAGCATTGATGTATCAGTTGGGAAAACATGGCGGTTTATCTGCAGAGTACGTGTCCTTGGGGTAAGAAATAGTAAGAATGCCAAAACGGGAAACTGACTGCCAAGTGTCGACACAAAAACAATTGAGAATTGCCACATCACAGATCTAGGAGCTAGTGTGTGTGTGTGTGTGCACCACTTTCTACGTAGAAGTTGGGATTTTAACAAACTTGATGGCAGCATGCGTGCAGCTCTGAACAACAGTTTACGCAAAGAGCGAAGTAGTAAAAAAAGGCAAATGTTTTAATGATCACTCTAACACAGTTCAGGTTTAACTGTATCAAATTACTCGCAAAATTATACCCTGTCATAGGAGACATCTAAGGCTAATCAGTGTTTGTTTGTTGCTGTTTCTGAAACTAGAGAAATGACAAGCAGCTAATGAAGTGTGATACAAGAAAGGAACGCCTTCTTTATCAACCTCTCCTCCTCTGTGTGTGTGTGTGTATGTGTGTGTGTGTAAAACTCAGATTAGAGCTTGTTGAAAGCACTAACAGACAAATACTCACAAACACCCACACACACACCTTTTTAGTCTTGAAAGATACAAAGGAGCACATGTTGAACGAATGAGTGAACACAGATGACAATACACTTGACCATGTGGCATAGGATAGCTGCGTCTCAACTCCGAGCCCGCATCCTTTGAAGGACGCAGCCTATCAAAGATGATAAAGGCGGAGCTGAAACAAGACTCTCTGGTCTACAGAGCTTTCCCTTATTCTCAGCTGCTGTTTTATTTGTGGATTCTTCCATATTCTCTTTGAATCTTGAGATAGGTTGGGTCGTGAAGGATACAGCCGTTGGATGTAGTTTTCCGGGCATCAAAGGACGCGTTTCTCAGCCACATTTCAAGGAGCCTTCAAAATAGTACAGCCTTGTCACACCACTGTGACACAATTGGTCTTCAAATGCAGCCTTCAAATGATGCAGCCCCTGAATTGAGACACAAGCTATGATTATTGGAATTGCTAAGCAACCCACGTACTCTGGAAAACTATGCTGTAATTTCTACAGTAACGGTGAGGAAATATGTCAAGTTTTGATGAGATAGTGCAAAGAGAGATGTAGGCAGGGTGGACTGTGAACTCTGCAGAAAGAGTTGACAGTCAAGGGTGTTAACGCTATTAGAGTGAGGTGAACATCAGATGAGCTACCGCCCTGCTCATCTGGTGCCTGCATTTTCACACACATTGGCACACTGCACTATTTTACCAGTTGGAAATTCCATTAAATGAACTGAATGGTGATCCATCCTCATGGTCTGATCAGTCTTGATGTCAAAATCATTACTATAATTATACAAAGTGCTAACTACAACCAGAAAGCCTGGAGGATTGGAAGGATTGCCTCCACTTTTAGCCGACTTCTTTGTTGTTTGGCACATAACTGCTTGTGTGTAGTCAACTCACAACTTTATGAATGAGGCCCATTGAATCTGAGCAAAACACAATCTGATTTAGATCAACCACACATTTACCACCTCGACACCACAAAGGAGATTTTTACAGTATAGTAGTAAACCACTGGTACTTGATATTATCGAGGTCACCCAGAGAAACACCTCACAAGCCTGTGTGTGTTTGTGTGTGTGTGCTGTCTCACATGTGTCTGAGACCTGACAGAGAGCTGACTGGGAGAGGAGGAGGGGGGATTGGGTGGCAGCGTGTAATGACTTTAGGGGCCAAGGGGTGGGGTGGATCAGGTGGCACATTAGGTGGGTGGGCCACTAATCTGCTCTGAACACATACACACATATACATACACAGACACACACACACACACGCAATCAATAACAAAGACAATATTCATAGACATACAATGTGCAGAAATACAAAGCTGTTCAGATGTTCTTAAGTAACAAAAATATGGTTTTCCTGACCTCCTGAGTCATCCTGACCGGGTAATAACCCCTAACTATTAGCCGACTCTTGTGTGTGTGTGTGTGTGTGTGTGTGTTTGTGTGTGCACTTGTATCCTCAGCTGTTCAGCTCATTCAATTCTCCCCAGTGTTCATCTGTTTGACTGAGCTGACCTCTCTACAGTGTCTTCACAGCTCTGTGTGAGTCTGTGTCAGTTCAGGGGCCTCATTTATAAAGCACTGTGTAGGATCCATACAAAAAGTATGAGTCGTACAAAAGAGTCATAAGACGCACACACACACACACACACCTCCACATAATTACAGCTACAAATCATCAGTAAAAATCCCTCATGGATGATGATATACATACTGTTCCCGTGCAGAATGGAGGCAGCGTGACAAACTAGACAAAGTTGGAGAGCTGATGGCTGCAGAGGCTGTTAATGCAACGGAACAATGTCTAAGATTACACAAAGTGATCAGAGGCAGAGATGGGTGCCTTAAATGCATTGTTATTGTCAGTATGTAGACTGCCCAGCAGTGGATCACACTGCCAAAGCCAATTCCTCTTTGTTGAACTTTTGTATGACTATTGGTTAGTTTGGTTCATTGTGTCTTACAAAGCAGGAAACTGACATCCGCATACGAGAAAATAAAATTAAACTACTGGTTTTGGAAACAAAATACAAAACTAGTAATTAGAAGTGTATAAATACACTACTTGTTATTTATAATTAATAAGTAGTGTACAAATTGCTGCTCTGGGGACTCATAAATTCTATTACTTTTGAAATGAATACCGAATACTTCAATTCACATATTCTGTCTGAATCTGGTGTTATTTGATTATTTCCCTCACACACACACACACACACACACACACACACACACACACACACACACAGCACTGCTCAGTTGCTGGAGATGGGAGAGAGAGCTAACAGTAACAAAGACAAATATTCGTCAAATCCCACTAGACAATGCATAATTCATCACATAGGGATTTGAATTATATATATTGATCATCAAATATTTACAGTATTTGCGTTTTTCAAGAACGGGAGCTGGATGTAATCTTTCTCTGCACAGGCTCAACGTGACAGAGGGAAAAAAAAACACGAAGTAACATAGGATTTTGGTTTCACAGGGATGCAGTACAAGATGATCAAAAAAGGAGATTGAGTTTGATGTTTTTTCCTTCGCCTTCATTTTAAATCATATCAGTGCATGTTGTTTTACATCCCCCATTTTGTGCATTTATTCTAAGCGATCAGATTAGTTAGTGTCAGTTGGTTTGGTCGTGTGTATATAAAGCATTGTATTCAATTGTTAAGCAAAAATGATTGCTTTCATTCTCTGCAATGTTTATAAGATTTATAACTTGAAACTACCGAGCAGACATATAGCCATTTAAAATCAATCTGGTAAATAGAGGATGAGGGACAACCACCTAGGGTTAAACCATTGTAAACTGTTTCATACACTAAGGCACAGATACGAACACACTTGTCATCCAAGCCCACGTCATGTCAGACAAAAAGATCTGCCTGATCTCTTTGGATTTCCAGCCAGGAAACACAGGTGGGCGAGACAATGCAAACATATAGTGTTACGATATATTTCAGTCTGATCCAACAGTCCCAAAATAAGCACAACCTTTATGAAGCATTACAATACTATTTGTAAGATAAGATGTTTTTTTGTCCACCCTTGTTGAAATTGCCCCAATAAATAGTGGATTTATTTCTCCCAAAATAGATGGATTTTGTGGCGATAAGAAGCAGATTAACTGTGTGTGTGTGTGTGTGCACATAGGTTATAATTCTTTTTAAAAGAGATTAAACCTTTATTTTGGCAAACATCTTAGTCAGAAATGATCCTTCTTAAATACACACACACACACATGCACAAACACACCAACACACTAATGTGTTGTAGGGGAGCATGATTGGGAAGTGGGCCAGATGAAGGATGGATGAAAGTCGCCTACTGGGAGGAGAGAGAGAGAGAGCGAGAGAGAGAGCGAGAGAGCGAGAGAGAGAGACATTGAAGATAGACAGAAAGATAAGGAGGGAATAGGACAGATGTATCAGGCCACAGTGGGTCAGATAACACCTCACTGAAGAGAGAGGGAGAAAGAAATCTGATCCTCTGAAAACCTCTCTCTCCTTCTGACACTCTCTCTTTCTCTACTTCTCTGTATGTCTAGCTCTCTCTCTCATGGAGCCACTGAGTCTTGCAGTTAAATGTGCAGCTGTCAGTGGCTCTCCCTCCGTCTGTCTATGGCAGATCAGTGATACACAACCCCTCCATCACAAATAAAAAACTCTACTGTACTGTATATTAGGGGTCAAATGGTCAACAAAATTCATGCCTTGATATGTTGGTATGTGTCATACATTTCTTCAAGTCTTCATATTAAACACTGGATCAAAAACTACCAAGCTCAAACATGAATATACGTTCAATAAAAAACGCAACTGAGAGTTAAGAGCCACGCTATGTCCTTTGTGAGTATGTACTTAGGCAAATGAGTGCTTTGATCTAAATGCTAATGTCAGTATGCTAACATGGATGACAATTCTAACAGGCTGTAATCAAGCAGCATAATGTTTGACATGTCCACTACATTAGTTTAGCATGTTGACATAATGACACAATGTTGGCTAATTAGCACTTAAAACAAAGCAGAGCTGAGGCTGATGGGGATGTGATTCGTCCTGTTGGCATTTGTCAAAAAGGAAAATACTGAACATGCAGTTTGCAGGTGATAATGACACCATGACACATTGAAACGTTGAGTGATCGCCGAGGTTATTAATAATCAGCTTGTGGGAAACGTGGATGTCCATTCATGGAAACCCATCCAATAGCTGTTACATAAGTAAGAAACCACAAATGCCAACTTCAGAGTGGTACATGAGGACAAGTCAGGAGATCACTGAGGTCAACAGCGAGTCCAACCCACAGCCAGAGTTGTAAATAATTATCTTTGGTGACAAGAGGCGGAAGGAGTCTTGCAACAGATGGTCCTCACAGAGTCCCGAAGTCAACATCACTGAGGCACCTGGGATTACATGATGACAAAGACAGCCTAAAGTTTATGAAGGACAACTGGAGCTGTTTTTAAAGTTAAGGGTTACATGCCCGCTTTCTTGATTTAATTTTGTTTTATTTTCTGTCCGACACACTTTGTATGAAATGAAATGGAAAATTAAAACTATTCATGGCATTATTTTTTTAAAGCATTCCAACTTTACTTGTGGTGAATAAAGTCCTTGCACAGTGTGGCATGTGCAAACTTTTCAATAGCAGTGAACTGACTCGCCATCCCCAGAGTAACACTACAAGCAAAGCTAAAAATTTTATTTACAATTAACTTAACCATTAGAGCCAGGAGTGCAGTTTAAGCTCTTCATATTCAGTTCAACATATTCATCCTGTGTCAGGACTAACTCTATTTTCAAATTTTACACAATTGAGTAGCTGTCTGCAGCCCTGGAGGTCCAACTGTCAGTGGTGAGAGTGACTGTCTGGGCAGTGGATAATTTCTGGTCAAATGCAGCTGGTGCCCTTTCATACAGGGCAGACACAGCAGACTGAAGCACACATTAAGGAACTTTATAGCGGGGCTCAACCCTCAAGAGCTTAAGGCTCGAGATCAATGATATACTGTATCTTTCAATTTTCTTGGAAGCAATCCACTACACTATGAACTCGATAAAAGTCATGGTTAATGAAAAAACTTAAGATAAGAATTTGCAATAAAGGAAGCTGATTAGTTAGAAAGAAGAAAAAATGAATTTGTTAGGAGTCATAGTTTAAAGGGAACTAGATAAGAGTCATTCATGAATAATAAAGAAACAAGAGGATTAAAAGTGGTGATACTGTACTGCTACCACATTGAAGTGACTTGGAAATGCTACCAAGGCAATCCTTTATGTGTGATTGGATGACTACAATTATCTAAAACGGCTTTGTTTTTTGAAATATTTATTCTGGAGAATGAAGTAAACACTTTTCTGAATTGGCAGAGGTGGCATCAAAGTGATCCACCAAACATCACTCTGTTTGTGATACGTGAGCGTGATTCTTTCTTCCTGCACATTAAAGGCAAACTTCAGTACAGTAGAACATTGCTGGGGTGAATTGGGGGTGCAGCCAGCTTTAATGTAGGAAGTTTACCAACTAATTTATGCTTTGTAATGAGAACAGATTTGAAAGTTGATGTTAATGGGGACACACACCATTTGGAAGGTCACTTGCATGCATGGGTCTAAAAATGTGCAATATTAACTGATAAAAGGCCACATTAACGTAGCTAACGTAGATAGAGCATAGCATAGATGCCGTTTATCCACTGAACCATTTCACACAAGGGAAAATACACAGGGGTTCAGGACCTCTTTCATTCTCCATTGCCTCAGTAATGGTCAAAAAAGCGCTAATGAGAAAATGCTGTTCTTTTCCTCTATGGAAAAACAAGCACCAGTTCATCTGGGATGGAATGAAAATTGTACACAACATCCTGATATACCATGTTTCAGTTGAAGAAAAAAGTATCCTATAGAGTCATCCTATAGAGAACACCGTTTGTGCAATAGGAGGAGGAAGATTTCGTGATGAGACACTAGGAGGGTGGGAAGGGAAGTACACGGGAGAGGACTAAAGTGTATTAAAAAAAAAGAAAAAAGGAAAGGGAATAGAAGAGACAGACTGTGGTGTCAGATGGACAGGCAGATGGTTGGAGGGCGCGTTTCCAATCAGCCTGGTGGCAGGGGTGAATCCGCAAACACTAAATCCAGAGAAATCCTTACAATCAGAACACAGATTTACTCATTACAGGCCAGTCTAAGGGTTACAGTACATGCACCTCTTACCCTCATGCTAACTAATTCCCACTAACATCAGAAGTTATCTTGGGCACAATAGACTCTCTTCTCATTTTTGGGGGGGGTAAGAATATCACTAGTTTTAGCTTAAAGCCTAGGTGTTTTTTATTTTATTTTATATTCATATCATCAAGTCTGTCAAAATGTTTTCACACTTTTGGTATTAAATTGTTTGGGGGTGGGAGTTATTCTGTAAGCCTAGAGCAAACACTATCAGTTTTGTCACCACATTTCAAATTAGCAGAGAATTTACTTGATGAAACTGAAACTGAAAATGAGCCCTGTCTTATCTCATCTGAGTTGCATGATTTGCTGCTAAGTAAGATGTGATGGTGGAGTGTTGGAGGCATGTTATCAAAGAAAACTGCAACTGAATTAAAAGGTTTGGTGTAGAACTTTAAAATGTCTTTGACTTTATTATTGCTGTAAAACAATCTTAGAGGCACATATAACAAGTATTTAATTGGCTCCTTAAATTACATTATGTTGCCACAGACCTGCTGAGAGCCTTGAAAAAAACAGAATAAACACATATTCATGTAGGACTGCAATTGGCACTTGGGGAATATATTATACGACATAACCAGATATTTTTGGAAAATGCTTAATTTGAATAGAATTGATATTTATCCTAAATTGGTTAAAAATGTATATTGTGATTCCTGAGGATTTGACACTGAGATTACTGAGCCTTGAACTGACAAAACAAGAAATGTCATACAATCCATTACTATATTGTCATTTTGTGGTAGGCTGTGAGGGATGGTGAGACAATTGATGGGGTAGAAAAAAAAATAAAAAGATTTGTATTTGTCTATGGACCTCACACAGTTATTTAAATGAAGAGAAATGTCCCTTTTGTCAAACTGATAACAACGGAAAAACAGTAAAAAGGCAGTGATGGAGACCAATGACAAGTGAATATTTTACAAGAGCTAACAGCTACGATCTTAGCTCTGTAAGAGTAATTAAAAACCTTATGGTCGTCCTTCATCACTCCAGCCATTCAACGAGCTTTAAACACATAGAAAAGGAACATTTTCAACTGCCCCATCTTGAATTCATTGTCTTACACCACGGCAGCAGCGCGCCAATGTTTAGCTAATAGTGAACGGTCAAGAACAAGCTAGCTAGTCCTCCAGAGTGAGGCACCAGTCGTGGCCATGGTAACCACGTTTTCTTTTGAATTCAGACACAGCCCTTAGATTTTAGAACCGTGTGATGTCATAGTTGAGTTATGACATCATCACAACACTGTGAATTTGTGATCCAATCAAACACAAACAGACCAAACACAGTGAAACGCACGTTGACAACCAAAGAAAATGGTTCATACACTTAATGAACGAGGTGACCGCGCGGCAGAAGATGATCCACGCCAACCTCCAGAGATACCCCGTGAGTTTATTGACTGGGTTGACAACAATCTCTCTGATGCTGTAAGAAACATTATGGCCCTGTCAGATAACTCTGAAGAAGAGGATTCAGACAGTGATTACAATGACCCTCAAAATGAAGACTCTGAGGCTGGGAATGAGGTGGTTGACCTTGTTAGTCACTGTAGCTCTGAAGAAAAGGAGAAGAATGAGACACTCTCTCAAGAATCCAAGGAGAGGGCCAGGGAGGATGATGATGAGGAGGAAAGAAACACCAAGCGTTTTAGATACGACATCAACTGTTTTTTTAACAAGAATAACACCTCCATCACCACCACCCAGAACCAACCAGAAGCTTGTGTGGAGACCGAGAGGGAGGTCAACCACTGTGATCCAGATGGCGCAGATGACCCTTTGCCCGGTGGATCCAGGAAGAGAGCATGTGAAGATGAGGAGGACAACAAAAGGTTCAAATGGGACTGGTATGACTTCCCAGAGAGTGAGGATGAGAGTGACATGGAAAATGATGAGGAAAGTGACCACACCAATAATGAGTGACATATATATAATAAGAAACTCTCACGCTTTGTCAAAACTTGTGGTAATTTTATTAAATACCTACTTAATAATTTTACCACACTATTTCCGTCTATACATCTCACGGGTGTATCATATCATCAGTGTGATGCCCCCATGAGACCCACGAGACAGCAACTACAATCACACCTTCGCTGTACTCCACATCACCTCCCACTCTGTCTTATCCTGCTTTAACGTGAATTATACAACAACAGAAACAACCAGTCCAGTCTCCACACCCATCGTCCGGGATGAGTGTCTCACTAGGCTTTGAGGGAGTGCATCCGTTTCCTCAGTGAGTGTCTAATGTGGGACCTACACACAGCACAAAGGGCAGCGTGGGGTGTAGTGGTTAGCACCGCTGTCACCTCACAGTATTTCTGTGTGGAGTTTATATCTTGCGTGGGCTTACTCTGGGAGCTCCGGTTTCCTCCCACACTTCAAAAAGATGCCAGGAAAGTTAGAAATGAAAAACTTAAAGCAAAATGTCCTCTGATTTGTTGAGCCATTATCTTTGTTTTCAGACACTAGAGTACGACAACGTGTCGCTAAAATCTCAGATATCATCAAAACTGTACTTTGTCTTGATTTGTCATTGTTACTTAGTAGTAGCTGCATTCTGTTTGTTTGTCGTCATGTTATGTTGTAAATTTGTGTCCCTTTGTTGTCAATATTGTGTCTTATTGTAGTCTTTTGTTTCTCTTTGTCATCATTTTCTGTCGTCATCATTTTGTTTCTCTTTGTCATCATTTTGTGTCTGCCATGACTTTCTTCGTAGTCATTTTGTGAGTCTTTGTTGTTTTGTTCTTTTTCCCATTGTTTTGTGTCTCTTTGTCATTGTGTCTCTCTCACTAGTTGTTTTGTTGCTCTGTGGTAATTTTGTGTTTCCGAGGAGAGGACGGAAGGTGGTTGAAGTGGACATTTAAAAATGTTTATGTTACCTTTATTCCATGAATTAATATTTGATGTATTGTTTTTGGACTTTTTAAGCTCTCAAGTGTCAATACAGAACTGAAAAAAACTGCAACACAATAGTAAGAAGTGACAGGTATTAAACTGTGGTATAGAGAAAATGACACCACAGCCACCTGACGAAGGAAAATCTTTGAAAGAGGTGAAACTCCCGCAGCAACAAGTGTAAAAACCTAATTACCAGATAATACTAATAACTAAAAGTGACGCAATTAAGAAAATGAAAAACATAGCAGGTAAACAATAGGCCACATGAGTGTGTGTGTGTACAGCACGTGTGTTTCTGCTGGGTAGTGTTGTCAGTGCCATCACTAGGCTGCAGCTGCTTGTTGACGTTATTACCACAGAACAGCTGAGAGCAGCTGCAAGGCCCCAGAGCAAGAGACAGACAGTGAGAGCGAGTCAGACAGAGAGAGGGCAGTTTGGGTCACTGAACTACAGCTCTACGTCTTTCTATCACATTTCTCTATCTCTTGTGTTTCACTCTCTTTTAGTCCCAGTGTGTCTCTCTGTAGTAACCACAACCTTTTCCTGAACAGACTGAAACACAAACTTTTAAACTTTAACACAAACATTTAAGTTTGGGGCCTCCCGGACATGCTGCCAAAAATACAGTGTGGGGAGTAGATTGTAGCCATAACTGTGGTCAGAGGCAGTCTGAGGTGCACTCAACCAAAAAGCTGACTTTTTGCTCCGTCCCTCTCACATATTGTAAATGATGCTTTATATTTACTATACATGCAGACTGCAGACTGTGGCCAGACACACTTGAGATCTAAGTAGGGTGTTGCTAAGAAAAATGTGTGTGTGTGTGTGTGTGTGTGTGTGTGTGTGTGTGTGTGTGTGTGTGTGATTGTGTGTAGAAGTGTGTGTGATACAGTACTCTGGCCAAAATCACAAAGCCAAGGCAAGCTACTGCTGGTGCAGACGGACCCATGCAGACAGACACACACCTTCCTCCATCTGTCTACTTAGTGGGTCAATCATAACCTCATTCACGCAGAGAGATAGAGAGAAAGGGGGAGAGGGAGAGAAAGAGAGAGAGAGAGAGAGAGAGAGAGAGAGAGACTCCATGAACGACCAACAACACATTCACATCCTTAATATGTGAACCAAATTGGGCTGAACCAGATTAGACTGCACTTAAATGGTATTACATATATATCTATATTTATCCACACACTCTCTCTCTCTCTCTCTCTCTCTCTCTCTCTCTCTATATATATATATATATATATATATATATATAGAGAGAGAGAGAGAGAGAGAGAG